>CM023858.1:46312776-46662776 GCA_013389735.1 Phaseolus lunatus
ATTTACTCATTGGTGGTTAGTTGGTTCTTTGTACTTGGTCCATGGCTTTAACCTGTGACATTTAATATTCTACTGTGTTTTGCATAATTGGGGAGAGAAATTTGGTCCTTGTTTGGAATTCCCTATTTTAAGGTCTTGAGAAGTAGTGAATTGATTGTTGGGAGAAGGGTTAGGACTTAAATGTGAGATTTTCATGTGGGAGGTGGTTTGTTTCAAATCCAAGTGTGAGATATGCTGGGCTCTGATGATGGAGATATTGATGTGTTCTTTGACTCACTGGATAGTTTGTCAGCTCAAGATTCTGTTTTAGCCAAAGAAGAGTTTGACTCTGAAAGGTGTGGTTGTGATTATGGTGACATTTGGGTGAAGGAGCCTGTTAGTGTGAAGGAAAGGAGGGAACGTTTTTTGCAGGATTTGGGTTTAGACTATGCTTCTTCTTCCGAGGTTTGTTATCAAGAGAAAATGAACTTTGATAACTCATCCATCAGTTTGGGATTTGAGAGGATCAGGAAGTGCAGTGGAGCAATCTCAAATGCTTCAATTTCGCATAACGAAGTATCTGAGGAGTCGGCTCTCTCTGGAGGCAAAACAGCTTCTGAAGCAAAAATCTCACTGGATGAAGTGAAAGGGTGTCCCCACGGTGAAGCAGATGCAAACTTTGAAGGAAAAGAGCACGACTTCTCTTCTATAAATCAGGAGCACAGAGAAGCTGATGCCCAAGAATTTCAGGATTTTGACATGGGTAAAAGGAAAAGGAAAAACTGGTGGAAACGCCTGGTGAACGAGAGGAAAGGGGTTGAAGGAAATGCTAGATCAAAATTTAATGCGGGAGCAAATAAAACTCGAAGAATAAAGGTAAGACAGAATAAAAAGAGGTGGCTAGAGTTTAGCGGCCTATTCATTGGACAAGAGGTTAGAGCTCACAAAGGTCTAATCTGGACCATGAAATTTAGTCCCTGTGGTCAGTATTTAGCCAGTGGAGGTGAAGATGGTGTTGTTCGCATATGGCGTGTTACATCACTGGATAAATCAAGTATTTGTTTCACCTCAAAAGACAGCACTTCGAATTGTAAAGTGGAATGTAAAAACACTTCTCCTAAGAAGAAAAACTCATGTCAACCCTTCATTTTCCTTCCAAATAGTATTTTTCAAATTGAGGAATCACCACTGCAAGAATTTTTTGGTCATTCTAGTGATGTCTTGGATTTGGCTTGGTCTAATTCAGATGTGAGTTCATAGCAGAAGCTTGTTATCCCCTTCTAATCTTGCAATATGCTCTATTGTTCTGCTTGCAATTTTAATTTTCCTTAAAGCTGACAAAAATTTCTTGTGCAGATTCTCCTTTCATCTTCTATGGATAAAACTGTTCGTTTATGGCAAATTGATTGTAATCAAAGTCTAAGTGTTTTCCATCACAATGACTATGGTATGTATGAGAGCACCACGCCTTTTGGCTTGAGTTTTTCATTACCATACTGTAATTGGTCAATATAATATATAATATATAAAGCACATACTTTGTTTATCTTCATAATCATAATTTGAAACATTACTATCTCTTCATGCCATGAATGTAGTTATAATTGTCTCTTTAATGAAAGCAGTGACATGCATTCAATTCAACCCTGTTGATGAAAATTACTTCATTAGTGGATCCATTGATGGTAAGGTTCGAATATGGGGGATACGTGAAGAGCGAGTCATTGACTGGGCAAATATACGAGATGTCATAAGTGCTATAAGTTACCAGGAAGATGGGAAAGTATGTGACGAATTCTTGACGGAATCTTTTCTTGAGTTTGGGTCTGGTTACATATTTTGACACTGGTTACCATTGACTATTTACATATGCAGGGATTTATAGTTGGTTGTGTTACAGGCACTTGTCGTTTTTATGTTGCTTCAGGTATGTACCTTTTGAGTTACCAAATACCAATTACTATAGTTATGAAGTCTCCTTACAAAAGATAAAATAGAAAGGACAATCTAAATTGGATTTCTAATGATTTAGGAAAATATTTCCAGCTTGAGGCGCAGATAGATGTATGTGGTAAGAAGAAAGCATCAGGCAACAAGATTACTGGCATTCAGGTTTCATTCTATTAACTCTTTACTACTAACATGTTATGCTTTGTCCTTTATCTATTTACATTATAACACCCTTGTTGCTGTGCAGTTCTCCCAAAAAAGTTGCCAGAGAATTATGATCACAACAGAAGATTCCAAAATTCATATTTATGATGGCATTGAGCTTGTTCAGAAATACAAAGGTACAGCATTTAGTTATTGGGAGAATAATAGAATTTATTTAAAAGTTATTCAGGGCTCCATCACCTAAACAATATGTGTTTTGTATTTTCTTATAGATGCTGACCATCTTCACATTATGAATTGTTATCTTAGTTTAAATAATATATTCGGCTAAAATGTTTTTGTTGTCTGTTAGTTGGAATCGTGACAAGCTTTTTCATATTTTTAAATAATTAAAAAATAACTTATGATAGCTACCTAGGTGTAACATTTCTTCGAGCTCAATCTTGTGATTATTTTCTTTGCTGTATTCCGAAGTTTTGTTGATTTATCTCTCTAATGCTGTTAATGTTTGTTTGCTTTATTTCTCATGTCTGTCACTTTGAACAGTTTCAAATATAATTGGTTGATACTTAGTAGATTAATTTTGAAAAACCCACAAACTGAGCTTCTTCCCTCACATGGGTGGTGATTTTATTTATTTTTATTCTTTCTATTGTACAAAATTGTGCCATTGTTTTCTTTTATGGCATCAGATCCGGTAGGCTAATGTCAGGCTTAAGAATCCCTATTCTATCTAGATACTCAATTTTAAAGTTATTTTTTCCATTCATCTCTTAAGTTTGGTTCTTTAATGAGTAATTATAGGAAAAGAAAAGAAAAAATAAACACATTAAACTTCTTTTTCTAAGTTAAAATGTTTCAAGTTCGTATTAAGAAGTTTATCTAAACATTACCTTAATAATCATGTAAATATTGTAACTTCTTATAAAAATAATTTGCAATGAACGCTAACACATTGTCATAAACATCATAAACATTATGTCGGGTTGTTTTGCTGACTGTATTCTTTCCTATCTAATTTTTACTTTATTACTTTCTCTGTTACTTCTAATTTGATTTACATTAGATGTTTAATGATCGATTTTGCACTAGAAATTGTAAGTTAGTGTGAGTCTTATTACTTGCACAGGTCTTCCAAAGTCGGGAAGTCAAATGTCGGGTTCATTTACATCAAGTGGAAAACATATAATTTCAGTTGGAGAGGACTCTCATGTTTACATTTGGAACTTGGATGACTTGGGAAATGCTTCTCCTAAACACACGAAATCTGAACGCTCATGTGAGTACTTCTTTTCCAAGGGTGTTACTGTTGCAATACCTTGGTCAGATGTGAAAGCATATCAAAGGGGTTCTAGCAGTAACTTTTCCCACCATTCTTCAGAAATGCAAACCCTGTCAGAGATTGCTCCTGAGATTAGAGATCCAGATCGTTTTTCTCTTGGTAATTGGTTTGCCATTGATGGCACATGCCGAGGTTCTGTGACATGGCCTGAGGAGAAACTTCCTAGCTGGGATTTACCTATAGCAGAAGATAAATATGATGAGCAGCAGTTATGTCACAAAAATACTTGTCAAGACAGAATTGTATCAGAAACATGGGGGCTATCAATTGTGGTGGCTGCTTGTGATGGAACTATTAAGACATTCCACAACTTTGGATTACCCATTAGGTTCTAAGACAATGTAATGGCCATGTTGGTGTTGAATAACCATTTCACTCACTCTTTGTAAGGATTGTTGGTTCAGCCTTGATGTCTTCCATGCATGAGAACTTTTGTCACTTATCCATCAAGGCTTTGCTTGGTAAAGGTGGAAATTTACGAGGATCTTTTAATGCCTGAAAATTCAACATAAGTGGCTAAGGATAGCCTTGGATTAAAGTAAATTTACAAATTCCAACACAGTAAATAAAGAAAGAAAAAAATTATTGTTTTGGAGATGAAATATTTTGGAACTTTTCTAACTTTCAATCCAAGCATTCATTGGCTGGGAAGACAGAATTTGAAGCTCCTGGTATCATGGTCTCTCTCATGGGATTGTCAGTGCTAAATCCATGCAGAATGTCAAGGCTCTTGACATGTTCTACAAATTTGTACACTTAACTATTGAGATTTGACTCTAGTTTAATGTGGTTTTGCTGAGTCATGCCAGTGGCCGCACAAGAATCCTAATCTCCTCTTCATCAACCAACATTTTGATTAGATTATTTACTCAGCAGTACAAATTTAAAATGCAATTGAAATTTTATTCCATTATGCTCTTCTTTATCACTTTCTAGAGCTATGTTATTATTGTTCGATAAAAGAAAAAAAATTGTGACATTTACTGATTGAATTTAATTTAACTATCAATTCAACTTTAATTCACTTAAATTTATCTTTTTTTTTTTATATATTTAGCAACACAATCCAAGCAAATCATTTATAATTAAATTGTGTTAGATTAGATGGTTGAGTTGAATATTTAAAAAAGAATGATCATCTCTTAAAAAAAAATACCTTAGAAATAAATATTTTCAATATTTTTGTAATATTTATGAGAAAAATAATACTTTCAAATACATATATTAATAATATTAGTATAATATCCACAAAAAATACAACTAGATGGGTCTGCCAATTGGATGTGACTCACTTACCTTTACAATCATACGTTTCTCTATATTTTTTTTTATCTTCTTTTAAATTAATTAAATTACATTACTTTAAAAAAACATTTCTCTCAAATTTCACCAATCTTCACTCTACCAAACAATTCAATTTAGTTGTTCTTAGTTTATTTTCAGGAATGGTTTACTTAATATATTCACAAAATTATTGGAATTATTTTCAACAATTAATCATTTAAATAGAACCAGTAGAGAAGAAATGAAATTAAAGAATACATAGAAATCTTAAAGAAACTTACATTGAAAAAGAACAGCAGGGTAAAAATATAAATTAAAAAACAAGAAACTACGGTCCAATTCTTTGATGTAATTCTATTGGGTACAAGTAAATTCATGTAAGAAATTTTCTTTCTATGAATTAAAACTGTTCCAACACTTTTTTTTAAGAATTTTTTTCAACAAATATAATAAAATAGTTGTACTTATATCCAAATTATGACTAGTCATGCACCCAAAAATTATTAGAAAATTACAAAAATTTATTAAAATAAGTAATATTGTACAAGTTACTCACAATAAAAAATATATTTGAAAATTTACACACAATAAAAACTCAGGGTAATTTGTACAAGTTATCATGTACGAAAAGGAGAATAAAAAAACATTAAAGTTGAAAAATGGATAAATACTTTATAATAAAATGCAAATAGTTAGTAAAATAGTTAAGGTATAATTTTAAAAAATGAAAAAAAAAATATATTAGGATTTAGGATTTAAGATTTAAATTTTTTATATTAAAATGGCAATTAACAAATAAATCAGTTAACTTATAAACATGTTATTAAACTAGCTAGCGGGATAACATTATAAAAAACAAAGATTTAAGGTATAATAATAAAAATGAAGAATAAAAAACAAAATTTTCAATAAATAATTTCAGTAGCTACTGTAAGACCTATTTATATTTTAATGTTTGTACTTGAAAATAATTTAAGTTATTAAATTTAAATGATTATTCGATAAAAAAAAATATTAGAAGGGACATGGTAAATTTTAGTGTAATAGTTAAATTTAAAGTAAGTTTCACTAATTTTTTGTAGAAAATAATTAATACTAACCTAACGTGCTAATATTTAATGTTAAGCTATATACATTGATAAAAATATTAATTAATGTTAAACTAACCCAACAGAATTATTTTGGAAAAAAATGTAAAAGAAAAAAAGGAAAGAGTGAACTTTAGCATTTTATAAAGGAAAAAAAAAAAGTCTCAAACCACACTTATTCATTAATAGTAGAGTTTTGCATTAAAGTGATGTTTTGTCAAATTGGATAAAATTTTTAAAAATTATAGATTTGAGTAAGTTGGGTTAAAGTCACCATTTCAATGATAATTTTGTATTTCATATAAGTAGTTATTTGAATCACGATTTATTTTATTTATTATATCTTAATAAATTTTATAAATATAAAATAAAATTATTTATGTTATTAATTCAAATTTTATTATTTATGTTTTTTAATTATAAAAAGTGCTATTTGTAAAATCAATGTTTAGGTAATTAATTATTTTCAGGAGGTACTAAGTTGTTTTTTAGTTCATAAATTTTGAATAATGCTATTTTAATTTGGAAATTCAATAAGTATATACTTTTGTTATCTTAAATACAAATTATTTAAAAATAAGGTTTTCTATTTTAATTTTTATCAGATGACTATATTTCTTCTTTTGTCTCTCTGTAAGTATTATTTTCGTAGAGACTATAATAGTCGTAATTCATTTGGTCAGTTTATTTTTGCATATTTATTAGAAGATATTTTATTAATGAAATAAAAAAAATTTGTATGTCTTTGTCTAATTTAGTTGTTTAAAAAACAAGTAATATTATATTTTTTAAGGATATTAAATCCTAACAATATATTAAATAAGTAATTTCTTAAAATTTATTTATTTAAAAAAAACTTATTTTTAGTTTAAATAAGGTGATATTACTATTAACTCTTCTCCTTGTTACTATTACGGTTCCCATAGTTATTATTATATTAAGATAATTAATATTACAAACATTATAATAATTTTCTTACCATCTTTATTGTCTTATTCTGTGTTAAAACCTTTATAATGGTTTCTTAAGATATTTGGTTTTTGTTTTGTCTGGTGACCATTGAGACATCTCAACACGGATTTATTGTGCCCTAGATCTTTGGACAGGGAAATTGTCTTTGAGAAATATATATATATACTATGATTATTGTCGGGAATGAAATTGAAAATGTGAAAAAAAATTAAAAAATCAAAGTTATCTTGAGCGGCAACTAAAACCTCTGCAACTGAGGGTTTGGTGGCAGCAACAGCACAGAGCCAAGCTCTCTAATGGCAGTCTCCACTTCTCTCTTCTCTTTCTCTCTTTCTTCTTCTCTTCATTCATCTTCGGTTTTATGTCTTCCGAAAACCCTCTTTCCTTCCTTCACGTCTACAATCGGCTATTCAACCCCTCACGCAAATTTCGCTGTTCGCTCTTCTTATTCTGAAATGGGCTCTTCCCCTGAGCCAATCGAATTCAGGTTTTTTTCTTCTTCTTATTGTTTTGGGTTCCCCAACAAGCTTTTTGTATAAATGCTTCAGTGGAACTCCGATGGTAATTGTTGTGGTTGAAAAAATAATTTGTTGGCAGGAAGCCCATCCCGGCCAGGGCTCACTTGGAACTCTCAATGAATGAAAACAACAAGCCATCGTTTAAATGGCGAAGGGTTTTGCTCAAAGTCAGCGGAGAAGCACTTGCAGGAGACAATTCTCAGAACATTGACCCAAAGGTAGCATTGTCACTCTATTTGTCTGTTGAGTTCTTTATATAATTACAACTTCTAACTTGCAGGAGCAAGAGCAGGATGTTTTTCTGTTATTTCAACGTGCCTGCCTTATAGGCTTGATTATCTATTATAAGTTTTGTAATTGTTAATTAAAAGTTTAGATGGAAACTCACGGGTTGACTTAGTTGTTAAAAATTCATGTAATGAGGATAATGTATTAAATACTTGTGGCGTCAATGACTGTGATAGTATCATGAGTGGCGGGATTAGTCTATGATCCAATAGATGGGGAACTCATGACAAGATAAAAAGTAATAAGTTTAGATAGGTATATAGGTGGTAACAGGTCTTTAGTTTACTTAAAAGGGACATTTTAGGGAAATAAGAGAAAAAGTTTATTAGAGACGAGTGGCAATGAACACTTAATGAAAACAAAAAGAATGGAAGCATTTTCCTATTTTATTTTGTTCTCGGCAGTGTTTCTGAATTTGTTTTTTATGATTGGATACAGATAACCATGGCCATCGCAAGGGAAGTGGCAGCAGTGACTCGCCTTGGCATTGAGGTGACTACAGTGGATTCTTTTTAGACTAATACATTTCTGTTTCTTCTAATGTGGTTTTTCAGCCGCGTCCTCACAATTTATAGATCATTTGGCTAATTGAGTGTGTGAGATTTGCAGTAGTTTTGGGGGATTGTTATTGATTATTGATGTGTTTTACAAATTAATCTTTTGAAGTGTTACATGGATCTATTTTGTATTTGGAAGTGAAATTGGGAGAGTCAACTGCAAGTTAGAACATTTTACTTGAACTTGTTCAAAGCTTTTTAACTGGTTTTCAGATTTTGGTGTTATGAGTTGGCTCATGTTTCAGGTTGCACTAGTAGTTGGTGGAGGTAACATCTTCCGTGGATCCTCCTGGGCTGGAAGTAGTGGACTAGACCGCTCATCTGCTGATTATATTGGGTGATTTCCTCAATCTTTTCTCAAGTGCCCACCTTAGATCTTCTGTCAGTACTCTTTTTGCGTGCTTACAAAAGTCTGTTAATTTTATCTCATAGATTAAGTCCGGGCTCTTCTGTGCTGGTTGCTCGTTTGCATTTCCAATTTGCTATGATCCAATGTACTTTGGCTTGCTAAAAGTGTATAATAAGGTTGAAGTAATACTCCTCGTTTTGCTAATTTTGTTTAATTTATCCTCTAGGATGTTGGCCACTGTCATGAATGCTATATTTCTTCAAGCAACAATGGAGAGCATTGGCATTCCTACTCGGGTGCAGACTGCATTTCGTATGTCTGAGGTTGCAGAACCATATATACGCAGAAGGGCTGTGAGGCATTTGGAAAAAGGAAGGGTTGTTATTTTTGCTGCTGGAACTGGAAATCCATTCTTTACCACAGATACTGCTGCAGCACTCCGATGTGCAGAGAGTATGTTATAGTTTTATTGTTGTGACCCTACCTGTTTTTATCCTAAAAATGGATTTTTTTTTTTTTTTTTTAAATTTAGTAAGAATAAGCTAAACTTTCCCTTGTCTTAGTTTTATTTTCTCGGTTTTGTTTGGATATAGGATTAGGACAGGGAAGTGTTTGGCTAATCCCTTTCCAACATACTTTCTATATAAGGAAAACTCATTCATTTAATTCCATTTGGTTCATAATGTGAATTCATTTGACTTCTTTAAGTTATCTTTGGTGGTTGTCATAATTGCTTATCATTTGTGGTGTTCTTTAGCTTATCATTAGAAGCTTTGGTGTGACTCCAAGTTACAGAAGTACAAAGTGTTCTCTTTTAAGGTTTTTTATTTTGTTAGCTAGGCCACAAGTGATTATTCTCTATGATTGCTTATCTCATGAAGTTGAGTGATGCAAGGGTTTTCTCAATTTTTAGCATTCTTGATTTTTATATTGTGAGTTAGGTCCACGAGTGGCAATTATCATTTTGCTTATTTTACGGAATTTGAGTGACCTAAGGTGTTTTATAATTCCTAACATTTTTTTAAAAAGATATTATCTTGTAATATTTTCTTTTTCATGATTTTTTCAAAATCAAGATTAAATTATTCAAAACTTTCTTTTAAGATTTATTCAAGAGACAAAATTTGAGGTAATCGGTCCACAATTAAGTTAAACCCCTTCTGGGTTTACATCACTACCACACTAAATTGGTGGCTTTGTTTACAATGTTATCTCGATCACTTTTGGCCAGGGATGTTGATTTTTTACGTCAATTTGTTAATGTTTGTGCTTAATATGTTTTCACATTAGTATTGCAGTCAGTGGCTAAATTTATATTCCATCGTTTATTCAGTTAATGCCGAGGTTGTACTCAAAGCAACAAACGTTGATGGAGTTTATGAAGACGACCCAAAGCGTAATCCACAAGCACGTCTTCATGACACACTAACATATCAAGAGGTAACTTCAAGAGATCTGTCAGTGATGGACATGACTGCCATAACTTTATGCCAGGAAAATAATATTCCAGGTAACGTCGTGCATGTAAACCTTTTATATGAACTTTTTTTTAATTAGTATTAGTTTAATTGTCTCCTTACCCCATCAAAACTTAAGTGACTCACCTCGATAAGCTGTCTCTGTCCTTCCCTTATGATGCAGTTGTTGTCTTCAATCTAAACAAACCTGGTAACATTGAGAAAGCTATTAAAGGTGAGAGAGTTGGCACTTTGATTGGGGCAAACTGGAATTCTACCGTATACGAACATGAAAATATTTGAAGTCTAATTACCAATTGATTCTTCTTGTGTTTTTCCTATACAACCTTCCTGGTGAGGATGCCAAAAGTGTTAGGTGCATTATTAGGTTTTGATGGATTTTTGAAGGGTGCTGTTGAGTCACAACTTTGTAAATATAACAAGTTAGCTTATTATTTGATGTTTCTCTCCAGGTTTGGCATAATTTTACCTTGCCATCTTGTGGTTTAAGCAAAATATATTTGACTCCTGAACTTTGCTCCGTTTGCATTAATTCGGTGTTTTTTTGTTCCCCCTTATTGTCACGAAGTAGAAGTTCATCATTGGTTAAAAGCAAACGTAAACTTTTGCTATCCTCCTTTCTGAAACGTGATTCAGAGGAATTGGGATGGTACTGATTTTTATCACCCTCTTTCCATTTTCATCCAAAGCACTGAACTATCTGGCTCGAGGACCCTTCCAGCTGAAAACCATTGTTTTGGAAACAAAATCAGAAAAAAATAGAAAAAAGAAGAAACGAAAAGTAATTAGCATATTCATATTTGAAATTTTCGTTGCCTTAGGTTACACATCTTTGCACATGATTGTTTTCATTTCCAACTTATCATTCTCTGATTCTGGGAATTGCATTTTGATCTTTTCTTATAGCTTGAAACTACCCATCTCAATTAACTATTCTTCCTAAGGGCACAACAATGTGATCATGCAGTGCAGGTTTATGTTGAATCACAAGTACTGCATAGTGAGAAAGTCTTTTATGCGTGTGTTCACATGACATTATTTATTTCAAACTACTAAATTTAAGTGTGTTCTCCCGAGTGCTTACCTAGGGAGACCTACTTGAATCGGAAAAATTGAAATTGATGCAAAACAAATGTAGATTTGGAGGGCCTTTAAGGATAAGTGTTTAATTATTATACTGACATCAATTGTCACAACTTGAATTCGGGAGTTATCTTGGGAAGGTTTTCTTATCACTGTGACCCAAAACATTGTGTTACAACCCTTCTCTTAAAGAAACTCGGTTAAATATAACAAAATGATATAATTTAATTAGTCATTTAGTATATGTAATTTTAGAAACTTTATCCTTTGTTCTTAAAAAATATTTATTTTAGTTCTTATAAATATGTTACTTTAAAAATAAATAAATTATAAAGACTAAAGACGTATACTTAATTGGGATTTTCAGAGATTTTTGTTGTAAAAAAAGTCTCATGGTATTCAATGAAAAGCTTTACACATTAAAAAAGATATTATGAATTTAATCAAGACTATTGGAATTTTTTTAGGGATAATAAAAATCTAGTGATGTTTAATTGAGATTTTAAAAGATTAAAAATAGAATAATCTTGTATTCATTATCATACAAATTCCAATCATTTATTTTGTTGACTGTTTTATGGATATTGTGCGACTTATTTATTTACATATATAAATATTATTCTTAAAAAAATAATTTCATCTAAAACATATTTGAGACTTTTCTTTTTTCATTCAAACCTTTTTCAATATCACTAGTGGTAACAATGTGATCAAGAAGGTAAAGTTTCTACTCCTTATAAATGAATTTTTTCTCTAAATTATACATGCACTCACTATTTACACTTCAAGAAATAATCTTATTTATGTTCACTGTGAGGCAGTAGTGGTAAGTATAGTTATCTATAAGACTCAAATTTGATACCATTCTACATTTATACTATTAGGCATGTTCTGAACTTATTTCTTTATATTTTATTATTAAAAATAATATTGGAGATCAAGTTCTTTTACAAAAATCATGAGGCAGAATGTCAAAAGAAATTATTTTAAACATCAATCTATCTTTCTTGGTCACAAAGAAGAACTTTCTTCTTGGTCACAAAGAAGTTGAAAAATCTGAAGTGCAACTTCTTGGGACCCAAATTTAAACTAAACAAATAAAGATGAAAGAAAATAAAGCACAATCCATGGAAACCAATGAAGTGAGCAAAATTTGTAGTGCAGCACAGAAGAGTGGATCACCAAATGACCATAGTTTGAAGAGTCCTTATGTTGTAATTTTATTCTTCCCTTTGGAACCACAAACAATATCTACGCACTACAAAACTTGGGCCACAAAAGTCAGCCATAGTTGAATTTTCCACCATTTTCCCTTTCCAAACCTAACCAATAATCACCACACCAAAAAACAAAAACTGAAAGTGGTAATGAAAATTAAAATTAGTCGAAGAGATTAAAGATGTCGGGCGACGGCAGCGGAGAAATCGCGGCGGCGGAAAACAGCCCCGACGGACTTGCGACGAAGCTGTTAGTTGACCAGAACGGGCTCAGGTCGTGCCAAAACGACGTTGTCTGTGCCTCGGTGAAAAACCCTGGCGATATCGGAGGCAACGTTGCCGGCGACAATATTCCGGGGAACTGACCCACTTCCACTCCTTCCATCATCAACGCCACGTCCTCTTCTCCTCCGTGATCCCTCTCCCTCTCCGATGGACTTGTCCTCTCGATTGCCGCTAGCCTCGCTGCCGGCGAAACGTCGCCAGAGGATGGTCCAGTGAGGCGCTGGACGACGTTCATGAAGTCGTTGACGGGGACGTGGAGGACTTTGGGCGATACGGTGTAGATTATCACCGGCTTTCGGTTCTCCGGTGGCGGCGCTGCTAGGTGCGCGGTGGGGGGTAGCGGCGGTTTACGGGTCTTGTGGATGGTGTGGGAGTCTTTGCTAACTCTGAGCGGCGGTGGACGCGTCCCTTGGAGCTGGAGCTCTTTCTTCCCGGGCGGGGATGATGCTGCGGCGCCACTGCCGGAGGGAAATTCCGGCAGGTTCATGGCGCAGGTTGTTGATTGAGAGGAAAAGAAAATTGTTATTAAAAGGAGGGCTTGACGTTGTTTTGTTGGATCTCAAATTATCAAGTTTGTAATAATTGTTAATTTATTAGGAAAGGAAGACCGAAAGAGAGACTTTGGACTTTGGAGTTTAAACCATATAAATCATTTTAATTTTATTTTTGAGATGAAGGAAATAGATGAGCATTTATTGACCAATAAATGTTGATAGGTCAAAACACGTGTTCTTCTTGTGTTGACAATGAAATATTTCCTCAACAATTAAATTCTTATTAACTTCTCTGTTATGGCTTATGACACGCCTCATTTGTATTAGACTGGTTGTTGTTTGACACCAATTTTTGCTATAGGTGGCATTATCGTATCAACTAAACATTACTTTCCTCGAGTAAAGATAATACTCAGGTTTTGTTCTTGATGTGTGTGGTGGATTCAATATACATTTTTATGTCTAATATTTTGCTCTACCACTGATCAGATCTCTACCAAATGTGATTTTGTCCAACGTGGCCATAATTTACATTTTGGATGGAGCACTTCCTGAAAGAAGAGGAGACACCTTTTTTTTTTTTTTTTCCTTTAATGACTTTTCAAAGCTATATATATTAACGTGTATTTTCATACATTTTCAATGTTTTATTTCCTTTTAATAAATTTTCAAACAAAGACTTCTTACAATTCTAAATTTGAAAGAAAGTAGTTGGAGGTATATTGTGCCTAACGATGAAAGTATATTGTAAGGAGTTCACTTCTTAATGTAAAAGATTACTGTAAAAAAGTCAGTTATCTAAAGAAAAAAAAAACGTAAATTATTAAAAAAGATATAGTTGATAAAATCTAACTAAAATTAATTTGTTAATGTGTATTATAATTCAGCGACACTAGATACTAGAAAAGAATGAATTTTTCCAATTAAATTTTTTTTTAAGGATAAATTCTTATTTTATAAACTGATTTAATAAATTAAGTTAATCTCAAAGTTTACTTTTTTTAACATGACACTTCAAAATTATTTATATCCTAATAAATACTAAAAAAATTATTAAATAAAATTAAATTTAGAGACAAAAAATAATTAGTTACTATATTAACTAAAATATATATCATCTTATAAATTAAAAAGAATTATTGATATTTAAAGTAATTTCTATTATTAGTTACCAATGTTTTAGGCACTAATATTTTAGATTATAAAGCTACCAAATAATTAGTCAATATAGTGACTAATTATTTTTTGTTTTTAAATTTAGTTGTTATTTAATGATTTTCTTGTAGTGAAAAGAAAATTGACAACCTCGACATGAGGCGTATTAAAAAATGGACTTTAAACCTAACTTAACCTTATCAAACCGACTTATAAGATGAGATTTACATTCACTTACATACTATAAAATGTCTTAATCTTTAGTCGATGTGTGTCATCTTTAACATACATCTCCTTATAAAATGGCTTATAGGGAGTTCACTTCTTAATGTAAAAAGAATCAATTATCTAAATAAAAAAAAACGTAAATTATTAAAAAAGATATAGTTGATAAAATCTAACCAAAATTAATTTGTTAATGTGTGTTATATTTCAAGTGGCAATCACTAGAGACTAGAAAAGAGTGAATTTTTCCAATTAATTTTTTTTTTAATGAGAAACACTTATTTTATAAATAGATTTAATAAGATTAAGTTAACTTCAAAGTCTATTTTTTAATATGATACATCAAAACTATTTATATCCTAACAAGTACTACAAGAAAATCAGAAAATTATTAAATAAAAATTAAATTTAAAGAAAAAAAATAGTTACTATATTAACTAAATTAAAGATCATCTTATAAACTAAAAGAATTATTGGTATTTAAAGTAGTTTCTGTTATTAATAAAAATTTATAAAATAATTTTTGAATTGATATTTAACCATTAGTTACCAAGGTTTTAACTACTAATTTTTTATATTATAAAACTACCAATTTAAAAACCATTTTATAAATTTTTATTAACAATAAAAACCATTTTAGATACTAATAATTTGTAGTCTCTAAAATAGTATCTAATTTAGTCAATATATTGACTAATTATTTTTTGTCTATAAATTTAATTGTTATTTAATGATTTTATTGTAATAAAAAGAAAGTTGACAACCTCGACATGAGGCGTATTAAGAAGTGCATTTTAAACTTAATTTAACCTTATCAAACCAGTTTATAAAATGAGATTTATACTCACTTACATACTATACAATGTCCTAATCTTTAGTCGAGGTATGTCATTTCTAACACACTCTCCTCACGTCGAAACTGTGTCAGATGATAATTAATATTACCTGAAACAATCTCCACCTCAACCATTTCTCTATTGAAAATCAAACGTATAATCTTGACCTTAATACCAATTAATAATGGGTCAACACATAATGTGTATACCTAATTTCACGACTATAATAGGAAGTATTTGATTTTTGTGTGTCTTAAACATTTTACAATGTGTTGTTTATATAACAACATATCAAATAATATCGCTCAATATTATGCAATGTGAGACTAAAATCAAACTCCACTGTACTCACATTTTGAGTGAAGAGTAGTTGGTAAAGATTATGCCATCATTTCTCAAGAAAGCTTCAGAACTCATAAGATAAAGCAAAGAACTTGACTTAGAAATATCAGAATAGGTGAAATGCGAGAGAATTTGGGCTGGATTCCAAATAAAAAACATGGTGCTCAATCATATACAAGATGGATTTTACTTCGTGCACCCCTCATTTTTAAACCTGCACCCTTCTAATTTCCAAAATGACTATTTTACACTTTTCGAAATTCATTAAATACATTATAGAACATGTGTTTCTAGAACATGTTAAAATTTCTGGAACAAGCTAAAGATTTCTTAAAAGTATGAAATACATTCTAAAATAAACCTTTTAGAACAAGAATTTTGGAATAGACTTTCCAAAATGTATATAATACTTTTTTCAGGATGTATTTTTTTGGAATGAGTTTTCCATAACAAACTTTATGAAAATAGATTACGTTTTTTTCTTTTTCAGGTTCTCTTTCTTTTCTTCTTCTTTTGCAGCTGTGATGGTGCAGAAGCAGCATCAATTCACCCAATTACGAGGGTGCAGGTTCATAAATGGGGTGCAGGAAATAAAAGCCATACAGTGATTGCCCAGATGAAATAGAAGAGTTGAACGGCCCAGTTGAGTAGTAAGATATAATAAAAGCTAAGAAAAAAATTCGTGATTAGGAATTCACATCAGAAAAATTATAGGTGAAAGCTTAATTTTGAGAAGTCTATTAATAAGAGCGGGGCACCTTCCTTAAATTTGAAATATTTGGCTAAATTTTACTTTGAGTTGGTCTTGAAACATAATAGAAGAAACAAAAATAAAAATCATAATAATAAGTTCAATTTAAATCGCAAAATTCTGATTTAAAATCAGTTCAAACGAAACAATAAATATTTTTTACAATTTTATATTATGCACATGTCTATTTTAGTTCTGTACACATTTAATTATATATACTATATTTCGAATATATAAATCAAGTTAATTAGTGTTAAGGTAGTTTTTAAGTTTGATTGCTCGCGAGAATTAAACACTTATTTTTATCAATTTTTAAATTATATTTTCCAACATTAATTCAACGTATCACTTGTCATATCATTTCTGACGAGTAATTTTTGTTTAAATAAAAATCTTAATTATCTAATATTATAGTTATAAATTTATTAATAAATAAAGTGAAAACTAAATTTTATTATTTATAAAATACAATAAGTTGATTTAAACAAACAAAACTATAAAAACTAAATTATTTATTTTAAAAAAGTCATTCAAATTACAATACTGTTATTTTTGTCGTATTATTTTTTACATATGTGAGAATAGAATGCAAACTAAAATGACAAATATTTATTAGTTAAATAAATTTACTACTTATAAGTATTATTGATATTATTATTATTTTTAATATAATTCCATATTAATTATATTATCTTGATTGAAATGGTTGACCTATAATATAGAATCAATGAAATTGGTTAAAGTAGTGTAAATTAAAATTTCTATTTAATAGTCTAACTAATGTTCAAAGCGTTAGTAATAGAAAATAATTTAACAAATTTTTATTCTTAATTAAATTTATTATCTTCACTAAAATTAATCCTTAGTAAACCTTCTGAGAGGTAGTTCTAGAATACTGAAAATACATAGTTGTGTCATTTTCATGATTATTAAAACAAATAATTAAGATAAGGATATTCCGACAGTGTACCTTAGCAACATTTTTAACCTATTTTATTTTAATTTTCTTTATTCTTTGATTTAATATATATTTAGCTTATCAGCACTGAACCTCATCTATGATCTGTCACCACACGGGTGCTGTTTCCACCGCCATTCCATGTTATATATAATAAATCGAAACCTCACACTAATTTCCACTTCTCTTTTGACTTTCACAAAACGGAGATGGGAAGTTTAGAGGAAGATGAGTTGGTACAAATGGTGCAAGATTTTATAGAATCCGAATCAACATCCACCACAACTTCCACTTCCTCAAATTGCCACACCTTAAGCCACAGAACCCAATATTTTATTCTGCAGGTAGGTACAGTTCCATGACTCCAGTTTTTTTTTTCTCCAACTTTGTCTTGGTTTAAGGTTGTCTCTTATCTGTTTTTTCTATGTTGTATATGGTTTCAGGATGTTCTAAGGAGTGAGGGTGATGCAGCAGCTGAGGCTAAGGTGTTGAAGTGTGTACTGAAGCATATGAGAGGTAGAAAGGGTGCAGAGAACAGAAATAGTCTCAGTAGATGGCTTGCTATGAGGATGAAAATGGATGGCCTTAATGCTTCTATATGCCACACGTCTTGGGCCACCTCTTTGGGTTGTCCTGCTGGTGGGTCTTTCTTTATCTGCCTTTTCACTACTTCTAGTTAAATTTGTGATACCCTACATCAAAATTCAATCGTGTACCCAAATGAAATATCCAAATTTGGACTTCATTTGCTACATATTTGGATTATTTGGTTTACTGTGCTAAGGAGATAGGTGTAAAAATTTAAGGGAGACATGATGTACCCTTTTGGTAGTTCTTATGTTAAAATTTGAAATCTGTCCTTGGATGTCAAAATTAATGTCGGGACACAAGGCACTATGGACTATGAAGTGAAATTTATCCTTTTTTTGTTTCTGCAAACATTAACAGGTGAATACGAGTATATTGAGGTGATACCAGAGGATGAGGATTATGGTAAACCTTTGAGGGTCATAGTGGATATAGATTTCAGGTCCCAATTTGAAGTTGCGAGGCCTACACAACACTATAAAGAATTGACAGATTCAGTCCCTGACATTTTTGTTGGGACTGAGAACAAGCTGTGCAGCATAATTTCTTTGCTATGTTCTGCTGCTAAACAGTGCCTAAGAGAGAAGGGTCTTCACGTGCCTCCATGGAGAACCGCTTCATACATGCAAGCCAAGTGGCTCTCTGTGAGTCGAAAAGAGGCTAACCATGCAGGTGGTGGAAGAGAAAATTATGTGGGATCAAACGGTGATGTCATTGGTGATGAACATACTGATATTATTAGTGAGTGGGTACCTCCATTACTGAAGCCCAAGAAAAGGGATTTGGGTGGGGGATCTAGTTTGTCAAATCAATTATCTAACATGAGTATAAATTATTGTTGCTAGCTAGGGGAGTCTCTTTATCCTCAGAACTACCCAATTTTGGTCTCGATTTTGGACTTCTTTCTGCTGAACTCTGTGATCAACATCACAAGAATTTTTGTAGTGTTCCTACACCAGTGCCATAAAATAAGCACCCAGCACAGAAAAGAAACAAATAAGCACTGCTTACATTAATTTTGGAGTTTAGTTCTTATTTTGTGAGCAAGCAGTGCCTATAATCCGCTGGAGGATCCTGTTGTTGAATAAAGGAATATCCTTATCTGTTTCATTTTTTTTTTCTGCTTCAAAGTTATCCAAGACGTAGAAAGGGATATGAAAAAAAATGGTAATCTATGTTATGTGAATGTGCCTTTACATGAGAATAACGTTTTTCTGACTTAAGAATATCCTTGAATTTGTTTCTACGGCAATCTAGGGGTAATTTCCATTTGAACTTGGAAATGTTGAGAGCAGAGGTTATGTATTTTCGTGTTTTAAATGTAAAACGTGGAATGTTTATACCATGGATTGTGGATAATGTCGGAAAGAGTTTATTTTTTTTATCAGTTGGAAAGGAAAGACATGATTCCTTCTTTCTGCCCCTTGTTCCACACCACACTTTTTTTTTTTAACTTTGCAACTTTTAATATATTTTCTATTTCTATTCTTATATATGGAATGTTTACTTTTGTGTAAGAAAACGAAATGTTTATATAAAGTAATTTAATTGCATATGCATAATCGTATTTAACATCTTCGTCTACATCACTCAGAAATCGACACGAAAGTACTCTACGAGATAATTAAATTGAAAATGTTTTTACTTCGAACTAAAAATATTATATTGACATTTTTAATTTGTCTTTGTTACTAAATTCAATAAGATCAACTTGGTGACTAAATATTGAATAATTTGCATAACAATTTTTGGTTTAATTCTCTGAGCTACATTGTTTCGTACAAGGACCGTTGGAGGGAGAGTTGATGAAATCGATTTGTGTTAATAAAAATGTTAAGAAATGAGAGGTATGAAATTGATGGGTCCACATATTAAGCTTCTTCGGGTAAGACTTTAGAAATGAGACAAATTCAATTTGAATAATGATTTTATTTAAATTGTATCGTTTGTCCCACTTGCTTTTCATGTAATGCACCTATATAAGTAATTATCTTTCAAGTATAATCGATTATATAATCTTTTTAATAGTATAATGTAAATGTTTACCTAATTCGATTATATAGTTTTTCAAATAGCATAGTAAGAATTTACCTAATTCATTATGCATGATTTTATGTATATTCATAATCTACATGTCTATAGTCTATATTAGGAATCCTAATAAATCAATTATACATTATTGATAATCTGTTAAAAATGAAAAAAAGCTGAAAACAAAAGAAAAAGAAATAAAAACAAAATAAAGAAAAAATTACTATTATTTGTTTGAAGATAACGTGACAAAAAAATTGCCTTTTTAAATATAATAAATAAATAAATTAAAAGTTATAATTACAAAGTTACTCATTTATTATATTTATTATGGAGAGATGAGAAAATTTGAAAAATATCAATTTTATACTTCATTTCTTTTTATATTTAAGTGAAATAGTAAACGATATCGATTACATATAAAAAATTTGTCAGTTTTTTCCTGCTGCGTTTTTTTGTTTGTTTCCTAATTAGTCACTCTCACTTTACACTTTCCCTTTAAAAATGCTAAATAACCATTGTAATATTTTATTATTGTAATATTATTAATATATATATATATATATTAATGTTATGGATTAATATATAATTATGTATTTATTTGAAGTATCTAATTTGAATGTTGGCTCCAATACATTTCATATTTTTAGTTGATTAAACATAAATATTTTGATAAGTGAAACGCATTAAGTTTTAGATAATTTAGATTGCAATGTGTGTATATTTTAAGTAAAATCAATATTAAATTTAATCTTAGTTGTGTCTATCATAAACTAACTAATATTTGAACGAGTCTTATTCCTCTTTAAATCCATAAGAAACTTGAGAGAGTATGACTACAGAAATCCGAGTGGTGGCAATTATGAGTACATAGAGACAGCAAATTTGTGACATTAGCCACCATTAGTTAGTTGTCAATAGTTGTTGTAGCTTTCTGATCCTAGGAATTACGTGTATTCATGTAAGAAAACAAGGTAGCATTAAAGTATATAGAAGAAATACACGTGGAATCAAGCCATCATCTAACCTAGTTTGTTTTTATTGCTCAGAATCTGCAAAGATTGGTGTCTTTCACTGCATGTGCTGAGGCTCAGCATTTTCTTTATACTTATATATTTTTGAGATTTTATCACCACAAAATGGAAGAGAACTATGATATTGAGGAACATTGGAAACCGTATATAAATACTATCCAAAAAAGTGACTAGACGGAAGGAGATAGAGATGATTAGGTTATGGATGAGAGGGTAGGTTTTGGAAGGGAGGAAGAGATAAAAAAAATGAATGGGAACATTGAATAAGGTGTAACCATGTCAATGAAACCAGTGGCAATGGGAAACATGTGGCAGCAAAACCATGGGAAACTAGGTGACGTATACGACAAATAAACATGTCCCTTTCGCTTTTCATTTTTAATCCAATCATCTTTTTTTGCTTACTACTATGCACTTCTTCCACTTTCATCGTTTCATTTCTACACACGTATTCAAGTGCTAAATCTCACATAATACATCGCACCACATTCAACCCTTTCAATTCTTGTCCATTTCTATGTCAATTATTGACTTCATTAAATATACTTTCTTCACCATCTCATAATTTTTTATATTTATATCATCACCTTTTTCAATCATTAAATGCCATGTAATCATTTCTTCCGCTTATTATTATAAGAATAACCGCTAAAATAATATATATTTACTGTAGCAGCAAATATTTGTATAAGTTCCTATTGAATCAATTAATTAAGAATGTATGAACATTTTTTTTGTTTTATTTCTCTAGCTAATACTTCAAAGACACTTACTAGTTATGAGGAACTTTTATCATACGTTGTCAAAAGTTAATAACAACATTTTAGTTGAACCTACTCAGCTTAATATAACCTTAATTCAATCTAACTTATTTGAATTCAGCTTGATTGATTTTGAATTAGCGCTAAATTGATCTAACTTAATTTAAACTTGATTCAAACTAATTTGAGTTAGTCTCACCTGAATGTAAATATCTTATCCAATTCAAGTTAATTTTGTCATGTCTAGATTAACTATATCTAATGGATCAATCCATCTCGATCTATGTCTAGATTAATTATATCTAATGGATCAATCCATCTCTTCTAAATTCTGAATCCATATCTCGCATAATTAACTTGACTTGAGTTTGTCTTCACGTATGGATTAAATCTAACTTAATTGTAAGAGGGGGCAAAACGTTAAATTTTTTACTTATTTGTTTTAATCAAGTTAATCTAAAATAGAGTCTTGAAATATTGATGAATCGTGTTCATGAAAAAAAAGTATCGATGGTACCATCTGCCTCTGGTTTTTAAAACATTAATTTTCTAAGGCTTGAATTTTTTGTGATTGAGGCCCTGACACTAACAAATTCTTACAATACTGCATTTGCCCTTCTAACACTCTTTCATCTCTTTCAGGCTACCTGTATGCCTTAAGAGTAAAGCTCCAAGGTAGAAAATAAAAGTTTATGATTCCTTTTATTAACCTTCTTACTGTATTTTTCACATTTTTATTGATGTTTGATAGTGACTAAACCAGAGATTTGGTTAGTGAAATGGTATAAAAGAATATTTGAACGAATATAAACATTTTCAAGAAAGGTTTAATTTTTTTATAAGATAATGCTGAAAGCACAACAAAATAGTAAAATTGATATTTGTAGCTATCTTTGGAAGATCATTTTAGGTGTTGGATGCTGTCAGCCACTAATTTCTTCAAATGGTAGCGTACTTTAGTTCAACATAAAGCGAACATTGTAATGAAGAGAGACAATTATATGTCTGGTAACGTTTCAGGGAATACAGAATATAACCTATTTGACATGAAACATACATGCATGTATTTGGACCTTAACTCTCTTCCAAATAAAACTTGTTTCATCAACACTTTTAAATAAATGATTGAGAAAACACAAGCCTGTTGATCATAGTTGGCACCTAAAATGCAAAAAGTACTATTTATTTGATCAAAGTTTAGTGATTAGCTTAAAAGATCTTAAAATTAAGCCGTGCTGATACCATAGATACTTTGCCTAACTAATTGATTCTTAATTGACTTCCTAAACGACTAAAAGTGCAAATTTGAACTGTACTGCGTAATGTGTAACACATCACGTCTTCCTCGTAGTAATGTTAATCGATCTATAATTGGATAATTACATAAACATAATTAAAGGGCTAAAAATAGAAGAAAAACTAGGATTCAGAAAAATATAGTGAAAGATAAAGCAAACTTGGTGACTCTATCCAAAAGTTAAAGAAACCGAAAGAAATGAGAAAAATTCTCAGAGACGTTACTCTGTCAGAATGTCTACATTGACTCAAACTTCCCAACTATGTCATAATGTGTCCATTCCATCTCTTTATCTTTGTTCTCCACAAGCCTCTAAGTTACTCCAGTTTTTCCAGATATCTCAACCTCCATCTCTCTCTCATTTTTACAATATAATAAACTTTTTCTCTGCGTATCAAATATCTTAGAGGATTGGTTTTGAGGTTGAAGAGGACGTGAAAATTTACACGCTGCATTAGACACAGATGTTTTATGTCTGATTTGTTTATGAAATCATGTAAAGATAGTTTCCAAGTTCTTATTTAGTTTTGTCCACAATTCCATTATACTAAATGCAGACAGACACTGACACCAAAACCTGCGTGTGCTTCTAATAGGCCAATAAGAGAAAAGTTAGCTACAGATAACATCCAAGCAACTTACACAAGCAGCGAAAAAATGATTTTATTTTTTTACATATTTGATAGTACCAAGTGATTTTTATTATTTTAATCAACATATTTACTTTAATATAATAACTCTAAATATTCTTTAATAAACTGCAGACATTACAATCGATCTGTGACTTTTACTTCTTCCATAGGTTAAAAATAGTGTATAAATGTAACAAGTCTAATTGAATGGATTATGTCAATCAAATTAGAGCAAAAGACATTTTTTTTACCCAACTTGGACCATTGGATTGGGTCTTATAGGATTACGACAACATAAAATTAATGAGCCAAGTCTGGCAAGGTCATTTTATTTTAGGCACGTTCGTCGTGCACCATGTCAATTTTAATCTCTAGTCTATTTTCTTTCAAATTTTTTAAAATTATTCTTTATTTTGTATTTTAAAATTCAAAATATATAATTCAAAAAAGTCAAAATTTTGCTCTAGAAAAGAAAATCCAAAATGAAAAAAAATCCATAACACAAAATTTGAAAATACATTCCAGAAAAAAATTTATGGAATTCAAAAATGTGTTTTGGAAATTCAAATATGGAAATGTATTATGGAAAAGAAAATTCAGAACACAAAATCTAAAAATGTATTATGAAAAAGAATTTATGGAATTCAAAAATATAATATGAAAATGTATTTCATAAAAGAAGTTCTGAAAGTATTTTTTATCTACACCCTCATTTCATTTAAGGTCATTTTCTTCATTTAACAGGAACATTTTTATCATTTTAATGGAGGATTGGGTACAAGGAAAATTTGCCTTTATTTTAGAGAGCTCTAAATAATACATATTCAAAAACAGAACGAGAAAGAGGTCTGAACAGAAAAAAATGAGGTGTGAAACGAATGGGCCTCCTTATAGTGGACCACTGAAAACGCTATTTACACTAACAGTGTTATTCCTCACCATTCAAAATGGACTGCTTCTTCCTGCACTTATGTTTCTGTATCACCCCATATTAAATGTAAAAATACTTTTTTGACCTCTATAAACATTTTTTATATTCTGAATTACATAATTTGGAAAATATTTCCGAATCTGAAAGTGTTATCTAGATTTAAAGAATTCAAAAGCAATTTTAAAAAAAATTCTAGATTACATAATTCGAAAGCTAATCTTGGATCTGAAAATAACTTTCAGACTATGTAATCCAGAATACTATTTTTTATAAAATATATTCTGGATTACATAATCTGAAAGTCTTTTCTGGATTTAAGAGTAACTTATGAATTATATCCAGAAAAGACTTTCAAATTATGTAATCCAGAAGCTAATCACAAATAAAAAAAACTTTTAGATTATTGGAAGCTAATTACAAATTTTGAAAAAAACTTATGAATTATGTGATCCAGAACTCATATCTAGAAAAGACTTATGAATTATATAATCCAAAAGTTAATTACGAATTTGAAAAAATATTTTCAGATTACATAACGTAGAAGTTAATTACGAATTTGAAAAAAAGATTTGGATTATTATAAACTATACTTTCACTTTTAACATAAAGGACATTTTTGGAATAAAAAATTTATGGGGAAGGTACAATGTATGGAGAGGTTAGGAAGAAGCAGTCTTCAAAATGACTTATCGTTACCCTTCTCTGGGATTACGACAAGATTACTACAAGAAGTGGTTTAGAAGCAGCAGGGTGGAAAATTAGGACAATGCAAAGGATCAGAAACCCAAAGGCTGAAAAAGATGCTTACAATGAATGGAACTACAGCAAGTTCCGTTTCTAGCATTACAGATTATGACAAGATAATATTCATTGATGCAGATTTGATCATTCTAAGAAATATAGATTTCCTATTTGGAATGCTAGAAATCACTGCAACAGGAAATGATGGCACACTTTTTAACTCAGGTGTCAAGGTGGTTGAGCCATCAAATTGCACATTCAAGCTCCTGATGGATCATATTAATGAGTTTGACTCCTACAAAAGAGGGGACTAGGGTACTTAAATGAAATATTTACATGGTGGCACCGAATACCAAGACACAAGAACTTTTTGAAGCATTTTTGGGTTGGAGATGAGGAAGAAAAGAAGCAAATGAAGACTTTGTTATTTGGTGCTGACCCTCCAATTCTATATGTCCTTCACTATCTAGGAATGAAGCCGTGGTTGTAACTGGAATGCTGATATCTTTCACGAGTTCGCAAGTGATGTTGCTCATGAAAGGTGGTGGAAGGTGCATGATGCAATGCCTAAGCTTTTGCAACAGTTTTGCATGTTGAAGTCAAAGCAGAAGGCCCAGTTGGAATGGGATCGTAGGAAAGTTGAAATTGCAAACTACTCAGATGGGCATTGGCGAATCACAGTTAAAGATAAGAGGTTGAAGAAATGCATAGATAAGTTGTGTTCATGGAAAAACATGTTGAAGCATTGGGGTGAAACCAATTGGACTTATGATGAGTCTTATTATACTCCAACACAACCTGCCATTGCCACAACATCCCTTTCTGATCTGTGACATGTGAATTTAGCTTTCTACCTTTCTTGCAAATGAAATAATTTCCTTGGTGCAGAAAAATGGCAAAAACGGAGAAAATTATTCTGCTTCAGTTTTGAATGAATATGGTCTATTCTACACTCTTTTTTGGTGTGTGTGCTGAGTCTACTCTACAGTCTGATCATGTGTTGTGACAAATCTCGTCAATTCAATTTCAAAGCAAGTGAAAAATCACTTTTGGGTATTGTAAATATAGGGGAAACACCAGGGACGGAACCAAGTGAAAAACTCTTGGAGGCCAATTAAAAATCTGATATTTATTCAATCTGTGTAATTTTATAGAAATATTATAATTAAGATATAATATTACAAATGTTAATAATCATTTTTCATGCCATGAAGAACTTTCATGAATTTTGCAATGAAGTGATATTTATTTTAATAATATTATTGTAGAAAACTTAAAAAATTCTATTAAATTGAAATTAATTATATTAATTATTAAAAATCTTTTATAACAATAGTAGTGAATAATTATTAAAGAAGATTTTAGCTTTGGGTATTTGGGAAAATAAAAGAAAAAGAAGAGTATTTTTTCATTGCACTATTGCTTTAAAAGTAAATTTTGGTAGACCTCCAAGACAAAATGAGAAGAATAAAAAATAATAGTGATTAGCGAAAAATGTAATATATAAGTTGTCAGTGTTTCCTCCATCAAACAAAAATACATATTTTTTAACTATTAAATCCATTAAAACCAGATCAATATAAAGGAAACGCTAATAAATCATTTGTAACTTTTAAAATGAAAATAATAAATTATGAGAACGACCTGTTAAAGATATAAAAATAAAATAAAAATTATAAAAAGAAATACTTTATGACAAAAAACTTAAAAGTACATTTTTATAGTCGAAATATGAAAACAATGTTACATCAAAATAAATTTGTAATTATGTATGGTAATTTAAAAAAAAAAAATAGGAAAAACCTAAACTCATTCCCCAATTAATAAGACAAAGTTAAAAACCAGATCAATTTTGATTTAACTTGTTCAAACCGATTATTGAAATAAATTAAAATCATACTAGACTTATTTTTAAAATTAATAATTTGAATAAAATTAAAAAGAATATATTTTATTATTGAAATTATAAAGCTACATTTAAAAATTGAAATTATTTTTTATAATTTAAATTTCAAAAGTATATATATATTTTATTTTTAATTTTTAAAACCTAGAATTATTATTTTTAAATATTTTTATTTTTAAAATAAGTCAAAATAACTCGTTAATTAAATATAACTAGTTTAGAGAATTTTTTTTAGCTCATTTAGAATTCAGAGCATCAACATAAGTTTTCCACTTAGGGACTAACCATCCATCTCTATTGAATCAAGTAGATTCCGTCCTTGGAAAAGTTAACATAAAGATTTACAATTTTATGTATCATAAATTTACAGATTCAGAAAAGAAAAAAAAGAAGAAAAAGTCAGAAAAATGCACAAATAGTTTCCGCCTGACATAATTTTATTTTAAGATATTCTGGCCTACACATATATATATCAAATGGCATCAAATTAGTGTTTTAAGAAAGAAAATTGTCGAGAACTTGCTTAGAGACTCTAGTACTATGTTTGGGTAAGAAAGAAAATAGGAGAAAATAAAATAGAAAAGATGGAAATAGAACTGATTTATAGGTAAAAAAGTTATCTGAATTAATGGTAACAATTAAGAAGGAAAGGATGGAATAATTTCCATCCAATAGTTTAGTTGGATTCAAAGATAAAAGAAAATAAATTTACCATTGTAATAAAATTATAATATAACGCATTTATAAGAAATGTCAAAACATGTAAAAAAGAAGAAAAAAAGACTCATGAAATAAGAGGATTTCTCATTATACTTAGAATAGAAGTAATAAAGTTTATAAATATTTAAAATTAAGCAAAACTATATAACTTTAATTCTTACAGTTAATACAGTTATAATATTTGAATTATTACAACAATGATAAGTTGGATTCTGCTTCAGGCTTTTTTGGTACAGTTGTGGTTCAGGTTTTGAATTCAACACATAATGGTTGGGGACAGACGAATAATGGTTGAACAAACACACATATTATTCAACTATATTCAATTAGCAGAACCACTCTCTGACAAACTAGTTCAATGGGTGATTATCAGCCACAATATTCCAAGTAAGTACACATGGAACCAACAAAACTGATCATTATTATATTGATCTGTGAGGAATAAGAGCATTTGTATACGAAGTGGATAGCCCTATATTGCTTATTCATCCTAAAGCAGGTAGTGCAGGTAGTGCAGGTAGTGGACAAACCACTGATTCCTATGGGTGGCACCAATTTCAAAGAGTCCAGAAACAAGTTGCTAATGGATTATTACAGTGCCAAATCAAATCCCAAAAATAGCATTAGTGCAGCAATGCAAATTTAGGTGAAGATAGCACTATGCCCAACCTTTCATTTATTTATTACATAGCCTAAAGTAATGGAACAAATTTATGAAAATATAAAGTTTTGTCCAGTCTCAAAAACTTCCAAGAGTTATACCTTTTGGAAAATAAAATGATGAATGGAGAACAAATTCTGAGAAGCATTCAGTTTTGATTTGGAATAATTTTGAAGAACTTTCCGCAACATGTGACTACTGCCAACACTATCAGTTCCTCATGTCAACAAGAAAAGTGGTGCTATTCTGCAGTGCTCAAGTCAATGAAAATGGTTATGGTAGGTATAAATGTGGACTGTTGTTGGTCACTGCGTATAAAACCATTGTTAGATAACTACAAAGATAAAATATATGATAAGAGCATAACAAACTAGTAAAAATATAAATAATTATGATATAAAAAACTTATTAATTTGTCTCTAATCCATTCTCGTATATAAATAGTCCTATGTGAACTTTCCCTTCTACTCGTGTTTATATTTGTCTAAATATATTTGATCTTAACTATTATTATACTTAGTTACCTACTGTTTAGCCATTTTGGATTATAATGGATTAGATAAAAAAAAATCTTTAATCCATTTCTATATATTATAAATGTAATTAAAAATTTGATCTAATCTGATTGATTTAATAAGAATTTAATTCGATTCATCCGCATTCATTAATTTTATTTTTCATTGAATATCCAATTCATCCATAAAAATTATATTTAAAAGAATCCAAAGTAACTTTTAAAATTATATTTTTATATGAAAGATCTAATTATGAAAAATTAGTTAAATTAATTTTGATTCGTTTAGTATTGGTGGAATTTATTGAATTTTGAGAAATAATAAATAACACACTTACAAGAATTCAGTGAACACTTTCATCCACATTAGAATGAGTAAGACGCTCTTTAGTAACGTGAAATATATACGATAAATGTAAAATAAATATAATACAAATATATTGTAGAGGTATTGTAGAGCAGAAGAGAGATGAATAAAAATGCATAGCATATAATAATTTATCCTAGTGAAGAGAGTAAATAAATGACTATAGTTGCGTCCGTGCTTAAAAGTTAAATGATGTGAAAATGACGAGGCAATGTAGTTTCTTTATAAAATTACCGAGTGCTCCTACCACTGCTTGAGCTCAGATTCTTTTGTGATTCACGTGCAATGCAACTATATGTGAACATAAGCAACTAAATCACCCCTTTGCCAAACCTCAAAGTAGAGGCCAAATATTTGCTTTAATTAATTATATACAACTAAATATTTCTGTTTATTTCATGCCATTTGCATGATGGAAGATGGTTTAAAGGTTTCGTCCATGTAACAATTGTAGAAATTGAAATCAATGGTTTTGTTGTTCCAAGATCGTGCTGCCCATAATGCTTTTCCCCCCACGTCGTCCTTTCTTTGGACAGAAAGTGGCAGAAGGAACAAATTTACTTTAAAATGTCAAGCAATGTAAACACCCACTTGTACATACTTCATTGATGGTTTAAAAATTAAAATAAATAAATAAATTTGATATTTTTACAATAATTTCCGGAATATCTTTCCCATAAAAGTTCTTAAAATACCTTTTTCTTTCAATTTCTTACATATAGTAAAACTGTCAATCAAGAATTGGGGGGTATTCCCAACCCATATATACTCGGGGAAGATGTAAACTTAGAACAGAGTATTGTGTTGAAATCCCGTTTGTAATGAATCCCATTTTCTAAAGCATAAAATCGATGATGCAAGATTTTGAATATATATCATTAAGTTTAACGCTGTTTTCCATGATTTGAACTAATAACCAAACACGTTAAATCATCCATATAGGGTTGAACCCAGTAAAGTGAGTGGGATGAGATGTATTGCCACTTGTAGTTTTTCAGCAGGACTCATTGATTTAAAATTTCTTCCTAACTCGAAAGCTATTATTATTATTGTATCGATTGATAATTGGGGATTTACAAAGGGGATGAATAAAAGTCTTGCATTTCATGTGGTCTCCATTAATTACGACGAATGGGTAGCGGCAGATGATGATGGAATCCAATCATTTCCTTGAATGAAATTCTGCACTGAATACGCTAGGACGTGGTCTTGAGGGATCTTGCTACTCCAGGACACCCTCTGAGACAATTCAGAACCAGGTCCCTTGTTCCCAAACTCCCCATAGTACAGGGTCTTGAGGGCAAAGTCACCACTCCATGGCATCCAACCCTGGGGTGTCAAAATCACCTCCAACTCTGAATTAATGAAAACCGTTCTGGAATACTCCTTCCACGGCCTACCCAAATAGTTTTTATGCACCTTAGGGTTGCTGTGATACAAAGCCAGGTACTCCTCCGTCCCATTAATCACGCAGTTCTGGAAGACAAAGCCTGTGGGTTGTGTAGGGTCTGTTCTGCCATGTGCAGTGATAGCATTGTTCTCGCCCTTCTCTGGATGGAGTTGCCTGGGACGAACCAGGATGAGACAGTCTTGGAAAACTGCAGCAGAGTTTCCAAAGATGAAATCAACGTTGCCCTCAATGCGGCACGACTTGTAGAATTGGCGCAGGGAGTGAGCATAGAGAGTGTCTTGGTTGCCCAAGAATTCGCAATTCTCAATCACAGAAAGATCACTGTCTGATCTGAATGCCACTGCTTGGTGTGCGTCAGGACCAGCCGTGTTCTCAATCGTCAGATCCTTTGCCATGAATCCATCCCCAAGAACCGCTGCCATCATAGTTATATCAAATTAATTAATTAATCACATCTTTCACATGATTAAATTGTTCTTCCTTTTATGAAAAAATATTTTATACAGTAACATCTCCTTATATTTATTCATTCCAGTTACACTTACATCTTAATTTTTTCAAATCTTATACAAAACTCCTCTTAATTTTAAAACAGTCTCACTCTTTTCACATTAAAGATTATTTAAGTTTTAAAACTATTAGTTTACATTTTTAGTACAATTGTAAAAATGAAATAAATAGGAAGTATAAACATAATTACAGAAAATTTTAAAAGATACTAAATCAATTTATTCTACAAAATTAAGTTAAATAAACATTTTAATTCCTGAAAGTATAAATAGTGTCAATTTAGAAAGAATCAAAATATTAATATCCAATATTTTAATATGTAAAAGTGAGTTAATTTTTATGCAACTATTTTATCAAGGTATACTATTTCTGCATTCTAATTATTTAAGTAGCAAATTAATGTTAAGCAGTAAAATTAATGTAGGAAATTATACTTTTTTACTCATTTGAGAATAAATGTGATTTTTCATTATCTGGAAGAGCTACTGAGGGGAAGAAAATGACCAGTTTACCCATAAATATATAATTGAAACGTACCGACGGTGGCAGAGTTGTAAGTTGTCATGGCTTGTTGCCCCACGTTGGCGTCACCGGTTATTACCGTCTTGCCAATGCCGTCACCCAAGAACACCACATTGCTCTTCGCTAACGGAATCCTAACCGTCTCCTTGTAAACTCCCTCTTTTATGAGTATGACAAACCTCGTCTTCCCGTCGCCGTTATCTGGCGCGGCGTTAACGGCCTCTTGTATGGTTTTATAACAGCCGTCAGCTCCGTTCTTACAGACCATAACGTCGGGCTTCAAATTGGGCGGAACACCTCCCACGGGGCCGGAATCGCCGGAGGCGACGGTGCCCCAGAAGCCGTTGCGCTCGGTGACGGGAGGCTTCCACGAAGCGGTATCGTTTCCGAAGGCGTCGAGGGAGAAGGCCATGTTGAGGGCGTTGCTGGAGAGAGATTCGAGGGAGTCGATGAACGCCATGGCTTTGCCGACGGCCGCGGACACGTTCGCATATTTGAGGCTGCTCCAGCAGTCGTACTGGTACGCGAGCGCGGCTCCCAGCCACGCGCGCGCGTCCTTGATTTTGCCTTGTGGCAGCGCGTCGCTGGCGAGGGAAGTGCGGTGGTTCGAGTTGTCCAATACTTCCACGCAGGTGGAGGCGGCCATGGTGAGGTTGCGGCTGCCGGCGGCGTCGTCCAGGAGGGACTTTACCATGGACTGCGCGGTGGCGAGGTTTTCGGAGTAGATGGCGACGGCGGCCTGGATGAACTGGAGAGAGGAGGGGTTGGGCGGGAGTTTAGGGTATTGGGAGAGAGAGATTTGGCATTGCTGCGGAAATCGCGTGGCAGCGCAGGCTTGTTGGATCTCCGGCGTAACGGATTTGACGGCGGCGACGGGCGGGGGTTTTCGGTGGCCGGCGGAGAGGGTTAGGAGGAGGGAGAGAGAGAGGAAGAAGAGATAGTCCATGGTGGAATGTTGGGAGAATGAGTGATGGTGGAAGGTATTTATAGGTGTATGTGGTAATCCATAACTAATTTAGATTTTGTTTTTTGTTTTAGAAAGCTGGCAGTGGTATGAATCTGATGGGTGTGGTTTTTGTCCCGTGACTGATTTGGAAGCGGTTCACGGGTTTGTTTGTTGGTCTGAGGGATGAAGGAGTGTGACCACTTTTGTCATTATTAATTTCATAATTAGGGTGCATTTATTTTTGTGTTTAATAAGAGAGGTGCAGTAATGTTATTATTGCAGAAACGTTACTATTAACCCTAAATTATGTGAAGTTGTGATGAGGCATGAATTTTGGAGTGATGAAGGATGTGAAAAAGTGAACAGTGAGTGGTACGTGGAGTAAGGAGTGAGAGGGAAGATTATGTTCTCAGTATCGCAAATTTTTATCAGAGTACCACGCTCCCACACATTATGTACATGTATGACATATGTTTTTGTTAAGTGTAATAAATATTTTGAAATTGAATAAATATATTTATTTTTGGGTTTAATGATATTAAATTTCATTTCATTGAAGTCAAATAATAAAAAAGTATTTAAAATAAAGAAAAAAAATTGTTCTAAAGGAGAAATAAATAATATATTAATTAAAATTTTACAAACTTATTAAATATTGTAATAACTTTAATAAATTTATTGAGTTGATTATCTAATATATTAAATTAAGTTGCGTTGCTAATAAAATAAGATATTACAATTATTTTTTATTTTTTAAGTAGTATGTATTTTTGAAAAAATACGATACTACTTAATTTGGGGTTTAATGACATTGAAAAAATAATCTTGACGGATGTTAATTAAAGTAACGTAGTCTATATCATCAAAAGCAAACTTCAGTCTCTCTCAATTGAGAAAAACCTTTACTATCGTTATGTAAAATTTTGTTAAAGATTTTAGTTAAAAAATATCTCCACAAAGATAGATTGAAAATCACCATCAACTAATACATTTTATATTAATTGGTAACTTAAATACTTTATCTAAATAAAAAATTAAAATTCAATTAATTTAAATTTTCTTATCTAAACATAACATTTTATAAATAAAGCAGTTTAAATTAAAAATAATTTTAATTTAATGTATTTTAATTTCTTTAAAATTTTAAAGTTTTAATTAAGCATGACAAATGAAGACTAACCGCATATGTCCGTCCCAGGTTTCCTCATTTGTCAAAGGAATATGTGCCCAAATTAACCATTATTTGTTATATTTTTTACAAACTTGTACAGGTCAGTGAATATTTTTCTAAGATTTTCATCATTATCAATAAAGAACTTTATATCTTGTCTTTCATGTACATGAATGTGAATGAAAGTATATATACAAATTCCAAAAAAGAATTTATTTTGTAAGTTATAAATCCATGACCTCTCTTACCTTATAAATATCTATTCGAGTCGGAACATTTATTTTCCAACTTGCTTATAAATATTCTTCATTTGGCTGTAGGCATATCTGAAAAGGGTTCAAAAGGCTTAATGCAAGTATAGAAATTTCACTATCTAATCTTTTAACTTGCATTTTGCTATATTATTTGTTACTTCATGTTATGTTTTCATTCGGACAAGATGATAATATAACTACATAACCTTATCAACTCATCTATATTTAAAGAATGCGGTTTCTTGTTTCTTAGTAACCATAGCTGCAACGTGGAATCTACCTTTCCTAGTATTATTTTCATTTACTTATGTGGCGATTACAAAATAGTCAATTTATCAGTTACTTTCTTTACAATTATTTTATAATCTTCCTTTTTTATTTTTCTACATTTTTCATGCTGGATTCAAAAGTTACTTAACAAACTTAACCAATAAATATTTAAATGTGTGAATTCCTTTCACATCTTTTATTGTCTTGGCCTCTTCTGGTCATCTGGTTTGATCCAAATTTTTTAAATGGTCATCTTATTTTGTAATTTTATTTTCACATACCTTCAGCTATCACTTTGTTTTTCTATTTATTATCCTTAAAGTTTTCAACTTTTTCACTCTTAACAAGTTGTTCTTTTGGAAAGAAGGACTTTTTGAACTAATCAAAACTTTTTGGATTTTAAATTTAAAATTTAAATTCATATTTTTATAATTTGTTTTTTTATAGATCTATCTAATATTAAAAAATTATTGATATAATGTAATTTAAAATTTATTTTTTTTATAAAGATTAATTATTAACTTTTTAATGTTAAGCTTATATTTTTAATATTTTTATGTTTATGTATTTATTATTTATTTACTATATTTATTGTAGTTTATGTATTTTTAAATATATGAATTATTTTTTTGATAAAAAAGTTTAATGTTTTTAATAAGTCAAACACTATTAAATGATGTGTCCGAACACACATTATACTCATAAGACATTCATAAAACATGTATTTGTGAAGTGTCTAATTAAAAAAATATTTATTGAATTTCTGACAATTCTAGCACGATTCCAACACAATTTAAAAAAAAAGAAATAAATTAATTTTCTAAAAATTTAATCTTATTGTATAAATTTTTATTATGATTATAAAAATAAAGAACAAATCATTTTGATCTAGTCATGAGAAATCTCTTTCTACTACAAAAATACAATTGAAAAATAGTTGTGCACATAAATATTTATTATCAATTTATATAATTATTATATAATATATATTCGTGTCCCCATATTCTACATTTTAGATATTATACATATCTTCGTGTCCGTATTATAACAATGTCTGGATCAGTATCTGTATTATATAAGAAATATTGCTTTAAGTAAACTCACTTTTATTCCATAAAAAAAATTACAAAAAATAAAAATCATAACTAATGGTCAGTCTAGTCTATGTTAAGGTTTTTATGAAATTTAAAATTTAAATTAAATTTTGTTTAAATGTATTTAAAGTTAAACAAGATAAATAAGTAATATCTTATTATATATAGTGTAAGTCGGACGCACACTAAATTGATGTAAACATTATTGTCACGAGAATAACTCACATTAGGCTATATAAAAAAATAAAATGAAAATGAAAATTCGCATATATAAAATAAGTGATCATGGTATTTTTTCTTACACGTTTCACTTTCTCAGGCCTGCACGCCTTCTTCCCAAATTCACTGGTGCGCTTTCTTCTTCCTAAGTCTCATTGCACGCCTTATTTTTCCCAAATCTTTAAGTTTATTTTTCATCTTTCCAAAATTTGTAATAATCCCCTAATTCTAGACTTGGTAGTGTGAGTTGGAAACCCACTTGTAACTATGTGATAGGAATACAAATGAGTAAAACTATTTCTTGAATTATTCAGTTAAATTTTTTAATTACTGATTAGTTAAGCTAATTAAATTTTGTTTATTGAACTTTATTATTTAAATGAGTTGACTCTAATCTTTATTTTTTTATAAACAGAAAAACTCTAAAATTTAACAATCTAAATCGTATTTGTGTAAAAACTAATTTTTTAAATGTATGAATTATTTTTTAATAAAAGAGTTTAATGTTTTTAATAAGTCAAACCAAATAAACTAAAATTTAATGTTTTGAGTAAGTGAGTTAAAGTTGAATAATTATTTTTTGCGTCAAATTTAAATTTCAAAAGTTGGTTTGGTTAGAATTGTGTGAATACAAAGAGTATTTATATATACTAGCGAGAACATAAGCGTTTTCCACACCTGTGCATCATATTTTCTATTTTTATCATTTATATATATATATATATATTTATATTTAATATTAAAATTTAATTAAATAAATATGAATATAAATGAAAAGATATATAAATTATCTAAGTGCAGTATTCATATATTTGAAAAACATAGTCAATATAATGTTTACATATGCTAAATTCATGTAACACAAATGTCATGCAATTTACATAGTCAACATAATAGTTAACCATGAATTTGGTGTCTTAAAAAGTTTAGTAATAAGATATAAACTTTATATATATATATATATATATATATATATATATATATATATATATATTCTAGAGAAGAAAATACTACTTTACCATGTCATGGTTTTGTAGTAATAAATTCTAAGACACCAAATAAATATTAGTATTCAAGATGTCTTTCATTTTCCCTGTCATTTAAAAGAAGTAAAGTATTTGTTCAATGTTTCATCTTTTATTTATAATATTTAGTCTCCAAGTTTGTCTTTCTCATTCTAGTATTAATCTTTTATCACTTATATTTTATATTTTGCTATATAATCTAGAAAAATAAAGGAAAAATTATTTAAAAATTCTAAAATATAAATATGATATAGAATTATGATTAATGAAAGTTTTAAAGTAAAAGTAAAAAAAAAAAAAAAAATAGATGCAAAACAATTATTGGTGTATAGTATTTGTTCTTATACCCTCCTTCAACATTACATTGTTAATTTTTATTACTTTCATTCTCATTGGTAACATGAACCAAAGTCTCAAAATGGAGATCTTGAACCAAAACCTTTGTCTTCTAACCTTTTCCATTATTTTCAATGGACATGTTGAGTACAAAATAATAATCTTTGCTTAACACAAAAGCGGAAAAAAATATAATAAATATAATACTCACTTGGTCCAGAACATCTACCTACAATGATTGACTATACCATCTCTATCCATAATGGAAAAAAAAAATTACCTATTTATATAACAGATCGTATGGTAAACCATAAATTAGAAGAATTTTCACCTACTCTAAACTTCCGAGGACATGTGAAAAATGATGATAGATCTCGTCGATAACGTTCATTCTAACATCCATTTTTAAAGAGTAATGCATAAATCAATCAATAAATATTACAAAATGGAATTATTAGGAAAATGAAATTCAACTCATTTCTTTTAGAATTCATGAAATAATGAGGATCAGACAAAAGCAAAGTCCTTTAATGATACAGAAAATGCCCAAAGAGATATTAACTGAATGATATGTTAAGTTCTTTCCCTCCATCTACTCACAAACTTCAATTACAATTTCATAAAGAGAAGTGAGAATGAAAGTGGAACTATGGTGGGTATGTGGGTTTATACGAAGATATTCAATTTCAATAGGGACTAGGTAGAGAGGAATTAAAAAATGTTTCTTAAATCAATTTGAAAACGGTTCCCTATGAAATTACTAAATGCCCAAAATAATTTAATAGAATGAAAGGTTGTTGTAAGAGTAAAATGAGAAAAAATAAGTGTATGCAACTTTTTTTTTTATCTATTCACAAACAAAACTATTAACCTTTCCCTATACTCTAAGCGTATGCAACTTTTTTTTGATGATGCAACACGCACCAAATTCAAATTACACACCGCTCTTAACAATGTTCCTTCACATTGAAACCTTGCGCTTGGGAGTAAGCACGACAATAATAGGAACACGCATGGAAAATAGTATATTGGGTTTAGTGTCTTCCTTTTTCTATTTTCCTTGCTCTTTTTACTTTCTTCTAAGTGAGTTTCTCCATGTTTAAAGATTGTGAATAAGTAAATTAAATTCAAAGTAACTTTTCCACAAAACATGAAGAAATGAGAATATATTTAAAAATTTTGAAAATTTTCAAATTTTGAAACTTTAAAAATTTGAAAATTTCAATTTTTTTTAAATTTGAAGTTTTTCGAAAAGACTTTAGGGTTTGAAAATTTTAAAATTTTAAAATTTTAAAATTTTAAAAATTTTAAAAAATTGAAATTTTTGAAAAAATAAAAAATGACGCAATACCTATAATAATAAAATAAAATATTAATATAAAGATAAAATAAGAAAAAAATTGAGAAAAAGTTAAAGAGAAACCCATTTATATATAGGTATATATAGGTATAGATGTGTATGAGTATTACTATAAGCATTAGGATAAAAATAGGCTTCAACTATTCAGAAGAGAAGAGAGGTTCAATGCATTAATTCCAATCATAATAAGTTTTCTTCTTCCTTCTCATATTTTAAATTTTCATGTTTTTCTTTGATTTGAATGTGAAGTTTATGTATGTGTATGTGAAATCTGATTAAAAGATATGAATATTGCGGTAATATTGCAATCATATAACAGCAAATCTATGAAGGTTATGCTATTCATTTCTTTACGTGCATTCTTCTTTTCCCAAACCCATATCATTCCTTAAGATTCCCTTTTCATGTCATACAACATTTTCGAAATTTTACCAAGGCAACTCATATATCACTTCATCTGGATTTTAAATTAATGGCATTTCCCTGAGTATGAAATTTTTATATTAATTTAAATTTTTTTAATATAAATTGAGAAGAGAACACTAGTTTTTATTGGTGTCCCTTTGTCTAACAATTAATCTGAATTTCTTCATCTTTTTCTCTTTGCTCGGATTAGTTCTTCCAAAGCCAAGGAGATTGCGGAAACAAGATTCACATTCAAATAAGGTTTGTACATTGAGAAAGAAAGGTAAATATAATTTTTGATTTTTTGTCTTCACTTTCTTTCAAGATTTTATTTTATTTTTTGCCTTTTGAATATACCTTCATTTCTTTCATATAAAGATCAATAGCTAATAGATCAAACACTTCTTTTAAACCTCATAAAAAAATTCAATCCAATTCTAAATATTTAAATCAATTTTTAAATTTAAATTCAATTTTTTATAAAAGTAATTTGAATTTTTATAAATCTAAATTCAAATATTTGGATTTTATTTTAAATTCAAATTCAAATATCAGAATTTTAAATTTTAAATTCAAATTAATATTTTTATAAATTGTTTTTATAAATCTACGTAATATGAAAAAAATTATTAATATAATGTAATTTAAAATTTATCTTTTGTTTGTGATAAAGGTTATTAATAACTTTTTAATGTTAAGCTTATATTTTTAATTATTTATTAATTTTAATATTTTTTTTATTTAACATTTTTATGTTTATGTATTTATTATTTATTTATTATATTTATAGTAGTTTAGTAGCTTATGCATATTTATGTGTCTCAAATTCAAATAGAGATTTAAAAGGTAATAAAGGTTATGGATTATAACTTATAAGGTAAAGTATTTTCTGGACTTGCATGCATACTCTCATTCATATTCATCTATAAAATGGGAGATAAAATATGAAGTTCTTCGTTCATGTGATAAAAATCATAAGAGAATAATACAAGTTTGTGATTGATAATAATAAATAACTCTCTAATTTTTGCTTTTTTATTTGAAAAATATGATGCGTATGCATTGTAGCAATAACTTTATTATTTCCTTTCTTATTTTTTATGATTTTTTTTTTAATTTTTTCATGTTGGGTTCAAAAACTCCTTAATCAACTCAACCAATGAAATTTTGAATTATAGATAGTCAGACTTTTAAACTCATCAAAATGTTGTTGTCTTTGCATAAAATACAACTTCTTAAGTTTAAAATTTCACTGTTGAGTTTGATTAAGGAGTTTTTGAATTGAATATGAAAAAATCCATTATAAATTAATTGTGAAGAAAGTAAGTGACAATTTGATTGGTACAATGCAGCCGTGACATATTATTCAAACAAAACATTAAATTGACAGTTATTTATGATTATGAAAATCAAAACTTGAGAAATCATATGTTGCCTCCCATTTAACTGTGATTTTGTAGATGAATGTGAATGAGTATGAAGGCAACTCCAGAAAATATTTTATTTTACTAAGTTATGAATCTATAACTTCTTAATCTCTATTTGAATTTGGGACCTACAGCCATGTGTGGAAAAGCTTAAGAAGACTAAGTACAATTATACAAATTTGGCTATGCAATCTTTTAGTTTACATTTTGCTTTATTATTTGTTCCTACCATATCATATATTTATCACGTGATAGTGTAGTTATAGAACTTTAGCAACTCATCTACATTTAAACAAACGGGTTTCTTTGTTTTCTTATATTTTATAGGGTAAAGCTTAGGGTGCCCAGTGTTATTAATTAGTTTAAAGAAATTATAAATATGAATAAGATAACAATTATAAAAAAAATTCACACCATATATCCCTATTTAATACTTTTTTTCACTACTATATGTTTAACAATTGTTTTTTAAAAAATGTTTTGCAATTTTTTTAATGTGTAAGAATTTTACAGTAAGAAAAACTATACAAACCAAATCTAAAATCATTTTTTTTATTTAGATTAAATTTTACATTAAATTAGAACTAAGTCAAACATCATTTAAGATTATACGTGCACTTAAGGTTGTGCAAGTGATCCTGTGTACAAAATTAATGGTTTTACCTTTAATGTGCATAAATTTAATGGTTGCGTCATTGGAAATGTAAATGATTTCACCATTGAAAATGATTATGGATGATTTTAAAAGTCTGTAACTGCTTCAAAACTTTCCTCAGAATTTCCCAGGATAGCAGTTACTCCCTTCTTCGAATATAAATATAAAGTTATCATACACATTAATTAAGAAAATTAATTAATAACTTCTTACTGCATTAATTTATTTTTAAAAATAAATAAATTTTTAAAATATCATTTCGTAAAGCTTAACATTAAAAATAAAAAAAGACACTAAAAATACATTCCTAAGCAAAACTAAAAAATAAAATTAATTAAGATTTGTTTATATTTAATACTTAATTCCACTTCAAAGCAAACACCCCTTAACTTTGCTTATAAATAATTTGTGTTGCCCCTACTATAAGATGTGCAAAATCTTTAATTAAGTTTGGGTACAATACAAACTCAAATTATTCGTCTCTTTTCCATTGTTTTCAAAGTGAAAGATGTCTATTCCCTTCTTATATTCATCAAACAAGTAAACGAAAGGTAGATCTCACATTTTGAAGCTATGGTTACTAAAAATTGTTTAAATTTAAATGAGTTGCTAAGGTTATGTAGTTATACTATCATATGTAAACCTGACATGAGGTAACAAATAATATAGTAAAATGCATCTTAAAATATTAGATAGTTAAATTTGGACTTTCATCTCATTTACACTCTTGTACGAAGTAGGAGGTAAAATATAAAGTTTTTTGTGATTGGTTTTGATAATAATAAATAATTTTCTATTTTCTCTCTAATTTGCTTTTTTGTTTGAAGAATATATGACAGGATGTACTATAATGACGACTTTGTCACTTACTTTCTTAATAACTATTTTATAACATTTTTTTTAATCAACTCGATCAATGAAATTTGACAAGTTATTTTTTAGAAAGTCAAACTTTTTGGACTCATCGAAATGTTGTCCTGACTCATATACTGATGATGGAATTATATGAGTTAGGATAACATTTAGTTGAATCCAAAAGTTTTATCTTTACATAAGAAAACTTGTTAAGTTTAAGATTTTATTGCTTGAGTTGATTAAAGAGTTGTCTAATAAACATGAAATTTTTTTTATAAAACAGTTGTGAAGAAAGTAAGTGACAAAAGTAAGTGACAAATTTATTGTTACAGTACAACTGCCATATATTCTTAAGAAAGAGCAAATTTGCAGTTACTTATTCTTATCGAAATCAAAGCTTGATAAAGCATATTTCTATTGAATTTGAGACCCACAAGTGTGGAAAAGGTTCAGAAGGCTCATTGCAATTATACAAATCTACGTATGTAATCTTTTAGCTATGCTATATTGTTTGTTCCTTTCATATTATATTTATTAGATTATTATAATACAACTGCAAAACCTTAGCAACTCATCTACATTTCAACAAAACGATTTCTTGTTTTCTTGTATTTTACATGGTAAAACTTTGGATGCGCTGTATTATTAATTTAAAAAAAATTAAAATTATGAGTAAAATAACAATTATAAAAAATTCACACCATATATACCCATTTAACACTTTTTTGTTGGCTACAAAATGTTTAACAATAGTTTTATAAAAAATGGTTTGCTTTTTTTTTTTTTATTGTTTAAGAATTTTACAGTGATAAAAACTATACAAACCAAACCCAAAAGCATTTTTTTATATTAAATTAAAACTAAGTCAAACAACATTTAAATTTTATACTAAACTTGGGTGACTATTTAAATAAAAAAAAAATCGAAACACGTCATGTGAACACCATTCTTTAAACAATAACTATAAGGCCCAAGGATTATATAAATCATACTGAATAATATAATCACATGTACACATCAATCTTAACAAAATTAACTAGAACATCTCAACTTTCATATTTACATAACCATATACAAAACTCAAGGGTCTATGCATATTTTTTTTTTTGCAAAATCATACATTATTAAAAAAAAACCAACATTACACTCGTTCATGTATTTGTATCTGTATCACGTGATTTCTTGTATTTGTATCTATATACAACACATGATTTGCAATTCACTACAAACAATTATAAAATTCAATTAACTTCCTCACCTTGTAAATATTTAATTCTTCAGATCACACACACAAAGATTAAAAAAAAAAGTTTAAGAAGTCTAAACTTACTTTTAAAAAACCTGATAAAAATCAAACATATCACTGCAATATTAAGTTATCAAAGTTTATATTTTTTAATAAAAGTTCACATGCATATACATAAACTTTACAAATAAAAGAAAAACTTAAAAACTTAAAATATGAGAAGGGAAAAAACTTATTATAATCAAACTTTTATTGGATATATAATCTATTCTAAATTATCTTTATACTATGGTTTAAAAACAATTAAACGACTGGCTCATAATTTTAAAAAGAAGTTAGAGGATGGAATCTTTAAAAAAAATTAAGATAAATGAAAAATAAATTAGTTTTATAATATATATATATATATATATATATATATATGATATCATCACTAACTAATTAGTAAGAAGGATTATTTGAAATAAATACAATTGAAAAAAATTCTTTCTCTCAATTCAATTGAATTGAAACACGCAATTCGTTAAATAACAAAATAGTAAATTGATAAACTGAGTATATAATCAAATTAATAAAAGAAAATCTAAAGCTATCCAAAAATGTTATACAGATGGTCACTTTAGAATGAATGATGATTGGTGAGAATGGTTAAATTTTTACAATTTTATTTATTAACTTACTAAATCATAGTAAGGATTATTTAAAAAAATAAAAAATTGTGAGAATTGTAACCAATACAAATATTAGAAGACTAAAATTAATTAATTCATACTTACATAAAATAAAAGTATATTTATAGCCCAAACGGAGGTCTATCTATGTGTGTTCTTTTACCTGCACTTATGATTGTGCAGGTCAGCTGTGTACAAAATTAACGTTTTTTTTATCTATATTAGAAGGGAATTCTCCATAATAACTAGTTTTAGTGTATATAATTTTGTAATTTAATATATTTTATTTTATTAGTACAGCGAGTATTTTGTTATTTTATATGAATTATTTAAAAATAAAATTATTTTTTAATTTTTAAATTAATATTAATGTATAACTTTTATATGTTGACTCTCTTATTTTTTCGTTAATTTCTTAATTTAAGGTAATAATAGGAAGAGAGAGTAAAGTTAACAAAAATAGTTTTTTTTTCAATTTTTTTAATGATTGTTAGATGTGGAGATGGTGGAGAGATTGATATTTATTTTTTTTATATTTAAAATAATTTTATTCTTCATTTTTAAAATTAAAGATATTTTTTTGTGTCCTCCCTTCCTAGGTTTTATTTTATTTTTTTATAAAATTAATTAATATAAATTGTATGATTTTTACTTAAAAATTTAGAGAATTTGAATCTTATATAGTATTTAGGATCTGTCAATAATCTAAATAAGTAGGTAAACTAATATTTAAAATTAAATAAAATATTATTATTCACATATTTATATTAAGAATTTAGATTTATAATTTATTTTAATAAATACAAATATATTATAAATATAAATTTTAATAAAGATTGATATTTATATTTATTTCAATCTAACATCAATGACACTAAAATTGTTAAAAATATTATTTCTCATATATATTTAAAGATGAATTTAGTTTTAATAAATTTTATATTAAACATATAATAGATATATATAATTTTTTATTCAATTTTTAATATTAAATATAATTATTTATAAATAAAAAAAATAAAAAATGCGAATACGTGTTTTCACTAGTGTGTATAAAGTTAATGGTTGCATGTAAATGGTTTCACAATTGAAAATGATTATGGATGATTTTAAAAGTCTGTAACTGTTTCAAAACTTTCCTCTGAATTTCCCAGGATAGCAGTTACTCCCTTTTTCGAATATAAATATAAAATTATCATACACATTAATTAAGAAAATTAATTAATAGCTTTTTACTGCATTAATTTATTTTAAAAATTAAATAAATTTTTAAAATATCATTTCGTAAAGCTTAATATTAAAAATAAAAAAAGACACTAAAAACACATTCATGACCAAAAATAAAAAAATAAAATTAATTAAGATTTGTTTGTATTTAAAACTTCATTCCACCTCAAAGCAAATACCCCTTCAACTTTGCTTATAAATAATTTGTGTTGCCCCTCCTTTAATATGTGCACTCAGAATCTTTAATTAAGTTTGGTACAACAAATTCAAATTATCAGTCTCTTTCTCATTGCTTTCAAAGTAAAAGATATTTCCTCCTTTCTTGTATGCATCAAATAAGTAAATGAAAATAATACTAGTAAAGGTAGATCTCATGTTGCGGCTATGGTTACTAAAAAAACAAGAAAGAAATCACATTGTTTTACTGGAACCCTCTACCTTTTTACCATAAAGAACTTCGTTTGTCTTCAGTGATCACTAATTTCATCGTCCAACTCATGCTAAACTGCAATACTTATTAGCATTAAACTCAAAACTGTCATCAGTTTTATTTTAGCATTTGAATAACCAATAATTATTATCTTTAATTCTAGTTTTGAATGTCATTTATACTATGATTTTAAATGTAATTTATAGTATAAGTTTTATGAGAGATAAGGTAGAATTTGAGAAGTCTATTGTAAGACTATTTAGAGAGACGTTATTCTTATTTGAAAAGTAGCAGTGAAATAAAAGTTATATTCTTTGTTCACAAATTGGTATCAGAGCCAGTTTATTATCATGAACTCTATCCAATTATCTGTCCTTATCCTTAATGGAAAAAATTACAATCGGTGGTGTGTAGAAATGAGAGTTTTGTTTGATTATCATGAGTTATGGGATGTGGTTGAGAGTGGAGTGTCTGCATTAACTGAGGCGCAATAAGTAGCACATCATGACCAAAAGAAGAAGGACAAGAAGGCTTTGTATCTCATCCATCAAGGGATGAATGATGAGACGTTTGAGCATATAGAAGGAGCAACAACAGGGTGCGTCTTCAAACCCTAAGATGCCAATATGAACTGCTGCTGCAGATGAAAACCACAGAGACGGGTTGATGTCTATATAAATAAAGTTCTTGCCTTGACAAATCAAATGAAGACCAATAGTGAAACACATTCGGAGCAGGCAAAGGTGGAGAAGATTTTGAGGTCTTTAACTCCCAGATTTGAACATGTTGTTGCCGCAATTGAAAAGACCAATGACATTTCAACAATGACAGTAAGGTTATTGTTCGGTTCCCTATGAGCGCATGAGCGGATGAATGGCAATAAGATTGAAAAACCAATTGAACAGGCTTTACAAGCACAAGCCTCAATTGGTAGCTCCTATCATAAACATGTTAGTGTTGAAGATGGTTGCTGCCCCTTCAAGATTGTGTTTGATGAAGACTTCTATGTACATTTCATTTGTATTTTGCTTTGCTTTAAGTGTGTCTTAGGTAGTGCTTAGAGGTTGTCTAAGAGTGGGCTTTTGCTGAGTATCTCACCTCATAACCACTGGCCATGTGATAAGAACAAGCATAAGTTTTCTTAAACTGTTTTTCACATATTTTACAAAAAACACGTTTATTGCATAAAAATAAATCTGTTCTTTTCTAAATAAACAGATTCATTTTTACTGATGCCTTGGCTAAGTCTTTTAAAAATTAGATGTTGTGCATCAGGTATTTTGACTAAGTCTTCTTCTTTTCAAAACGACTGAGTTTCAAACAGTTAAACTTTTCTGTTTTCGTTTTGAAAAATAAATCTATTCATCTGTAAATGAATACATTCTTTTTGTCTCTGGTGCCATGTCAAGCTTAAACATTTTTCAGCTTTATCTCTGCACCAGAATGGTTGACTTAGTCTCCTCTCTTAACAAATTCTCTAACTGCTTTTGAAAATAAATCTGTTCATTTTATTTTCAATCTGTTCATTTTATAACAGCTTTAACTGTTTTTCAAAAATCTGTTATAAGTTGGTTTTCTATAAAATGCAAACTTGTTTTCTGAGTTTATTACTGATTCATACATTTGCAAAAACAAGTTTTGACAGCAGAGAGTTAAGTGTTTACAAAGGATTAGCATTTGTTCTTCAAAGATTTCAAAAATCACAAAGTGCTTGTTCTTGGTTTGGTTCCAAAAGCTTGGTGTGAGGTGCTGCTACTGTTCTAGCAATCTTGCCTACTGGTTTAAGGCAGATCTTTGTATCCTCAATCAGGTGTAGTCGTTTCACTTCTCATTTCTTGTAATAGTTTGGTTGAACACTCTTCTTGATAGGTTTTCTTGGAGAGTGTGTGTGTGTGAGCTGAAATAGGTTTTTTCAGCAAGAGTACCTAAGTTCTTGTAGGTTTCAAGAACAGTGGGAACTGTACTTGGTTGTACTGTGTTTTAGTGATTTCCACCTGGTTTTGGTGAAGACTGGATGTAGCTCAGTTGAGTGAACCAGTATAACTGCTTGTGCTCATTCTCTCTCACTCTCTACAATTTCGTTTCTGCATAATTGATAAAACAGCGAAGAAATAAATCTGTTTTATTGAAAATAAATCTGTTCTTTCTGGGCACTGTGCATATTGTTCTTAATTTCTGAAAAAGTTGTTTGAATATGATAAGAACATATAAAATCTGCTAAAAGCCACTGGAACAAATTGGCTGTGATAGGTTGTTCAAGAAATTGTTAAAACTATTAATTGAACCTTAAACAATTGCTTAAAGTTGAAGTTTGTTGTTCTGTGATTCATTGTTCTTAATTTCTGAAAAACTGTCTGGTTTCAATAAGAACACTGATAATCTGTTAAAGGCTAATAAAATAGGTTGTGTGTAATAGATTGTCTCACTAATTGTCAAGCCCTTAACTGAACCTGAATCACAAGAATTGGAATTAAGGTTTGCTGTTTTTGAGTTACACTGTTTTTCAATCTGATATCTGTGTGTGTACATCTTGAAATTCTATCTGCATAATCTTGTGATTAACCTTGCTGAATTAAAAGCTTTTCAAATAAAAACAGTGCTGAAATAAATCTGTTCATTTTCACATAAATCGATTTATTTTTCTGTAAAACTGTGTTAAACACTGTTTCTGCGAGAAAGTTTTAAAAGGTCAATTCACCCCCCCTCTTGAACTTTGGCACTATTAAACCCAACAGTTAGTTCACGAGGATGAGGAGGTGATGGTAGCTATTCCAACAAAGGTCGTGGTGGTCAGAATCATGGAGGCACTGAGCAAAACAATACTGGTTCAAGTCACAATCCAAGTTTAAATAACTCTTAGTGCGGAGGACGAGGAGACATGTGTAATAAATCAAATGTGGAGTGTTATAATTGCCATAAACGTGACCATTATGCAAATGAGTGCAGATCAAAAGGTGATAATCATGCTGCCAATTGTGCTAAAAAAGACCGTAATCACGAATAAGATGAAGAGGATCATGTAGTACTAATGGTAGCCACATCAAATGAAACTCCAAACAATCAGACTTGGTATTTGGATATAGGTTGCACGAATCATATGTGTAGTCAGAAGGAGCTGTTTGCAAATTTGGATGACTCATTTCGCACAAAAGTGAAATTCGGTGATGACAAGTTCATTCCGATGACTGGAAAATGGTGAATTCTTATCACATTGAAGAATGGCAATCACAGATACATTTATGATGTTTATTATGTACCTGATTTGAAGAATAATATTCTCAGTATGGGAGAATTATTGGAGAAAGGTTATTTGATTTTCATGAAAGACCGAATTTTGCATTTGAATGACAAAAATAGATGAGTACTTGCAAACGTGGAGATGGCGAAGAATCAAATAGCTTGGAAGAATTGTGCAATTTATTGACTAATGAAAAGCATAACTTTCTGAATGAAAGGACTGTACTGGTATCTCAATTGGAGAGTGTTGAAGTAAAATTTGGTAACTTAGAAGAAAAATATGTTGATATGGAGAAAGAAAAAGAAAGTAGAGTCAATCAAGTTGAAGAACTCCATTTGTTGCTTTTGGCACAAAAAGAAAAGGTGAATATTACAATCCAAATTAGAAGCACATTATAATTTTACAAGGGTAGAACTAAAGATCAATGACAAGTATCTTCCATCTTTTGTTATTCTTGATAAGATAAGAGTGTAGGAAAAATCTCAGATGGTCCAGTTGCGGGATAAGTAAAGTTCTTTGTGACAATAATGGTTTTGATTTGGGAGAAGACAGTAAATAGAATATTGTCAAGGCATCATCTGAAAGGGATATATGGTCTAATCATTATGTTCCAAGCTCATTGAAGCTAGAGTCTTTCTTAAATGCTTTTAATTCAAAAGGTGAAAGTGCAAAAGATTTTGTTTGGGAGATTAAAAGTATTTCAAATCAGAACTCTTGCATGGGTTGGTGCAGTGAAAAAGATTGAAATTGCTTCTAATGCAAAACAATGTGGTGACGTTAGGAAAAATATTGGAAATGTGGGTGATGATAACATTCAGGAAAAACAATCTGAATGAAGAATATGAAAGGTTTGAGTTTAAGGGGGAATTTGTTAGCATTAAACTCAAAGTCATCATCAGTTTTATTTTAGCATTTGAATAACCAATAATTATTACCTTTAATACTAGTTTTGAATGTCATTTATACTATGATTTTAAATGTAATTTATAGTATAGGTTTTATGAGAAAGAAGGTAGAATTTGAGAAGTCTATTATAAGATTATTTAGAAAGACTGTATTCTTATTTGAAAAGTAGTAGTGAAATAAAAGTTATATTTTCGGTTCACAATACTCACATGCGTATTAGGGTGTTTGTCAAATAGTTCACCGATTCAAACATGCATGGAAGACATGTGGTGATACTTATAAGCTAGGGTTTCCAACTCACACCACCCAAGTCCGAATTTGGGGATCATTACGACTTTTGAGAAGAAGGCACACGAGCGAGAGGATTTGGAAAAAAGAAGGTGTGTGAGGGGATTTGGGAAGAAGAAGGTGCCAAAGTGGGTATGAGAAAATGAGACGTGTGAGACAAAATACCTTGATAACTTAGTTTATATATGCACATTTTTATTTTTATTTTTTTAAATAACCTAGTGTGAGCTATAAGATATTATTTATTTGTCCTAGTTAACTCTAAGCACATTTAAAAGCCTCTTTTGGGGGAATTTTGCGTTCCTACATTTTGATTATTATTTTGTATTCCATGTGGCGATGAATGTGCATATGTCAATTGGAAAGAATAAAAAAGGTGAGAAGACAAAACTTTTGGTTCAAGAGAACTCTATTCTGATACTTTGGTTCATGTTACAAATGAGAATGAAAGTAATAAAATTAACAAGGTAATGTTGAGGAGGGAGAGGGTGAGAAATGTCAATGATGTTTGTGAGCAAATATTATACACTAATAATTATTTTGCATCTATTTTTTATTTTATTTTTTTTTACTTATACTTTACAACTCTCATTAATATTTATTATATTTTAGAATTTTTTAAATATATTTTCTAATGTTTATAATTTTTCTAAATTTTAATATATTATATAAAAAAATGAAATATATATATATATATATATATATATTAAGTTTATATTTTATTATTAAAATTTTTAAGGCACCAAATTCATGATTAACTATTATGTTGTCTATGTAAATTACATGACATTTGTAAATTTATGATATTTGTAAATTACATAATATTTATAAATTTAACATATATACAAAATTGCATGATATTTGTAAATTTACTCTATATAAATTATTTATCAATAATACAAATTAATTTAAATATTAATAATTTTTTAGTCTTCAAAATAGTATTTAATTTATCAGTATAACAATTAGTTATTATTTTTTCTTTAAAACTAATTTTTATTTAATAATTTTTTAATAGTACAAACATTATCTTAAAAATTTTCTTACTTAATTGATAATTAAATTTATATTTAATTAGTTGATATTAAACTTATGTTTATGTTGGAAATAAAATTGTTAAATCACTATGTCAAAGATTATTATTATTATAACAGTTTTAAGTGTCATGATTATGATTTAATCTACTTTATTATGGAAGAGTGCTCATACTTTCACACTCTAAACAATAAATATACCCACTTAACTATATAATAAATTAATATTTTAATTATATTATGTTTGTTGTGGTTTCGCTATAGAACAATGTTGTCATAAAAAACATCACTTAAACTTATCAAGTTTCCATTAATTTTCAGAACATAGGATTAGTTGCAGATGTTAAGGGGAGAAACAAACCTGACTAACAGTACCTGTAGAATAATTAACAGACAAATAATTAGGTTGTATATATTAACTAGTAATTTCAGAACTTAAAAAAGTGTAGCTGTAATACCATGAGATGCAAGTTCAGGTTCATCTTTCTTATCCACTTTTAAGAGGTCTTTCTGCCGCTTCTGCTCATCTCACTCCCCAAAAGTCTTAAAGCTTCACTTTTACATCAACTGCAAAGGTAAAATAAAATAAAACAGGAATCTGAAATCTATCCTCATTCTTCTAATATTCTTCACTAAAGGAATGACATGCTAGAAATAGGAATAACATAAATATCAAATGAAAGACAGTCTACACTTTTAAAATGACGATTTTAAAAAGAAAAAGAATTTAGTCTAATAAAATAAAAACATACAAGGAAGGAGGATCAGGCTTCTTCCTACTAGGCAACCAAGAAGGAAAAAGAAGACAATAAAAAACACAAAACTAAAAAAATTTCTGTAATGTTTATCACATATGACAAATAAATCCCCTTAGAAGAAGAAGCTGTGAGGAGAAGAAGTCTACATCACAGGGATTTGAAATTGCAGCTCCAAATTCTTAGATATATAAAGGATGGTATATTTCATTTCTCATGCTTCTCAAAATAGGGCCTACTATAACTTATCATCTGCAAGAACTGAGAGATAAACTTACAGAAATTTATCTTTATCACTGAAGCTTACATCATTCATATAGCAGATGGACACTGCTAAGTTTATTGAATTGAATTGAATTTCTTCAATGTTGTTTTCTTGTGGAAGAATATGAAACATATATAGACTGCTACTTTGAGTGCACTTGAGGTAGATGGTATACTTGGAACTAAACGGTACATTAAATAGCTTAACAGAGAAACCTAAATTTAACATTTAAGTATGAAGAATGCAAGAAAAAACAGAAGCAATATCATGATTAAAGATGATGGTGAAACCATAGAGCAAGAGATATGTCATTGCTAGGTAGGTGGTAGAAGGTAGAATAACTTTGTTTATATATTCCGTTAATCATTACTATTAGTTTAAAAGTATCTTTATGCTCAAAGTTTATACTAATGGGCAACTATCTTAATGTTTAAAGCTTATAGTAATGGGAAACTATCTTATGTTTAAAGATTATAGTAATGGAAGTAAAGTGTCCGATTGGTTGAACAGCAATTACAAAGAGCATTCAGATTCAAACACAAAATAAAGAAATACATGTTAAAATAGTAGTTAACCAAGTTGAGCAAGAAAAGCTTCTTTTGGATTCATGGATTTTTGGTGTATAATAATCATCAAAGTGGAGCCTTTGATTCTTGGAAGCTTGTTGAAACCATAAGTTAATAATGTTGTTGAAGATCAAAATGCTCGGGTTTTGAAGAAATCTATTATCAAAATGCTCAGGTTTTGAAGAAATCTGTTTCTTCTGGTGACGAAACAGTAATATTTTCATGTTTATCTTCATGGTGAATAAAGTCATTCATATCATAATATTCGGAATTAGAAGTTTCACCTTTCTTCAAAACCATTTATAAAGGTGTCTTCAAAAAACATTGTGTCCTAACTATACACACTCATGAATATCATTGTTATCTTCTGTTGTTATATACTGAATTTTTAATTTTACACACAATCTACATTTTCTAACAAATCTTGAACTTCAAGAAAATTTTCTTACCATAAAGAGTGAAAATTTTGATAAACCGCATCTACAAGCATCACATAGTAAAAACATTTCAATACTTGTCACTCTTAATCTTGTAGGAACAAGGTGCTACTTCATTTTGTCCAACTGACTGACAGCTTGAAGAATGGAGACATTTACATTCTGATGAAGGAAGGGACATTGACTTCCTCTTCTGCCATTTACATGGTATTGTTAATGTTCTTCGCCCCTGCTGCTGTTTCCGCTTCGACTCCTACTTCTACTCCAAACCTTGTTGTTAACTTCTACTCCAAACCTTGTTGTTAATGAAGTAAGTAAAGTATAGGACTAACACATTTATGCTATTGCTTACCTATGGAAGCATATAATTAAAATGTTTCAAACCTGTTAAAAAAAGAATAATAATGATTTGCACATGAAAATAAATAAATCTATAAACACTAATTAAGGGTGGACAAAAAATCTACTTAAGCTAACCTGATCCAATTTTTGAAGTCTGATCCATTTTATATCTGTTTCTTTAAATTTGAATTTTATTTTTATCCAAATTTTTGGAGATTCTTCCAAATCATATATGAAAATTCAAATTCTCAATCTAAATATTCTATTTCGTTTCTAGATCCAAAAATTGTGAAATACTCTTTCTTTGCACCTCCAGCAAAACAGAACGCACACCTCCAACTCTCTCCACCGTCTCTGATTCTCTCTTCATCGCTTCCGACTCTCTTCACCTCCTCTGACTCTCTCCACTGCCTTTCCACTGCCTTCGGCATCAGTGCGATCAGTGCAAAACTGTGCGAATTGTGCTCATCTCATTTTTCTATATTTTTAAAAAAAAATAAAATAAACACTATTGTAACCGTGCGAATCAGTGCAAAACTGTGCACAATTGTATGAAACTGTGCAAAACTATGTCATCAACAATGTGAATGTGAATGAGAGTGTACTAGCAAGTCCAAAAAATGTTTTATGTTTTAAGTTATGAATCATTTACATTTTATATATATATATATATATATATTTGCATTAAAAATTGTAAGTGTTAGCCTTATTACTTGCACAGATCTTCCAAAGTCCAAAAGTTAAATGTCGGGTTCATTTATATCAAGTGGAAAACATATAGTTTGAGTTGGAAAGGATTCTCATGTTTACCTCCATGGTCAACAAAGTCATTCATATCATATTATTCGAAATTAGAAGTTTTTCACATTTCTTCAAAACCATTTATAAATGTGTCTTCAAAAGATCTTGTATCCCAACTATACACACTCACGAATATTATTGTTATCTTCTATTGTTTTGTACTGAATTTTCAATTTTTCACACAATCTACATTTTCTAATAAATCTTGAACTTCAAGAAAATTTTCTTTACATAAAGATCGTGAAAATTTTGATAAACTCAATCTACAAGAATCATTTAGTAAAAACATTTCAATACTTGTCACTCTTACTACTTCATTTTGTCCAATTTACTGACAACTTGAAGAATGGGAGACATTTACAAAATTTAATAACATTTATAAAAAAAGATAAATTTTAAATTACATTATATTAATAATTTATTAATATTAGGTAGATTTATAAAAATATGAATTTGAATTTAAAATTCAATCTAAATCTAAATATTTAAATTTTAATTTAAATTTAAAATACAGTACAAATATTTGAATTTGGATTTATAAAAATCAAATTACTTTTATAAAAAAATATGAATTTAAATTTAAAATTTATCTAAATATTTAGATTTGGTGAGGGTTTTTTCAATTAGCTATTGACCTTATAGGAAAGAAATGAAGGTATATTCAAAGGGCAAAAAATAAAATAAAATCTTGAAAGAAAGAGATGAAAAAAAATCAAAAGTTATATTTATCTTTATTTATCAATTTAGAAAATTTAAAATTTACAAGTTTAAAATTAATTTAAAAATTCCACAGACTTAGGGAATTGAAAAATTAATTTAAAAGCCAGAAGAATCATGAGATGTCTGGTAAAATTTCGAAAACGTTGTATCGACATGTAAATGAATATTAGGGAATGATATGGCTTTGGAAAAAGAATGCAGGGAAAGAAATAAATAACATACCTTCAGACATTTGTTGCTATATGATTGCAATATTATATTATCAAAATTTATATCAGATTTCACATGTATATTCATAAACTTCACATTCAAATAAAAGAAAAACTTGAAAAATTAAAATACGAAAAGGAAGAAATGTTTGGTGGGTGGATGAGTTGTTTACTCGATCATGACATGGATGTTCCTTTCTCAATATCCTTCTCTAATTCCTAAAACATGAGTCATCAAGAAAAAGAAAAGAAAGAATCGCAGATTTAGAAGCAAGGCTATTGATTCTCTAATTCCTAAAACGAACGAGTCATCTAAGAAAAAGAAAAGAAAGGTCGCAGATCTTAATCGCAGGTCTTAAAAGCAAAGCAAGGCTATTGGTTCAACTCTCGGGTTTAAGCTGAAATTCCCAGTTTTATTCACTTTTCCGGGGCTTTCGTGAATTAATTTAGAGATGACGTTGAAGGCTACACGTAAATGCCAATACTGATTACCTCTTCAATTATTTAACCCTATTTTTATGTTAATGCGTATACTCAAGACTCATCATACACATATATACTACTGCTCCTTTTATTCAAATAATTCTACTTTAACAAACTTTTCAAATTTAAATTTTGCGCATTATTCACCTTTAACTGATCTATTATATTAAAATTAAATTTAAATAAAGTTTGAATTTAACTTATTCAAAACATTAAATTTTAGTTTATTTTGTTTCACGTTAAAAACATTAAACATTTGTTATTTTTAAAATGTTATAATATTCTTTAATAATATAAATTAAAAAAAATTATTTTTAATTTTTAAATTATTATTCCACCCTAAAAAATAATATTTTTTTAAAACCCAGTAAATAAATATTTTTTAAATAAATAATTAAAAATATATAATTTTAACAAATTTCCTTTTTCTTAGTTTCCCGCTTTCTGTTGCAGAAATCCATATCTCCCTTTTCTATTTCTCTTCTTCAAAATCCCTAAATCCTAACTCTCATCTCAGCCACCGCACACTATCACCGCACCGTCGCACAGCATCACCGCACCGCCGCACAGCATCACCGTACCATCGCGCGTAGACTCACCAAACGTTGGAAGCTGCTTCTGCCTTTGTTCTACCACTGAACGGCTTCCTTGTTTGCGTAAGGTGCGTTCTGCGTTATGCAAGGATTGATTTGTTGTTTTGCTTAATTTTGTTGTTTTCGTACTTCAATTTTTTTTCCCGTTATAGTTAATTAATTAATTAATTTTTAATTATTTATGGAGTTTTGTTTTAAACAGAATGAGGTCATCCTAAAGGCGTAACCGATGAAGAGGTTCATTGAGGAGAATCAGAAGTTGGCGGCGGAGTGTGAGAGACTGGTGGAGCAATTCGTATAATTGGAACTGTAATGCGCGCTCTACTTCCACGATAAGGAAGCGTTGATGGAGTTTGGGAACGGGTTTGATGCTTGCAATTTGCAACGAGATTTGTTTTGTGTCTATTGGAGCGTCTCTTGATCAAATATAAATACCAAAATAATCGGTATAGTTTTTCTTTTATCTTTATTGAATGATTCCTAATCTACGATTATTTTTTTCTTTTCCCCAATTTTCAGTCATGGTATTCAATTGCAATTTGAACATCAGCGACTTTTCAAAGCAAAACACAAGTTTCAAGTTAAAATTACTGTCATGAACTCGAACAAGGAAAGGAAAGAGGTTTGACTCTTGATTTTTCAATTTGTTTATTTTATTTTGTTTCTTACTCTCTGCTTGGTGATATTGGACTAATTATATTCTTCTATCTTTGTCTTCTCGTTCATATATGGATGAATGATGTTTTTTGTTTTTCTTTTTTAATTAATACAAAATTTGTTATAAATTTAATACGAATATGATTTGTATCAATCTCATGATGGCAAATTATACTTGTATTATGTACCCCAATAATTGCAGCTATGTTCAGTACTTAAACACTACCCATATATTATCCTATCTGAATCTTAACTTTGTGTTTTCTATTCTGTTTCAGAAGCAAGCCATGCCTTTGTTGAATTGCCCCTAGAATTGCGCTCTTTAGTATTGTCACCAATAACATAGTATAATTTATTCTTTTATGTTTTTGTCTATTCGCTTTAGAAGTTCTATTTCTTTAAACGTATGGCTGATTTCTTAGTATGTATTCTTTATTAGCAATGAAGAAGAGTTTGGATATATGTAATTTTATGCTAAATTTGAATTTCAAAACAAGGGTTCAGGAGATTTAGGTTGATGGATAGAAATCAGAATATTCAATTTGATTTTATTTGATTTTATTCTCATGGTGGTTCAGAAGAGGAGTTGACTGAACTTCTGATTTGGTTTTCTTGTATTTCGATCCTCTTATTAACACTTTCAAAGATCTAAATATTGAGGATTTGGACTTGAATTTCTATAAAATGCTGGATCTGAATTTCTTATATTGTTAGTTTATAATATTTTGCAGGATTTTGCAAGTTTGGCCAATTTTTCTCAAAACACCTGTGGAATATCAGTAGAGGAGAAACAACTCTCTGTTAGCGGGTGTAATTGGGAAAAAGCTGATCTAAATGGTTAGTGCCTTAGTGATAATGTTACATGAATTGATTTTTACCAGTAATCCTTGGCTTTTCTTGTGTTATTAGATCTCATTTTACACCTCTTTAATTGAGTAATAAATGTAGAAGAAAAATGTTAATTAGTAGTGACACGTTAGTAATATAGCTTCAAGGTTTCTAATACAACATGGAAAATCTTCTTATATTGAAGTCACATAGTTTAGTTAAGTTTAATATATTTGTAATATAAGTTTATTTGTTTATCGTATACTCCGTTTAACAGATAATAAAGTGCATAGTAAAGTCATAAAAAAATCATCCACAACAATAATTTATAAATATTAAAAAAATATGTTTTCTTTTTTCAATTTTAGTTATTTATGCTTAAAAAAACCTTTAAGCCCCACATTAAGAAACAATGCGTATTTAATTACTAAATTGTTAAAATAAAATATATAAAATTATATTTTAAGAGGCAGCCATTTATTTAAGTTAATATAAAAATTACAGGGATTTGAAATGGAATAAGTGACTTATTTCATTGTAGCTGACATATTTCATTTTCAACTCAATAATAAGGGACTTATTCATGAAGTGTTCACCATAACATTATAAGGGTTAGTAGCATCTTTCACGTTGACCCATCCAAAAGCTGCATTGGCTTAATTTGTTTCCTTTAATAAGGATATGGCAGAAGATTCTAAGCAAACCTTAAATGCTTAGTCATTTCCCATTCAACATTTATTAATGTTAAACCAATCAATATGCACATCCATGTAGCATGCCTAAAGATAGAACAAGAAGAAAAAAATAGACACTTAAATCACTGATTCAATTCAAATATGAACTTAACCTCCTATTGTGGGTATTATTAAAGATTTTATAATTTTTTAATGTCTTTTTATTACTCTGCAGAATTTTGTTGATTTGGCAGGGAGTGAGCGTGCATCTCGGCATCACTAATTTTGGGATGAAATCTAGCCAAGACGTTACTCTGTAAAATTCTTATGCTATTGTATTGCTAACATGTCTACTGATTTCTTCTGTGGCCCTTGATTTTAAATAATGATTTGTTGAGCTTGAGAGCCAAGATTCTGTGCTAATAAATAATCATATTGTCTGTTTTATAGTATCCATTCTATATCTAGAGGGAGTAGAAGAGACCCTCTTCAGCTGGCCCCAGATTCTTGGCTGGATCTTTAATTTTTAATTTATTCATATTTGGAATTTTCTTTGTATTGGGTTTTTGAATTTGTTATTGACTTGTACTTTGTTTGGCTGACAATTTGCTGAATTTGGAACCATTGGATGCATTTTGCTGCTTCAAACTTGCTTGGATCACTATGGTTATGTCTTAAGAGATATGGAAGACATGCAGCATGAGCCAATTCTTGTGGCAGTCATTAAATATCTCTTCAAAGAAGAGGGACCAAATACGATTTCTTCCTTGCCTCTATGAGTATAACATGTCATGTGTGGACAAGTGACTTAAAGAAATACATGGGGTACTGTCATTATAATCAAAACTAGTCTTATATTATTCTTTTTTCATATCTACCTATTTCCATTTCATACATAACCACTTACCCAACTTTCCTCTTATACAGTGTATGTCCTTGAAATAAATTGGAATTGTGAATCCACCAATCATTGCTAAAGATATAGAAATAAGTTTATGTTTGATTATTTTAATTCATGAAATTTGTTCTCTAGATTGAATCGGGGAATTCTTTCTTTTTAAAACTGTAACAATCAACCATGCAGTGAGAATGCGGTATATGGCAATATTTGTTAGTTACCGATTTCATTCTTTGTACTGATATACTTTTAGGATGGAGGCCACACAGCTGCAGAGTTCCATGGACAGTAGATGGCTATCTAACAGAGCTTTGTAGGAACAACCAGACAAAGCCATCTACTATGTTGGCAAGCACTAAGCATGACAAGCCTCATGGTAGTTTTATCTTTGTCAACCAAATAAAAATATGTGTCTTTCTAAAAGATAGCGTGCAAGAGGGAGATGCTCATTTCTACTAAGATGTGCAGTTGAGATTAGAAGATGGGGAAGGATTAAATTTTTATTTATTTAATTGTTTATATGCGAGTGAGAAGTGTTCAGTTGAGAGGTGAGGCTTAGGATTGATTTATTATGGTTTATGTTGGCTTTGGCTTAGACAACACAAGCTATTATTTGATGTATACACTTGTTTTGGTTTATTGTGACTATAGATCATATTTTAATTTAATATTGTTTTCTTTAGCATGTTTTATTCTGACTGTGAATTTGTTAATATGGAAGACTATTTAAATTAGAATGCAAAGAGAGGAGATTTGCTTTCTCTTGACTTTTTGAATTATATATTTTATCAAAAGAAACTTATATTTTCATATAAACTCTATATAACTAAAATATTTATCAGATTTTGAATTTACATTGAGAATGAATTAAAATTCTACCTCTAACTTAACCCCAGTGGTGTTTTGAGATTTTCTTCTTTATAATTTTCGTAACTAGATCGATGATAGGAAAGACCAAATTGATTGATTTTTTATTAGAATAGTTTATTCAAGTGAGTTGGAAATTCACTTTAAAAATGGTTTTAATCTAATAAATTTAGATGATTGAAAGTAAGTTAGTTACTGTTCCAGAAAAAAGAGTTAAATATTGATTATAATTCATCAAAATTTATTTATGATTGTAGATTTCTTGGTAAGTATTAATACTTCTAATTTTGATTTTAACATGGTATATGTAATTGAAATTTCAAAATATTTGGACATTAGGAACTAATTAATAGTTGTTATAATTACGATAGGAGGTCATTTTTATATATTTATTTTATTAGTCATCTCATGACAATGAAATGGTAAAAATTGTGACATATTACTTGTCTTTTTTATTCTTCAATATCATAGTTTAAAATTTCATTGGTTGAGTTTGATTGAGGAGTTTTTGAATTGAATATGAAAAATTAAAAAAATAAGATTATAAATTAATTGTGAAGAAAGTAAGTGACAAAATCATAGTTAAATGAAAGGTAATATATGGTTTGTCAAGCTTTGATTTTGATGATAATAAATAATGGTCAATTTGCTCTTTTGTCCAAGGAATATGTGGCGATTGTAATTTTTATTTTTTCACATTTTCATATTGGATTCAAAAGCTCCTTAACAAAATCAACAAATGAAAATTTAAATGCGTGAATTCCTTTCACATCTTTTATTGTCTTGGTATCCTCTAGTCCTCTGTTTTGGTTCAAGTTTTTCCAAATGGCCATCCTGTTCTATAATTTTATTTTCAAGTGGCTTTCCTTCCGCTACCACTCTGTTTTTCTCGTTATTATCCTCATCGTTTTCACCTTTCTGCAACTCAATTGAATGTTCTCTCTTGACAAGTTGTTTTTCTGGAAAGGAAAAGTTTTCGGACTCATTAAAATGTTGTCTTGACTCATATACCAATGATGGAATTTCTAGTGTATCTTTTGGGATGTTTTTACTAGGAGAAATGGTAGGGAACACCTCTTTTGCATTAACATTCGTTGGCTCCCTAATATTAAGTCTAGGATCTCGCAACTTTCGGAGGCCAACAACAGGACTTGGCTTAGTGAATGTTATGGACTCCATCATTGTCTTACTTGTTTTGTTTGATATGGTGAATAAAGATTGCAAAGTTTCAGATGCGGAGGACATTGATGGAAGTAACAAAATGGAAATGTCTCCTGTACATGTGGAGACATTTCCATTTTGAAATCCTCATGTGAAGGTAACATGTAGCAAATAGCAGATAGCAGGTAATAGGTAAAGAGTAGCAAGTAGCAGTAACAGACATAGCAAGTAGTAGGTAACAAGTAGCAGGTAACAAGTAACACATAACAGGTAGCAGATAGTAGAGGTAACAGGTAACAGGTACCAAGTACTAGGTAGTAGCAGGTAACAGGAAACAACAGGTAACAGGAAACAACAGGTAGCAGTTAACAACTAATAGGTAGCAGGTACCAGGTAGTAAGTAGTAGGTACCAGGTACCAAGTACTAGGTAATAGGTAACGGCTGGGAACATGTAACAGTTAAAAGGTAACAAGTAATAGGTAGTAGATAACAAGTAGCGGGTAACAAGTAGCAGGTAGTAGGTAGCAGGGGTAGCAAGTAACAGATACCAAGTACTAGATAATAGTAGGTAATAGGTAACAACAGGTAGCAGTAAAAATTAATAGGTACCAGGTAATAGGTAACAAGTAACAAGTAACAAGGGAAAGGTAACAGGTATTAAGGAAAAGGGAGCAGGTAACATATAACATGTAGCACGTACAAGATAGCAGGTGGTAACAAGGGTATAAGGGGTAGCAGGTAACATGTAATAGCTAGCAGGTAATAAGTAGTAAGTAACAGGTAGCAGGTAACAAGTAATAGGTACCAGTTAGCAAGTAGCAGATAACAGGTGACAGATAATAGATAGCATGTAACAAATACCTGTTAACAATTAGTAGTTAGCAAGTAGCAGATAACAGGTTGCAGGTAGCAAGTAACATGTAACAGCTAACAGGTAACCAGAAGCAGTTAACAGGTAATAGATAATATGCTTAGCAAGGGTAGCAGGTAATATGTAACATGTAGCAGGTAGCAGGTGACAATTAACAGATGGTAGCAAGCAGGTAACAGGTAACAAATAACTTTTAACACATAGGTAGCATGTAAAACGTAGCAGATAACAAGTAACATGTAACAACTAGCAGATAGTAGGTAACAGGTAACAAATAATAAGTATCAAATAGCAGGTACCAGGTTTAGGGTGGCAGGTACCAGGTATCAGGTGGCAGGTAACAAGTAGCAAGTACCAGGTAACATGTAATAGGTAATAGATAAATGGTACTAGGTGGTGGAGGGTAGTAGGTAACAATAAGTAATAGGTAACAAGTAACAGGTAGTAGGTAACATGTAACATGTAATAGCTAACAGGTAACAGGTAATCGGTATCAGGTATCAAGTAACAAGTAGTAGGTAATAAGTAACAGGTAGTAGGTGATAGGTAGTAATAGGTGGCAAGTAGCATGTAGCAGGTAACACGTAACAAGTAGCAGGTAACACGTAACAAGTAGCAGGTAACAGGTAGTAGGTAACAGATAGCAAGTAACAGGTAACAGGTAACAGAGCAGGTAACAAGTAACTGGTAACAGGTAGCAGGTAACATGTAACAGTAGCAGGTAACAGGTAGCAGGTAGTAGTTAGTAGTTATCAAGTAGCATGTAGCAAGTAAGAGGTAGTAGGTATCACGTAACAGGTAACAAGTAATATGTAACAGATAGCAGTAACAGGTAGCAAGTAATAAGGGTAGTAGAGGTAGTAAGTAACAAGTAACAATTAGCGGTAGTAGGTAATAGATAACAACTGACGGGTAACCGGTAGCAGCTACCTATTACAAGATTTTCGCAAAGTTTGGAAGTAGAGTGAAAAGTTTTGAAAAATAAACCAATTGATTTTCTGTTCAACTCAATAAAAATTCTATTTTAAGGTTATTTATAGAAAATCAACTTCTTGTTTTCTCGACATTTTTTACACTAGCAAAATATAAAACAAAGTTAAAACAATATTGTATAAAAGAAGAGATAGAGAGAATCACACAAAAGGTTGATACTGGTTCACTCTTAACCAATAGCCACATCCAGTCTTCAGCTAACCACTGAAAATTCACTATGTAATCAAACCTAGATTACAAAACACACACCAAGAGTGACGATCTTGAACCCCTCAAAAACACACATCACTCCTTGGCAACACCACAGTTTTCAGAAACCCTTTATTGAAACTGCCTTACACCAAATACACAGAATTACAATGTTCAAAGTGAAGGAAATGAATACACTTGGACTTTACAAAGTAGAAGAACAGATAGCAGCAGTAGGGTCTTCAAGATTTCCACACAGATTTGGAGCATCAAAGCATCTTCTTCAACAACAGGTAACAAGTAGTAGGTAGCAGGTAACTTATAACTTGTAACAGGTAACATGAAATAGGTAGCCATTAACAATTAACAGGTTGGAGGTTGCAGGTAACAAGTAACATGTAATAGCTAGCACGTAGCATGTAACAGATAACAGGTAACAAGGTTAGCAGGAGTAGTAAGTAACAGGTAGTAGGTAACAGGTAAGAGATAACAGGTAGCAAGTAACAGGTAGCAGGTAACAGGTAGCAGGTAGCAAGTAGCAGGTATTAGGTTCCAAATAACAGGTAACATGTAATAGCTAGCATGTAACAGGTAACAAATAATAGGTAGCAGATAGCAGGTGACAAGTAGCAGGTAGTAGATAACTGGGGTAATAGGGGTAACAAGTAACAGTAACAACTAGCAAGTAACATGTAACAGGTAACAGGTACAGGTAATAACATGGAGCAGGTAACAGATACCAAGTAAAAGGTAACAGGTATCAGGTATTAGGTAGTAGGTAGGAGGGGTAACAGGTAGCAGGGGTAGCATGTAGCAGGGGTAGCAGGTAACAGCAGTAGAATGTAGCAAGGATAAAAAGGGTAGCAGGTAACAGGTAATAAGTATTAGGTAGTAGCAAGTAGTAGCAGGTAACATGTAACAAATAACAAGTAATAGTAGATAACAGGTAACAACAGGTAGCACAGGTAACAGGAAAATTTAATGTTTTGAATAAGTCAAACTCAAACTTTATTTAAATTTAATAGAATAAGTTTGTTAAAGTTGAATAATTATTTTCTTCGCCAATTTTAAATTTCAAAAGTTCATTGTGCTAGAATTATCTGAATCCAAAGAACAATACATATATATATGTGTATGAGTATCTTACTATCTTTTTCTTGCTACTTAGAATCAAGTTGTTAAAGTTTAGAGTTTTTCCATTTACCAAAAAAGAAATAAAGTTTAGAGTCAACTCATTTAAATATAATAGTTTAATAGCAAAATTTAATTAATTTATTTAACTTAACTAAATAATTAGCAGATTTAACTGAATAATTCAGTGAATAGTTTGACTCGGTTGCATTCCTACCACATTCAATTCAAAGCATCTGATTAAGAAATTTATTTTCTTAATCATGTTTAGAAAATCTTACTTAAGAATTTAGGGAGACTACTTTTTCCAAGTCAAACAAAAAAAATCTTTTTAACTTTTTTCCTTTTTCTTCTTCTTCATCATTATTATTATTATTAATATTTATTTTTAATTATAATTATGAAAAATTGAAGTTTCTTGTTTTGCTTGCCTCTCGTGAGTTTTATGCTAGTGTAAATTGTATATATAATTAAGAGGTTTTGTCCATAAATGTGGCAAGATTTTGATTAATTTCCATTGGTGATGAATGTGAATGTAGTATTCGCTGCCAAACTGTGTTATCTATGTGGCAAGATTTTTGATTAATTTCCATTGGTGATGAATGTGAATGTAGTATTCGCTGCTAAACTGTGTTATCTAGATTTGTTGAATATTTTACTTCAACTAGAGATTACGACATTTCATAATATATAAGTTGATGCAACTTTACATTATAAATCGATTTTATAAGGTTGAGTTAAGTTTAATCCAGTTCTTAATATAGTATAGAGTTATTTCGAGTTTAACCTAGTGAAAGTTTGTTGGGTTTATCAGGTTACTCATTATTAGGTCGTTATCAAACTACCTATAATATATAGTCTCACGTACGAATTGACAGGTTTCATTGTAAGAGGGTGTGTTGATATCTCACATCAACTAGATATTATGACATTTCATAATATACAAGTGAGTGCAAACATTATCCTATAAGCCTTATAAAGTTGAATTAAGATTAAAATCTACTTTTTAATAATATTGAAGTCAACCTAAAAATGTTTTTATTCAAAATTTAAGGAAATCATATGCCCTTTTGTTGAGTAAACGTTCTATGTTTTGATTTATTATTTCGACAACAATAAACACTTTTAAATCACGTGTTGATTAAAAATATTATATAATAAATTATGGCTAAGTTGTAATAATGGCCAGCATACCATAATTTCCCTTCTTTCTTTTTCAAATACCCATTATTGATTGCCCGTTTCGGGTTAAAATTGGTCCTTTATAAACTTTATCAAAAAATTAAGTAGATTCGTCTGCATTCTATGACTTTATATATATATATATATATATATATATATATATATATATATATATATATATATATATATATATATGTGTGTGTGTGTATGTATAATTAGTTATATGTATTTGTATGCAGTTTGTGTGACTGCAGTAGGTGCTGCAGATGGTGCTGCATAATTTAAAATCAGTGCAAGTGTGGTTGACATTGAGGCATAGAACGTTATATCCTTTTTCTTTTTTCTTTTTATTCATTAATTGTTTGCTGATAAAAAAAAAACAAATAAAATAAAAGGCATGTATAAAATCAAAAGTGCAAGTCATTTAATATTAGTTTCATGAGGTTTAATAATTCTTTCCTATAAAAATAACAAAATATCTTCTCTCTTTAATTATATTAATTGATAATTGCACATTTTAATGAAGGATCATTAATACTTTGTTTTTATTTTGTTTTTTTTCTAATCTTGAATTGTATCTTTGTGTCTTTTCTAAATGTCATAACCTTACAATTAGCCCTTGTGTTTTTCTTAATCTTTCTCTGTAGGGCGTAGGGAAACAACATTTCAATGAAAGAGATTAAAATTAGTTATATTACTATTTTATAATTATAATGAACTATCATAAAATTAAAAAATATTGATTTTTTTGGATATATATTTTTAAAAGAGCATGTATTTTAATTTACAATAAATGAATAATGGAAAATCTTTAGCAAATTGTCTAATGATAAGTCTACTAAGCAAAATCATCTATGTTTTCAAAAGATATTATCAGGTGAAAAGAGTATAATAATGAGAGTTTTTGACTTTAACTTTATCAGATGAATCTAGTTTCAAAAGATGCTAATTGATTAATCATATCATCCCTCCTCTTCCTCTCCACACAAAAATATAAAATTTATTACCTTTATTATATGTTTTTAATTTGTTTATACAGTATCAGTTTTCCTTCTCATTTTCTATATGTATCTTTTAAGCTTTATCAATAAATCAAATCAACACTTTTTATTTTTGTTCAATAAAAAAATTCGAACGTTTTCTTAAATTTTAATAAACAAATATAGTCAATTCATCTAAAATATAAGGTATTTTTAATTTACTAAAATCGTGAGCAACATCTTGATACACTATTTTCAACGTTATTTTTGCAATAAAGTTTATGTAGTCAATTTAAGAAAATAACAAAGGGACTCGTTAATTAAAAGAATAAAATTCACATGTAACCCATGAGACTAATAAAATGAAGTTTGATTGCTGGAGAAGACTTTCGGCAAGAACAATTAATTTAGTGTCTTGCTTCATTTTTTGGATGGCTTGTTGTTGATAATATTTTTTCCAATATTAACATTTGTTTTGCTTTGTTCCCCTTTTGTTATTGTATGTTCGTATATATCCTCATTGTTTGTTTTTGTGCATATGCCCTTTCCTCTGTTATTTCCTCGGTTATTGAATAATTTTGTTACTATTGGAAAGGTGTCACTAATAATTTCTTTAATTAAAACAGGAAGGTCCATACATTTAGCTAATTAAACACCTTTCGTTAAAAATTGAGTTAACATATTTAGTGGTTAAATTTATTTTTACATAAGTTGAATAATGACAACTCTTATAACTAAACATATATTATCAGATATTATGTAGTACTAATATTCTTTGTTGGGATTGCGCACAGGGTATGATGGGTTAATATGGTCTTGGTATGAACCTATAAACATGTTTTTTTTTCTTTAGTGTCATAAGAGACAGATTTTGTATAAGGGTTGAAGTATTTTTGAAATACTTTTTTTATAATTAAGAAGTAGACTTTAAATCTAATTCAATCTTATAAAACCAACTTATAAGGTAAGATTTATACCCACTTATATACTATAAAATATCTTTATCTCTAGTCGATGTGAGATCTCCAACACACCCTCTCATGGCAAGACCCTCCAACTCGTAAGTGAGACTATATATTATGAGTGGTCAGATCACGGTTCGATAGCGGATAACTGATAAGTGTCTAATTTCCGTAATATTTCATATTAAAATATAATCACTTATGAGTATTAATTGCTAATTTACATATAAAATAATCCCTAATTTATGAATTTATACCTTTTTAGATTTTTTATGATCTTTAATAGAATAAGAGCATTTTATTCCTAAATTTGGTGTTAATTGCAGGTTTTTATGGAAGAATGGAGATTTGGACTAAAGAAAAATGATATATGCTAAATGAGAAAGCTAGAAGGCCCAAAACATGCAAAAGAGAGAGAAAAGTTCACCTCAACAGCAAGAATGTGTCAGATTATTTAGACTATTTTTATGTTTTTATTATTAAGCCTATAATTTGACACAGGAAGTCACCTAACCCTAGCAAATTAGGTTAAGTAGGGGGCTAGAGGCACAAGCCTAGTGTGTCAGATTGAGAGAAAAACACCATAGAGTGAATTGCAACCCAATTGGGAGAATGGAAGGTGTTAGAAGTATGTGTGGCTAATTCTACCCTTTGGGATTGGGAGTAATCTGCTCGAACTCTTATGTATTGAGGTGATATCTTATATTAAAATATTCAGTTCTTGATTGATTATTGGTATTGTTGTTTTACTTTTAATTTTCTGTGACAAATTGAGAATCATAAATCTGACTGGAAAGTATTTTTAGGGTTCTGACCTAAACAACAATACTTGACATATTTGAGTGCTAGGAATAGACTTGAAATGTTAATTGCTATTAACGTCTAAGTTTCGTTCTAAGTTATTCTTATAATTATGCGAGGGATCGATAGTTAGGGAACATTCTTAAGGATTTTATATGCGAGGGGGAATCGATATAAATAATTTTTATACGGACATCAATTTCAATCAAAGAACTTAATATTGACATGCTAATAAAAATACATGAGAGGGAGAAAGAGGAAACCAAATCCTTATTTTTCCAATTGAAGCAATAACTCTTTGAATTGTTTTCTTATTAATTCTTGCCAATATAAATATTTTTAAACCAACTTTTATTATTTTGTTTTATATTTAACTAATATTGTACTTGATAATTCAACTGTTCCTTGTAGGATCCATATCTGTCCTTAGGGACAATTATTACTTCTGACAGCACTTGCCGTAAAAAGTCATCAAGTTTTTGACTTGATAAGTTTAACAAATACTCGATAGAATAAACTCTAAATGAATCTGATACCATATTAAGAAGTGGACTTTATATCTAACAAATGTTGTACTGATTCTTCGAATTGTTGACACAACGGGCAAATAGTGTTATTATCAATGTGAATCCCTCTCCTAGCTAAATTAAGCCTAGTAGGTATTCTACCCATCAACACTATCCATGCGAGTACCAAAGCATTAGGAAAAGCCTTAGCACACCCAAATTCCTTGTATAGATAATTATTTCTAGTGTTGGTGTTACTAGTGCAAAAACGTCATTGGACAATAGTGTTTCAACATTGTTTGATATTCAAACTTCGTCCATTAAAACACAGTAAAATTTTATGATTATTGCAAACGTATAAGCGGTGGTTATGGGACAACCAACACATATACTCAGCGCAAACGACTAAGCAACGGTTATAGTGGGAATCGACGCCTTTGAGGGAGAATAGGCGTTGGTTATAAGGAGAACTGTCATCTATTTGAAGGGAAACTACCATAGGCATCAATTTTAGTGGACAATAGTTGCCTATGATCTTTTTAATAAACCTCCAAAACCCCCTTTTCCCTTAGCGCTCAGAACTTCTTGTTTTTTTTGAAAACTTTCTTTGCTCTATTGCGAAAATTGTGCATATTCGTCTCTTTGCATTTGCTATTGATGCTCTTTTGTTTTGGATTGATTGTTTTGTTTTTTTTTTTTTTTTTCTAGGATTTGCATTTGCTTTGCTCCATTATTGTTGCCATTGTCATTGTTGTCATCCTTGTTGCACTCACAAGTTGATTTTGAATTTATTAATTATATTTTAATTATTTAATCTATGCTTAGTTTTTAAATAATTTTAAGATTTATAATTAGTATTATTTTAGTTAATATTACTTTATTTATAAAATTAATATTAATAAAATACTATAATTAGTATTAGAGTTCATACTAAATATTATTTTAGTTATATTAGATTATTAAAATTTAATAATTAAAATTAGGATTTATAATTAGAGTAATAATTTTTTATAAGTAATTTTTGAATTTATAATTAATATTATTTTATTTATATAATTTAGATTATTAAAAATTAATATTATGGTTATAATTAGAGTAATAAAATTTTATAAGTAATTTTAGGATTTATAATTAATATTATTTTATTAATAGCTTGACAAACGGAGTCTTAAAAAAATTGGAGAGGGAATATAGAGGTAAAACACTTAATAAGCCACATTCTGCCAGCAAAAAATTAGATGTCTACCTTTAGACAATTTTATCTTAATGTTATCCGAGACTCTCTTCCTAAGATTTCCACTATTGATAAGCCAGGTACTTAAATGGCATAGTTTTTTAATGAATAAACATAATTTTTTTCACATGAACACCAATATATATATATATTTGATGATCTTATATTACTATTGTAAAATTTTTTATAATTTAATGGTTAGATTGATAAAAGTTTATTTTCATATTTTTGAGGGTAATAAATGTTATATTGATATGATTTGATTCATCCTCTCCGTATATAATGAGAAAAACATTATTTTAGGAGTGTGAGAATAGATAATTTTGAACATATATATGAGAATGAATAAATCTGAGCTATATAATTTTATTCTGTAAATTCTGTTTATAAGCATAGTATATAATAATTTAGTTAACAATTGTAGGATTAGTTAGCAAGGGGGTGTGTGTGTATTTATAATAACGTTGACGATTGAAATATGATGTAATTATTTAGATTTATCGATGATGTTGAAGATAGAATTATTAGCATTATTCTTAGTGGATGATGATAGGAGATGTTTAGGAGTATCGTTTAGTATGATTGATTGTTATCTGATGAATAATGGAGAGAGCATGATGTATAATGAAAGATGAATATGTCGATAAGGAAGGACAAATCACTTTCAGTAATGGCTTGTTAATTAATGAATGGAGGAGTGAATGAATGAGAGAAGTTCCGTGCGCAACGCATGGTTCTGGTGTGTTCTTGAAAAATTGCATTCGAACTAAACCAGAAGAGGAATGCGATGTGAAAATATAGAGAGAAGGGCATCGAAAATTGGTTAGGATAGAACTCGAAAGAAGAGCTTTCGAAAGGCCATTCTTGAACCCAACAAGGGTGGCACAACTTTTGAGTCCTTTATCCAAAAGTGGAAATGTGAAATTCCTCACTCTAAGCAAGTCACTATAGTCCGGACTCTGAGGAGGCCATTTTGAAGAGGAAGAGTTGAATTCGATGACACCCTTTAACTCTCTTTGGTATGGTGGTGGGAAAGTGAATGCATGGGGTAGTGTCAGATCTGACCCAATCCTCCTCGTAAAGATGTATGTTCTTCCATATATGCATAACTATTCTCAAAAGTGACTATCCTTCAGTAAGGGCATTTCCCCACCCTTTTTATGCTCTTACATTAAATCCCTCCCTCCTTTCTCACTGCTTCTCTTCTGGAATTCAACTAAGTTCCCTTCCTTCAATATCACATTTTCAGAAACCCCTTTTATTACTTCCTCACTCTTCTCTTCAATAAATTCTTTTCCTTCCATAGTAACCAAAATTTCAACGCCAACTAGCTACCACACCTTTACTTCTCTCCATATAACTTTCAGTTTCACTACCACATACACATTTACATTTCAATCAAATCTTTCTCCTAAAACTCTTTCTAAACGTCTCATTCTGCGTCAATGGAATCAATCAAATTGTTTTAACGTCTGTGGTAGGTCCACTTCATCATTACTTTTCAGGTTTCAACACAAACTTTCCAAAACTATGTGTAAGACCCTAAATGCTAATTAATTTGGCATTACTCACCCTATCCCTTGGAAAAAAAACCCCTCTCAACACACCTACTGCACTCCTATTTTCATACTGATATATACATATTCAAACTTTGTTGTCTTCAGTCTTAAATTAATTAATCTTACAATAATACTCACACATGAGTTTTAAACTAAATTTTATTGATTCAGATTGCATAAGATTTTGTTTTACTTTACTCGTCAGTATGGTTATTAATGAATGGTCTTGTATGTCAATAAATTTCACCCCGAGATACAAACACTGCACGTACATTCACATGGATGGTACATAAATGTAATCGATAGCGCAATAATTTCCTAACAACCAAAGAAAATTATTTCAAACACAGCACCTACAAAAAATAATAATTGTAATTAATTTACAGGTTCTGTTAAAATACAGGTAATGGGGTGTACTATAGTTGGAAAAGAAAGATCCATTGAGTTGTATTAATCTCTCAGACCAAATCATAGAACAAAAATATCTTTTCATAATTAATTAAATAGTATGGAGCTCATACTTGACGTATGCAAAGGAAATTAGGGTTTACGTTTGTGTTTGCTAAGTGCTAACTCCTTTGGTTATTCATTTTTTCCATCGTCTCTCACTTGCTGACCTTATATTCAATATTGAGAATTTTTTTTCTTTAACAGGGAAAATTTATGTAAGTAGCTATTCATTATGCAAAGTTAATGAAAATTTAACATTTTTAGGTTGGTGATAAAAAATATGGGAACAATTTGAAATGGTAAAAAAGCATGTATTTTTTCTAAATGACAATATTAGCAATAATATAATTTTGGTTGTGATCCTAGCTAGATTACTAAATAGATTTGTTGAGACAGAGTACAGGAGTAGCTGATAGAGAAAAGCAAAAGGTAAGGAACCAAACCTGCGATAGATTTGTTTTTGTGAGCAAAGGCAATTAAGTGAGATGGATGAGGAAGGAAAGCGTAGCCATCACAAAATGATTGCTTTGTGCATGCGCATACAACAACATAGAATTATAATATATAGACACAGTGAAAGTCATGCGCAGGTGTGTGAGTTTGTGTGTGTTGTACTTGAGAACTCTAAAAAATTATTAAGAAAGAAAATAATAACAGAAGAAGAAATCATCACACATTGCTGTGTTCCCCACCCTCTGATCATATATCATGCATCAACCTCAGCCTATAGCTGATGTAACATGGTTTGGCATATCACCAACTTTGTTTGCTTCTCATTCCTCATTCTATCTTCTAACTTCTAACATTACACATAACTTGTTACACTTGTGCCAATGAATACAGAACATATACACACCAACACAAAGACCTGCTTCTGCTTTTCACTTTCCTTCATGCTTCGTGACCCAACATATATATACGAGAAATAATTGAGAATTGAATTCATCTACATACATAAAGTAACGTAACTATTTTCCTGCTCCAGAAACAGAAAGATTTGTTCAAAACCTGGAATTATTTGCAGACGCCATCATCTCTCTAACCTTAAATGCACCCATTATTGCTTCATTAATTAGGTTTGAATCTAGCTATATATTTCAAAGCAGATGTCTTGAATTAGTTCATGCTTTGATGTCAAGCTTCATTAATGTCGATGACCAATGAAGATTACTTTATTAATTTGTATAGAGATCAAACCTTACCAGTATTTGAATCATTTTGTTAAATTTCTTCCCTTTGATCGGCTATTTAGGCAGTGTCTTGCATTGAATTTGTTCAGCAGAGCGGTTTTCTTTTATTAAACAAAATGACATCAACATTGAAGGACCTCAACAATGGTAGATACTAAATGGTTTGTATGGTTTTTCAAATTTCAATTTCCGTATGCTGGATAATGTTCTTTGATAGGGAAATCCTTCCACTTTTGGAAATACAGCATCAGCTTCCTTTTTCAAAGATTAGTTGGCTTCAAGAACACGAAATTATTTGGTGGTGGGCTAATTTCTCATTAAATATACTGATCATCAATGATATTGGTATTTTAATCATATATTTTGACATTAATGACCTATAGTATTAATCCTTGATTACATACGACACATTCAGGGCATGTTAAAATTAATTATAACTTTGGAATTGTCTTCTTATACCCAACCAACTTAAACCTTTGGTTAGGTATTAGAACCCTAAAACAAAATATGTGAAGCGTTTTAATTAACAGTACCTCTAATATTGATTGCGATATCATCTAATGCAGAATTATTTTAGTTTAATCAATGATTTTTTTATTTAAGTATTACATAAGCTGTTTCATTAAATAGATATATTTTTTTCATTTATAATAATTTTATTTAATTATTGCTTCCAACATAATTATATATATAAAAGTAGTGCCTGTAGATCCTTTTAATCGCTTTAAAAAATAATTAATCTAGTTAGTAATATTAATTTTGTCAAGAGTTCAGTTTGTTAATTTAGTTACTTAAGGAGAATGTGTGGGTTATTATAAGCTATTTGACTCATGTTTAATTCTACAGATAAAGAAATATTAAAATTGTTAACACTATTTTTTATACATACTTAGAACTATTAAAATTTATTTTTTTTAAACTTAATTAACATTGCATGTCTATAAGGACATTTTGTAAAAGAAATATATAGTAGATAATTTAAGTGAATAATAAAAAGTGACGGCCCAAACGTTAAAAAGGTTCTTATAAAAAGGATAAAAGATAGTATATTCGAAAGAAAAAATTCGGTAAAGATTTCTCTCTACAGCACCAAAATATTCTTTACCGATAAAAAAAAAATCTCATATATAATAATTATATCTATAATAAAAAAAATCACTCACACAAAACCTAATAAGACATTAATGTCAAAGTAAAAAAAAGTTGATCATTAAATTTTATTATAAATTGAAAAATTATAATAAACAAGTTATGTGATTTTTTAATATATAATACTAAAAGATTAAACTTAATCTTGTATAATTATTTGATGCGTATGACAAAGCTAACTAAAAAAATTTAAAAACTATCAACTTAGGTTATAAAAAATAATATAGCTAAATTTTATAATTTTCAATAATATATAACAAAAATGGATGCACGTGAAGCAAAATTGAGTAAGAAGAGTATGCATTTGAAAATAATCCGATTAAAATTGATTTCAGTTATATTATCAATTAAATAAAAATTAAAATTTAATATATATTAAAATTATAATTCATGTTAGTTATTGTAAAAAAAATTATTAACATTATAAAATATCTTTAAAAAATAGAAAAAAATACAACACTCATCATCATAATTATAAAAGTATTGTTAAGTATTGTTGGAATTAAAATAATATAAAGTTTCAAGGAGAAGATATGGAAGACCATGGAGAATTTGCCAGAAAAGTATACATTGTGGCCAAAACAACCTCAAAAACACTACACCAAAATGTGAGTAGTAAAACTAGCATCAAAAGATAAAGTCATATACTCTTATTTATTTATTTTTACTAAAAAAAAAAATTCTTTGTCATGTCGTATCCCCGAACCCCTTAACTAGCTTGTAACCTACAATAATTTACTAAAAACTTTATATGATTCAAATGTATTATCGTAACTCCCCTGTAACAATTTAATATGGAACTAAAGCTTCAGATATTTGCAATTTTTTTAAATCACCGACAAATTTAATATGGAACTAAAGCTTCTGATATTTGCATTTTTTTTAATCACCAACAAATAATATATTATTATGAGTCTAATATTTGGACACTTTTTAAGGATGTAAGCTTAAAAGTATCATGTTTATTCATTCTATATTCTAGGTTGAGAAAAAAAAAATATTGAATATGGAATCATTAGGGTGTTCTATCCCATGTAAAAAACTACCTAAAAGTGAAAAAAAAAACAAAAAACAACAACAAAAGTCTTATGGAATAACATATATTTGCATATAATTTTCATATCTCATTTAATTTGGTTCACTATAAACAAATAAAATCAATGTCATTGTACTTTGCGGTCAAATCAATTTTTCTAATTTTTTTCAGTTGGGTATATATATATATATATATATATATATATATATATATATATATATATATATATATAAATTCAGAAATGCTTTAAAAATATTTGACCTGCTCAATTTTTTTTTATTCCTAAGTTTTCAATATATATAACTCAATATTGAAAATTTCTAAAAATTTAAGAATACCACAAAAATTATCATATTAAAAATTACAGTTTATAAATTATTCTTATAAGGGCAAAGTAAAAAATAAAAATAAAAAATTTATATTAAAAATATAATATTCAAGATTATTAACATTTTTACAACGATTTTCAATAAATATGTTTAACCATTGTTCTAATAAGGTGTTGTTTTGCATAAAGAATATTTTGACATTCCTAACAATTACACTAGTAAAAGTTATTAAAGATACACGTAGATTAAAAATAAAGACATTTTATAGTATATAGGTGGTAGGTGGGTGTAAATCTCACCTTATAAATTAATTTTATAAGGTTAAGTTAGACTTAAAATTTATTTCTTAATATGGTATCATTAATATATTTACTACAAGAAATTCATTAAATAACAATCAAGATTAGAGACAAAAAATAATTAGTCACTATATTAACTAAATTAGATATTATTTTAGAAATTAAAAAATTATTTGTATCTAAAGTGGTTTCTATTATTAATAAAAATTTATAAAACGATTTCTAAATTGGTATCTAAATTAGCTATCAGGATTTTAACTACTAATATTTTAGATTCTAAATTGGTCTCAATTAGTTTTTTATAGACTAATTTATAATTTAAAATATTAGTAGATAAAATATTGGTAGCTAATGGTTAGATACCAATTTAAAAACTACTTTATAAATTTTTATTAATAATTCTAGTATCTTAAATAGTCTCTAATTTGATCCAATAGTAACTAATTATTTTTTGTCTCTAAAATTAGTTTACAATTTTATATTTTTTGGTAGTAGTTATTTAAAACTTATTATAGTGATAGTTTGTTGGACTTATCAGGTCACCCGTTATCGAATCACTATTGAATTACTTGTAAATATATAGTCTCACGCACACGAGTTAGAAGGTCTCGACGTGAGGAAGATGTGTTGAAGATCACACATCAACTAGAGATAAAAACATTTCATAATATATAAGTAAAAATCTTACTTTATAAATAACCGATTTTATAAAGTTAAATTAAATTTAAAGTTTATTTCTTACTAATAATTTACATATTTGATAGGTTAAAATCTTTTGATCGTGTTAAATTCTTTTAATAAGTAAGATTAATTTTGTGTCACTTTTCTGGGGGTAAAAACTTCCCCGCGGTTGTTAACTACTACTGTAAACAAATTATTTCAAAAAAGTTAAATAATAAGCAGACACTTTTTTTTCTAATTAAGAATCATGTGTTCCTAACAATTTCATTCTCATAGAAAGTAATTTACTTAGCAATTATTTATGCCATCTAGGCATTGGATACAAGACCATAAATATATGCTCTTAAATGGAAGGGTCATTTCTTTAGGTTTTTTATTTTGTTATTCTTGTTATTTTTTACAAGGATTGTTCTTAAATGGAACGCATTGTTAATTTATTCCTTGTCAATATTTTTTCTTTATAACTGGTCGGAAAAAAATGGAAGAATGATTTTTTATTTATTTTTATGATTGTGTTATTAATTCTTTCGTATGCAAATAATTGTTAATTATGCTATAATTAGTATTGGTTCTTAAGGAATATTATTATCTTATACTTTCCCGAATCACAAATATAAACAATTTAGTTTTAAATAAATCAAGTCTAACAAGTTTAATTTTTTTAATAAGATCATCTCTTAAATGATTTTAATTTAATTGCGATTTTATTTTCAATAGTTTTATTCTATTTTTTATAAAGGCTTTAAGAAATTTTTTAGTTACGTTATTTTTCTGTAATTCTGATCCCTTTGGGAACCTCGATGGTTCTCTACTGGATATTCTATAGGAATAATCTGGTTGGAGGAGTTCTTTCTGTTATATTTTGAAACGAAGATAATATGCTTTTGGTAGATGTATTAAAGTACTCTATATCATAACAAAATCATTAAATAAAAAATAATTTAAAAACTAAAAATAATTAATTATTATATTAATTAAATTAGATATTATTTTAAAAATTAAAAAAATTAATAATAATTTTTATTATTAATAATTTTTAAAATTAATATCTAGTTAATTATTAAAATTTTAAATCTGTTTATGAAAATAATATTTTTGGATATAATATTAGTACGAATATGACAAATTTTCGGTGAATTACAGTTTGGCGAATAAGTATTACAGCTTTTTTTTTCACATTCTTCTAACTATAATTTTACTTGATAATTATAAGTGGCTGTATCATTTCTCTTTTATCGAGCGTTCTTCTTCTCAATATCTTAGTTATTCTTCTAACTCATATGCAATACGATATATACAAGAAACATGAAGAAAAAAAAGACATTCGTTTAGTATATTTTTTTTTTTTTACCGAAAGAATGAAATAATACAAATAAAATATTAGAATTTTTCCAACCGAAATGCAAAAATGTAAAATATAGGAATAAGATTGACCATTTAATATATTTTTTTCTGATAGAAAAATAATATATTTATATTTTGTACTGATTAAATATTTTTAAATTGCATATATTAACCTTAAATAACAATATTTTTTAAAATAAAAGGAACTGAACTTCAACTGAAATGTGCATTTTTAACTTAAATTCTTCGGCACACTGTATATAAAGCTTGTGTTCACAAATCCATTTATTATAAAAACAGTTTTTGGAAAAATATCCAAATTTAATTTCAGCCTCAAAATCAGTAAAAAAATAAAGAAATTGAAGAAATAATTAGATATTGTGAATTGAATGTGGTAGGAATGCAACCGAGTCAAACTATTTTCTGAATTATGCAGTTAAATTGGTTAATTACTCCTTTAGTTAAGTTAAATTTATTAATTATTTTTTTATTAAAATTTATTATTTAAATGAGTTGATTTTATACTTTACTTTTATTTTTAAGCATAAAAAAATCAAAACTTTAATAACACTATTTATTAAATAAAAATTAATTTGATAGATAAAAAATAATTAATTACTATATTAATTAAATTAAATATTAAAAAAATTATGATCATATAATTTTTTTTATTATTAATAAAATTTTTAAATTGATATCAAATCAACTACCAATATTTTAACTACGATATAAAGTAATGGACAACTAAAATCTTTGTACCTAATTAGATATCAATTTATAAATTTTATTAATAATAAAAACTACTTTAGATACCAATAATTTTTTTAGTATGAATATTTTATTATTAATAAAATTTTTAAATTGATATATAATTAACTATCAATATTTTAACTAGGAATAGTGGTTAGCTAAAATGTTGGTAGCTAATTAGATAGTAATTTATAAATTTTATTGATAATAAAAACTATAAACTATTTTAAATATTAATAATTTTTTTAATTTTTAAAATAATATATAATTTAATTAATATAGTAACTAATTATTATTTGTCTATAAAATTAATTTTTATTTTATAATTTTCTTGTAGTGTAACTTTACTATAAATTATATTGGTGTTAAATATTATTTTTTCTAATATATATGGATTATTTTTTATAAAAAGGTTTATTCGTATTTTATTAGCATATTAATATTAAAAAAAATTTAGAGGATATTAAAAAGGATGAAAAATAACTTAAATTTTTTATAAAGACAAAGGCATGATTAAATTATAAATGACTCAAACAAAATAAACTCAAATTTAATGTTTTTAACAAGTGAAACTCAAACTTTAATGAAATTTTATAGAATAAATTAGTTAAACTTGAATAATTATTTTTTGAAGCCAAATTTGAAGTTCAAAGTTAGATCCGGCTACAATTATTTACATGGAGCACTATTTCTTTTGAAAGTCTTAAACATTCTTTATTCTTCCAAAACATTTTCTATATTAAAATAATTTTTCTTAAAAAAACTTGTCATTGTAATTTTTGCGGAGCTTGTCATTTATCTCTCTCATTAATTACTACTTGCACATTTTACACACCATTGTTTTTCTCTATTTTTGGTAAGAGTGCTATTCACAAATAATGATTAGTTTTACCTTGAAATATTGAAAGAACAGATAAATTAAAAGATTTTTTTTTTTTGCAAGTGTGATTGATAAAAAGAATTGGAGATATTATATTAAGAACCTTCTTCATCTCCCTATGTGCTTTCTTTCTTTTTTTATTTTTACCATGGAACCATCTTTATCCACTTTTATGTTGGTGTCTTCTTTCTTAGTGAATAAGATACATTCGATGCTGGTATGCGTATGGGGAAAACCTGCATTTGCATGTACATGATCATGCCTAAATTTGTATACATACATATATTATATATAATATATATATTATAATAGATATATATATATATATATAATATATAATTTCCTGAAAAGTTATGACATGTATACTCACTATAGAAATTTGTATGAATATATTTAATCTATTAGTATTTAGTTTATAGTTAATAATTTACTTTGTTGATAAAAAAAAAGCAGACATGGATTTGAATATAAGTTGAATACATGTAATGTTATAATTATTATTTAATATAGTTAATAATAAATTAAAATCGTATATTTTTATCCATTAGCTTTAGAAAAGTGCTGAGGGAGGTATTTCATTCATCCAGGTATGCATATAAAAACATGTTATCTATCTCACTCTTTCTTATATGTCTAGGTCTTGGACGTATATACTAATAAAACTTTCTTATTATTTTAATATAAGAACACACGCATGTTAATTTGAAGTATTTTTTAATGAAAAGATCAAATTGAAATTGAATGCTCTAATTAAGATTTAATTTCAAAATCACTCAATTGGTCACTATATCAAGTGGTATTACATATGGGTTCCAATATAAAGAGTATAGTACTTGGATCAATAAAAAATAGTGGTAAGAAGTTAATTAGCTAAAAAATAGTTTGGTCTTCTATTTTATTTCTGAGACAATAATTAAGTTCTATTTTAAAAATTAAAATATGCTTTTGTTTATTTTGCATAAACCTCTCAAATTCTCATTTTCTTATGCAAAACTATTCGGGGTTTATGATTATTTTGGGATATGAAATAGTCTTAAAAACTTAGTGAAAGTTGAATAAAATTTAAATAATTTTGAATAATATAAAATTAGGGTTTGAAGTATGAAAATTGAGATTTTTTTTCAACTTTTGATCAAATATTTTATGTAAGGTTTGACTTGAATTAGGTGAAGACAATGTAATTTATTTAACTTACGAAAAAGTCAAGTAAAACATAGTTTGATTATTTTGTATGTTTGAGAAAAAGAGGTTTCTCCTAGTGACTTTGATCCCATCTCATACAGCTCTAGAAAAGTTGTGTTTGCATTCCTAAATGGTATTTTATGGGTCCAATTTCTATTGTGTCCTTGCTTTACCATTGATCCGGTCGGTCATCGGTAGTCGATGACGTCAGCAACAGATGACCACGTGGACCATTCACAGAGTGACACGTGGAATAAGATAGCAGGTGAATCAGGGAGGAGATCACCCAGAACGGTGATCGGTGGTCAGTTGCTAAGTGACCACCACCTGCAGATCAGTGCCTAGATGAGCGCCTGGAAGCAGAGCGCGAGAAGTAAAGAAGCATAGATCAGTCATCGGGGTTTCTTGCTACACGCAGTTAAACTGGGACCCAGGCTCCTAGCGAGAGCGTTACGCATGCATCTCGCATGATTCCAAACCAGAAGAAGAGCTGCTCGCCAGTAGGGTCGTGCATGAGGATGGTATAAGAGAGCTAGTAAACTGGTCAGTGATCAGTGACTCTCTTAACCCATTACGTGCATGGCACTGTGCGATGAGGTCATGCATGCAGGATGCAGCGCTTGGTGAGTGTGCTTAGACCAGCCACACCTGGTGTTCTCTTAGGAGCATGCGACTCATTCAGAGGGAAGAAACGCCCTAAGTTACTCCGCAAGGGAATAACTTAGGCGCACAGAGAAAAGCGCAAAGGCCCTTCAGGTGTGACACGTGTACGGTTAGATGCAAGTTGCATGCCTCCATGTGTCACCATCTGAGAGAGAGGCGCGGCCCAGGTATAAAAGCACTCCACGTCATGTAAGGTACAGATTCTACATTCATTACACACATTTCTGAGTCATTGTGAGCACGTTTTACACACGTTGCACAGTGATAACAGAATTCAGTTATAGAGAGATAAAGTGGATCTGAGAGCACACACGAGTCTCACAGAGAGATTCAGAGAGAGTTTTTGGTGGTTCTGTTGCCTGACTTGAGCGTCGGAGTGCACACGGTCGCTAGAGGCGCCGTTTGTGTTGTTTTGCAGGCATCGTTGGGAGTTCCAGAAAAGGTTCTTGGAGCGTTCTTGTAGAATACGCGATTGCAGAGGGCTAGACGAAGGAGTGACGAGGCACATACTCCACGTTCAAGTCCGCGACAGGATCAACCATTAACAGCAACTTCAATACTTGTCTATCTCTTATGATGTAACATAAAATTTATGTTTAAATCAAATTATAAATCATTAAGATAAAAAAATAATTTAAGTGATTAAAAGTTGAAAGTATAAATAAAAATTATTGAAGTATAATCTTTTATCAATAAAAAATTATATAAATAAAGTATTTGAAGTGTTACAACCTATATTTAGAAGAAGAGAAAGTATATGTTTGAAGAAAAGAGTGTTCCAACCCCTTTAGAAGAGAAAATATACACGTAAAGAAAAAACTATTATTAATACATTCCTTTCTTTTATTCCTTTAATCAAAACCAAAACCAACATCCTGAAACCAAGATCCTAAATTGTGAGTTTTATGAAACTTTTACATTGAAACAAAAATTAGGATAACTTCTTAAAAATTATATAACTCAGTAAGAAGTAAAATAAGATGTCCATAATATAACTCTTGTATTGGAGATATTACCTTAACATCAATTTTACACTCTTTTCTTTTATCTCTAAACAAATCATAAAGAAATATTTAGAAATCCCTAGATGTGGTTTAAATTCCCTTGAGTCAAAGTTAAATCTTCCTTAATTTTAACTTTTATTATTTGTAAGAAAGAAGCGCAGTTTTATTTCATGTTTGCTTTTGATGTGGATATCTAAAATTATAATGTTACTTTGTTGCAAAGAGCAAGATAATTACAAACTGCATAGCAGAATAAGGTTTAGAATTGTGGATTTTCTTATGAACATGCACTTATTGTTAGTGAGGCTGTGTGGAATATACTATATGTGTGCAGACAATTAAGGGTGAGTCAGTGAGAGCAGTGTCCCATTAAGATACAGTCACTGTCATTCATTCAAAAACTAACAAGTCACTTTGAAGAACTGATACAAAAGTATATGTAATAATTAAATTTAATACTGAGAACATTATACTGATCAAATCGGTTCACCAATTTCCTGATCAAGCTGGTTAGTCAAACAAGTTTAGTGCTGAACAATTTGTCAAAGTCAACCCAATCAAAATTTTATAATGATGAGTAAGAAAATGATGCTCAAATCACTTGTCCCATTAATAAATTATTCTCCCCTACAAAAAGGTTTTAGTAGAACTGCTAGATGCTTTGCAGATCTTATAAAACAGATAATTTTCCAGCTAGCTAGGTTCTACTACAATTCCCTGCCAAAAATAGTAAATGTTTTATAAAATGGTACAAGGTACTCTAACCCATTTAAATGGTATCCACTAGATTTACATAAACATCATAGAACAAGAACCTGTCTTCTATCAATACTTTAAACATAAGTAATGTCTACTTAACCTACAAACTCTATTGACCACTGAAGAAAGAAAACAAAAATCCTTTGTACTTGTTCATAATTACCAAAACCAAAAATTTAATCAGTTCAAACGCAGACTCAGTTAGGAATGACATTAAGATTATAAAACCATATACACCAACCTAAACCAAATCAAATACACCACCAACGTTATTTAATTCCTTTAACCAAATCAGACATTATATGTTGAAAGAAATGACTCTTAGGTTCTCTGAACATAACCATTTGAATCATTAATTTAAGAAATGCCAACAGTAGTATATACTCTAAAACATTTTTCTTTTCACGCACTATTTTTTATTACATAAAAATTCTTATAAATTTTATTAAATATGCAGATATTATTTTCTGAATGATTATTTTCTGAATGATGATTTTGCTTTCAAACTTTTGTGATTCACATTATATGTTGAAGGCTTATATAGGGATCAAGCTATAAATGCCATAGAAAGTTATAGTGATCTCATATATAATGATATCAGAAGCATGCAGTTTACAATAATGCCTTCAAATTTTATCTCTATCACACGTATATGCATCTGATACTGAATGCGTGTAATTGAGTGTTTTGCAGCCACTAAAATGACATTGTCTTAAAGACTGAGAATCACATGAGTAAAAGACACACATAACAGTTAGATATGCGCCAGCACTAGCTCTAGCACTCACAAAATAGTGGCTGTTAGTTAACTTGCTGGTTCAGTCAGTGGCTTTTTCTCTGATGGCGGTGCATGTGCTTACCACTATATATATTCAAAAGTATGCTAAAGCATTCCCGTTTTAACTGCTACTCACTGAATGAAGACACAGGTTTTAAGGTTTAAAGAAAACTAAACCCAACTGAAAACATTGTAACATCACAACAATGGAGTGCATGAAATTGATTCCTTTACATTGCACAAAATCTTATACATTAGTTATTTTATGAAACACCTCATATATACATGAAAACGATAAAAGTAACCATTTAACAACACCAGAAGTTTAATGACTCATGATATCTCCTCTCCATATATTCTGAAAATACTCAAAAACTAAATATTAATATATTCTCTTGTGTGTGTCTTTGTCTATATGGATAGACCAATTGATGTCAAGATATGGTTATTGTTACCATTGCATGCAGTATATAAAGAGAAAAAAGTGCCAAAACTTTAACTGTAATGTAAGTTTCTTTAATGTCTTATGAGACTCTGTGATTTGTTAAATGATTAATAAATAAATAATTAACAGCTATTGATAAGAATGCAGTTTTAAGGGATTATTATCTCTTTTGAAAAACTATACTTTGACATCCCAAAAAAAATACATTCATTTAAAAACTACTTTAATAATATAATAATATATATTGATATTTTAAATTAAAAAATAAAACAAATTCAATTAAAATATTAACATTTTGAGTAATGTAAAAAATATATTTTATTTTATAGGTGTCAAAATATCACTCTTTCTCTCTTTCTTAATATCAGTGTATCGACCAACCTTAACAACTCTCAAAAAAAAAGAAAAACAAATGAAAGTTAAGGAAGCGAGTCTTCTTTTCCTCTTCTCGAGGACGATCAGTGTTTTAAGATTTATAACCATAAAAAATGTGCACTTTTATTTATGATTTGAGAATCATTAATTTTTACTTATCCTACTAATTTTGGTTAAATTATACAAACGCCAAATCTCATACAAAGTGATTCAAAATACTTCTCCTTTTTAAAAACATAAAAAACTTGATTTACTCGTAAATTTGTGTGAGAGAAATGAATATATAAAGATAGAAATATATATAGACGTAAATTTAGTTTAGACTTAAATATACATTTTTCTATAAAATATTATCTTTTATTTAACTTTTTGTAAATTATTTTCCATTTGTTTGAATTTATTGCTAATAAGTTATATTTTTCTATAAAATATTATCTTTTATTTAACTTTTTGTAAATTATTTTCCATTTGTTTGAATTTATTGCTAATAAGTTATGCTTTTATTTTTAGTCCCTCTCGAGACACTTCTTAATAATAAGACTTGTTGATGATATAACTTAACACATGATATTGGTGACATCATTCACATCTACTTTTTTTTTTTTTAAATGAAGAAAACGAGTAAAGTTGTTAATGTTTAAAAAGTCAAGAACCAAAAACTAAATAAAAAATTTTAAATGCCAAAACAATATATAAATATTATATTTATCGAGATACAATTATATTTAATTATTATTATTATATGAAAATTATTATATATACTATTTTATGTTAGTTTATAATTTTAAAAGATGATATTGACTAATGGTAAGAATAGGCTATGTTAACTTGTCAGCCCATACTTTTATTAAATAAACTGATTCAAAACTTTTATAAAATTTTCATTAATTAAAAAGGTTAAATCTTAAGTCATTCAAAGAATTTATTCCCAACAACGTTATGTTTAAGTAAATATATAAATAATTTTTTTTTCATTTTTTTTATATTGTTGTTATCATGCTTGATTTAAGTTCTTGCATTTTCACATTCTTGAAGTGTCTCTTTCTATTTAATTTATTTATTATTGATAAAAAAATTATTATTATATTAAATGCAGATAAAAAAGTGTTATATTAAATGTTTATAATATATTAATTTAATAGTTTTAAGTTTGAATCCTAAATATGTTTCAACTTAAAATATTGGAAAGAAATGAAAATAAAAAAATATTAATCGTATCCTACATATAGGAATTTATAAGCAAAATATACGATAATATAATAAATTAAACTTTTGTATTTATTTTGGCTTATCTTTTTGAGTTTGCATCATTTTCTACTACTCATGTATTAAATTTAATCACAATAGAAAATTAAACCATCATAAAAAAAGTGCACTTTGTAATATTGAGTTAAGTACACAACATAATATAATCATATTTATTACAAAATCATATAAACTCGAACCAATAATTAATTAATACAAATAAGAGAACATTAAATTAATAAATATAACCTATCAAATACTAATATTTAATTTTTTAAGCTTTTTTTTAAGTCTACAAAACTTAATTTATTTTGAGTATTTCCGGTCTACACACCCAACAACTACTTCATGGGTAAGATCTGTTGTGTATTGAAAAATCCTGAAAATGTTGGGCACAAACCTGCTGTAAAAACCAGTTTATGTATGAAACTACTTTTGTCATTGTGTACTCCATGAACCTTACTTAAGATATATATAATATTTTAAATCATTGTTTGTATTATTTAAAATTAAATAAATTTATCATGATAATGTAAAACCGTTTTACTAGATGTAAACATATTCTCTTTCTTTATAAATAGGTCAAATTTGTCAAAATAAAAAGATATGACACAAAATAAGCTTTTAAGAAGGATAACACAATAACTCAATTTTTTTTAAAAGTCAAATTAAGTCTAAAAGTTTTTATTTAACAAATAATTGCCCAAGTTTGAATCGATCATCAATTTTTTAAACAGATTAAACTCATTTAACAGTAAACTAAAATGTTACTGGATTATATTTATTTTTATTTTTGCTATAACCTTTTGTTTAAAAAAAAAATTTAATTATGAATTATAAAGAGAATTTGGTATTTTTTCCTTGAATCGATATAGGTTGGAAATAATTAATAACTTATTTGTATTGCTGATAAAAAAAATTATTTGTATTACATTTCAAACACGGTAAGGGTGTGTTTGATTTTCTGATTACATACTCAAAATTACATTCACCTATGAAATTACACTTTTTCTATTGAGTTGAATTTCATTCAACACAAAAAATACTTAAAAAAAAATTTGATGTTGAAATTTTATAAGAAAATTGTATGTAAGAAGATGGTAAGGAGAAAGAAATGTTTTTATTCTCTTGTGTGTTATTTACATCACTCAATGTATAGCAAATATATAGAAGTGTATGGAGACCTTCTCTCTTCCAAATTACAAGCTAATTAGGTAGGAATCCACTAATCATGAGATTCTATCATTATTAAATTAATTGCATATAATTGCGTATAATATTGCACAATATCGTACAATAATTGTGTATAATTTGATAATTATTATTTTCTTAATACTCCCCCTCAAGTTGGTAGGTGAAGATCATGAACCCCCAACTTGTGTCGCAGCGTCAAAAACTGTTCCTTGCCCAATGCCTTTGTAAAAATATCTGCGAGCTGATACTATGTCGGTACATATGAAGGACTGATTATCCCGGCTTGTAATTTTTCTCGCACAATGTGACAGTCTATCTCAATGTGTTTTGTACGTTCATGAAATACTGGGTTTGCTGCTATATGTAATGCAGCTTGATTATCACAGAAAAGTTGAGCTGGCAAGTTACATGACACCTTTAAATCCTACAATAGATATCGCAACCAAACTATCTCCAAACAAGTATTGGTCATCGCGCTGTACTCTGCTTCCGTAGATGATCTTGATACGTTTGTCTGTTTTTTTTATTTCCATGAGATAATAGAGGAACCAAGAAAAATGCAATAGCCAGATACTGATTTCCGAGTTGTCTGACAACCCCCAGTCTGAGTCGCAATAAACTGTCAATGTCAAATTGTTCTCAGATGGCAATAACAATCCTTGTCCTGGTGATCCTTTGATGTATTTTATAACTCGAATTGCAGCATCCCAATGAGGTTTACGTGGAGCCTGTATATATTGACTTAGGGTCCGAACTGAAAATGCTATGTCAGGCCGAGTAACTGTGAGGTATATCAGTCATCCCACAAGTCGCCTGTATTTGACTGGATCCTTTAATAACTCTCCATCGTCTGGTGTGAGTTTTAGGTATTGCTCCATTGGAAATTTTTCTGGACGAGCACCTGTGAGTCCTGTATCCTCTAAAATATCAAGTGCATATTTTCTTTGTGACATGTAAATACCAGCTTTGGAATGGGAAAATTCAATCCCTAGAAAATATTTTAAGTCTCCAAGATCTTTAATGCGAAATTGTTGTAATAGACCGTCTTTAACATGCTGAATTTATGTCAAATCATTTCCTGTCAAAAGAATATCGTCCACATAAATCAAAAGGGCAGTAAATGATGAGTTATTTTGTCTTGTGAATAGAGAGTAGTCTGTCTTGGATTGTTGAAATCCTATAGATTTAATCACATGAGAAAATGTTGAAAACCATGTTCGGGATGCCTGTTTGAGACCATAAAGGGATTTGTTGAGTCGACATACAATGTTCTCCCCCTGTCGATGATGCCCGGGTGGCAAGTCCATGTAAATAATTTCATGCAATGTGCCATGTAAGAAGACATTTTGCACATCTAGCTGGTGAGTAAACCAATTTCTGGCTGCTGCAATAGTGAGGAGACACCTCAAAGTTGTTAATTTTGCTGTTGGTGAAAAAGTTTCAGAATAGTCGACACCTTCAATCTGAGTATACCCCTTTGCGACAAGGCGCGCCTTATATCTGTTGACGCTGCCATCTGAGTTGTACTTTATTTTATAGACCCATTTGCATCCAATTGGTTTCTGCCCAACAGGTAACGGTGTCAAGGTCCATGTTTGATTTAGCTGCAAGGCAGAAAGCTCTTCGTCCATTGCTTTTTGCCAATTTGGATCAAGGATAGCTTGAGTATAAGTGTGAGGTTCTTTGGTGGCTGTGATGTTAGCAAGATATATACTATGTGTAGAAGAAAATTGTGAATTAGAAAGAAAATGATGCATAGGATACCTGGTTCCATTCGGTCGGTCTTGGGCAGTGGTCGAATGATTGGCTTGGGATCCCGTTACGTAGTCTTGTAGCCAGGAAGGTGGGTTTGATATGCGACTGGATCGTTGAACAGGAAGGTCAGTTGGAGAAGGTTCGGTAATGGGTGCTAGACTTCTTGGCGTGGGAGAAGAAGGTTGGTCTACTAGAGGTTCAGGTGCATTATGATGAGTAGGAGAAAAAGGTTGGTTTGGTGGAGGTTCAAGTGCATTGTGATGAGTAGGAGAAAAAGGTTGGTTTGATGGAGGTTCAGGTGTATCATGACAAGTAGGAGAAGAAGGTTGGTTGAGTGAATGTTGGACAGGAGTGGGTAAGTCAATGTCAATAGTAGGCAAAATACCGTGTAATGGAGGTGAGGATTGCGTCTGGGACTGTTGGCAGAATGGGAAAACACTTTCATGGAAGATGACATCCCGACTTGTAAAAAAAGTGTCTGTATCTATATCAAATAATTTGTATGCTTTTTGATTGAGAGGATAACCAATGAAGATGCATTGTCGAGCACGCGGATCAAATTTTTGCATAGGTGAAACAATAGTTGCATAACAGAGACAACCAAAAGTTTTTAAGTGAGAAAGTGAAGGTGGACGATTATATAGCATCTCAAAAGGTGATTTATTTTTGAGTAAAGGTGTTGGCAAGCGATTAATGATATATGTGGCGGTTAAAACGCATTCCCCCCAAAATTCTAATGGTAAATAAGACTGAAATAGGAGGGCTCATGCTGTGTTTAAAATGTGTCTATGTTTGTGTTCTACTACTCCATTTTGTTGAGGAGTGTAGACACAAGTGCGTTGACATTCAATAACTTTTTTGAGAAAAAAATTATGCATAGAAATAAATTCCAATCCATTGTCAACGCGGATGGTTTTAATAGATGCCTGAAATTGATTTTGTGCAAAAGTAATGAATGATTCTAAGAGATGTTGGGTTTCAGACTTGTGATTCATAAGAAATAACCAAGTACATCTAGTATAGTCATCGACTATAGTGAGAAAAAAACGTTTTCCAAAATGAGTTGGGGTTTTATGAGGACCCCAAATGTCACAATGCAATAGATTAAATGGAGAATGAGATTTTATTGTGCTTAAAGGAAAGGGTAGCCTTGTCTGTTTAGCTTTGGGACAAATACTACAATTATTATGAATGGGAATGAGATTTTTACTGATAGGTAGTAAGGAAGATGCAAGTTGTAGATACGCCGGAGAGGGATGTCCGAGGTGCTTGTGCCATAAATTAGGGTCGGTCGAAATTTGAGATGTGTGGGCTTGGTTTGGAAGAGGGACATGTAGTATAAGCCTGCGTGTTGTTTACCCGAGCCAATCATCCTCCCGTAGCCAAGTCCTGCAAAACGCAACCATGTGGAGTAAAAACGACACAACAATTTAGTGAACTGGTTATCTTACTAACGGACATGAGATTTAAATTAAAAGAAGGAACGCAAAGCACATCTTTGAGAGTGATATTGTCATTAAATTTAATTGTGCCCGTAGATGAGATGGGCGCAGTTGAGCCTGTAGGCAGATTAACATTTGGAATAAATGATGATGAATTGTGTGTGAAAAATTGTGAATCAGATGCAATGTGATCGGTTGCTGGGCTATCCAAAATCCATGGTTTTGTAGAAGCAGAATTAATAGACGAGTTATGGGCAAGCAAACCTGCAGAGCTAACAAACGTGTCACTTTTACCGTTCTTGTTGAGCGAGTAAATAGCCTTTGCCAATTGTTGAATTTGCTTAGCAGTGAAGCCTTGTACGAGGTTTTTATCGGACTCGTTATTGGTGCCTTCTTTGCAAGATATGATTTCTTATTTAGCGGATAAAAATGAAGAGGCTGTCAGAGCACCAAGATCGGTGCTCTGATACCATATAAGAAAATTATATGTAAGAAGATGGTAAGGAGAAAGAAATGTTTTTATTCTCTGTGTAATGTATAACAAATATATAGAAGTGTATAGAGACCTTCTCTCTTCCAAATTACAAGCTAATTAGGTAGGGATCCACTAATCATGGATTCTATCATTATTAAATTAATTACATATAATTGCGTATAATATTACACAATATTGTACAATAATTATGTATAATTTGATAATTATTATTTTCTTAATAAATTTAAAAACTTCATTACCTTTTACCTTAAAACTTTGATGATACAATAAATTCAATGTAACATGCGATTTTATTTAAAATTTATCTTACTCGCGCAAAACATAATTCTCTTTTGCTACATCTAACTTTATTACGTGGTTTCTTTTATTTTGATTACAATTCTCTGCTATGGTTTCGTTCTAGGTCAGTCAAATTAGAAATAAGAGAATTTAGTAAGTTATTAAAATTGTTCTTTCCTGTTGGATTTCCTATTGTTATTTGTGAGTATTCTTATTGGCTTTTGGGTGGCCCGTGGATAAGGTTAGGAGGAGGGAGAGAGAGGAAGAAGTCAAGTAATAAAATTTTGAATTTGACAAGTTGTTTTTATGTAAAGACAAACCTTTTAGACTCAACTAAATGTTGTTCTAATTCAGATAATTTCATCATATAAGTTAACACAACATTTTGATGATATAAGTTAACACAACATTTTGATGAGTTCAAAAAGTTTATTTTCTAAAAAATAACTTATCAAATTTCATTGATTAAGTTAATTAAGAAAAAAAAGATTATAAAACAGTTACTAAAAAAGTAAATGATTTTTCAAACAAAAATTAAATTAGAGAGTTATTTATCATTACTAAAACCAATCACAACATTGTGTTATTCTCTTAAGATTTTCATCATATGAACCAAAAACTCCATATCCTGCCTCCTAGTTTGTAGATGAATGTGAATGAGAATATACATGCTAATCCAAAAAATGTTTTATGTTATAAGTTATGAATCCATAACCTCTATTACCTTCTGAATCTTTATTTAAATTTGAAACGCATTTATATATTATGACTATATAAAAAGAGTGAAATCAGGATTAAAAAAATGCATAAACTACAATAAATGTAGTAAATAAATAACAAATAAACATAAAAATATTAAACTACAATAAAATATTAAAATTAATGAATAATTAAAAATATAAGCTTAATATTGAAAAATTAATAACCTTTATAGAAAAAGATAAATTTTAAATTCCATTATATTAATAATTTGTTAATATTATGTAGATTTATAAAGAAACAATTTATAAAAATATGAATTTGAATTAAAAATTCAATCTGAACCTAAATATTTGAATTTGAATTTAAAATACAATCAGAATATTTGAATTTCTATTTATAAAAAGTGAAATTATTTTTATAAAAAATATGAATTAAATATTTAAAATTTATCTAAATATTTAGATTTGGATTGGATTTTTGACGAGGTTTAACCGTACTGATGAAGTGTTTGTTTCTATTGATGAAGTGTTTGTTTCTATTAGCTATTTATCTTCATAGGAAAGAAATGAAGGTATATTCAAAGGCAAAAAATAAAATAAAATCTTGAAAGAAAGAGATGAAAAAAAATAAAAAGTTATATTTACCTTTATTTCTCAATGTACAAACCTTATTTGAATGCGAATCTTGCTTCCCCAATCTCCTTGGCGTTGAAAGAACTAATCCAAGCAAAGAAAAAAAAATGAAGAAAGCCAAATTAATTACCAATAAAAACTAGTGTTCTCTTATCAATTTATGTCAGAAAATTTAAAATTTACAAGTTTAAAATTAATTTAAAAGCCAAAAAAGTAAAATTTTGAAAATGTTGTATCAACATGAAAAGAAAATCTTAGAAAATGATATAGATTTGGAAAAGAATGCAGGTAAAGAAATGAATAGCATAATCTTAAGACTCTGTTTACTTCAAGAATTTTACTGTTTAAAAGGAATGATTTTACTATTCATCTCATCATTTTATCAATTCAAACCAAATAAAAATCAATTTACCCTCATTTAGATAATCTATTTAATTTCGATTTTTAAACCAATATATGCTTTTACTATTAAAAAAATCAAATTTTTAAGTTCTGTAATTATACAATATTTATGTTTAATTTTGTAATTCTGATTTTTGGTATTGTTTATTAGTTTTTTTTTCATTTTAATGACGTATTTTCTCTCTCTTTTTGTACTTGCTCTTGTCCTGTTTTTATTATTCTTTTAGATGATTTGATGGTTTAGACATGTGAGAAGATGGTTTAGTTTGCCTTGAAAAAAAGAGAATTTAAGAAAAATTAATTAGCATTAATCAATTTAAATATCTTCACTAGAATGAACCCAACCCACTCGTGTCCAACCTTGATTAGTAAGTAAAAAGGTTGGGGAAACATTTTGTTTGTGCAGTAAATAGCATCTAGTTTTTGTGGAGGTTAAATTTAAAAATTACTTTTACCATGGTTTTAAGTAAACAAGTCAAAAAGTAAAGCCGAAATTATATGCACCTCACACTCCAACTTTGACTCGTCGCACACTATTTCTTAGGAATATCCACTTTTCAAATTATATTTCCTCTTTCATTTTACTTTCAGACTAATTTAAATCTTGGAACATCTTTCTAGATAGAGTAATTCTCTTCACATAATCATCTTGTCATGGATGGAAGTAGCTGTTAGGTATGAAGCCAGGATCAATTGGGTTGGGCTGAGTAGACACTACGTTTTAGTGGTTGGGCTTAATCATTGTGTCCCCTTTATTATCTCTATTTATCTCTATTTAAAGAGATCATTGTACTTATAATTGTGAGCAACAGAACAGAATATAAAACCTAATAGTTGCCCGTGTGGATGTAGGTTGCAGTTGGCGACCGAACCACGTTAAATTCTTGTGTTGTTCTTGATTTTTTGCAGTTGATTCGTGATTATGTGTGTTGCTTCCGCGTGCGTGTTTTTCCCATCAAGTGGCATCAGAGCTTGGTTCGTTTTCACACTAGAGATACGATCAGCAGAAATTATTCGATGAGACGTGAAAATTGCAGCTAGAGTATCGCAGAGGCGGTAGCAGCATCCCAAAGCTAAGGTTTTTGCAGGGACTGCAACAGTGTTCCAAAGCTAGGGTTTTGCAGGGGCTGCAGTGGCGTCCCAAAACTAGGGTTTTGCAGGGGCTGCAGCGGCGTCCCAAAGCTAGGGTTTTGCAGAGGCTGCAGTGGCGTCCCAAAGCTAGGGTTTTGCAGGGGCAGCAGCGGCATCCCAAAGCTAGGGTTTTCGCAGGGGCTGTAGTGGCATCCCAAAGCTAGGGTTTTCACGATGGCGGCGGCGGGTCGCGTTTTCACGATGAATAGGTGCAGGTGCTTGCGATGAGCGAGACGGCACGGAGGTGCAGTGCGATGGCAGTGACAGAAGACGCAGGGTGGCGCGTGCATTTTTCTGCTACTGCAGTAGTGACGGTGCGGTGCTAGGCGCGGGTGTGGCTGTTTTTCGCTATGACACGGAGTATGACAGTTCAGTTACTGAGCACATCAATAAAATGAATTCGATCTTAGCCAGACTTATGTCAGTGGGCATTAAGTTCGATGATGAAGTTCAAGCTTTACTATTGTTATTATTTTTTGCCTGACAGTTGGTTACAACAGTTACCAGTTCAGCGGGACCTGATGATTCACTTTTGAGAAGATTCGTGATCTCATTCTTGGCGAGGATGTCCGAAGAAGGAGTTCTGAGGAATTATCTAGTGAATCGCTATATGTCGTTAGAGGTAAGAAAGATATCAGAGATAGTGGGAGCAAGAGTCGTGTTTACAAGAGAGAAACCAGAGTCACAGGTTAGATTCAGGGTGAAGGAGCATGGAAAGGTTTAGTCAAAGGTACTTATAGCAGTGGGAGCACGGGTCGTGTTTCAGCTAAGGTCCCTAGTGGGTTAGGAGAACCAGTATTCCAGCTGTTGAAACACCTTCAAAAAATTTCTTGTTGAGTATGGAGAGTGTTTGTTCTCAGGTTGTTCTAGGATCTGGCAGTTCTTGCAAGTGAGAGCCGGTAGGAACAGAGAATGGGTCAGTGACAGTTTCAGTCATGACTGGTGTGGCCTTCAAAATGATTAAGAAGGCTGGTGGCAACTAGTGGTGGAACATTGAGTTCCGATGGTAGATTACAGAAGTACATGTACACAGTTGAAGCGCAGGTGAACATTGTTCCGTGACTTCAAGTGGGAAATTGTTGGGTATGAAGCCAGGATCAATTGGGTTGAGCTTAATCATTGTGTCCCCTTTATTATCTCTATTTATCTCTATTTAAAGAGATCATTGTACTTGTAATTGTGAGCAACAGAACAAAATATAAAACCTAATAGTTGCCCGTGTGGATGTAAGTTGCAGTTGGCGACCGAACCACGTTAAATCCTGTGTCGTTTATTTTCTTGCATTGATTCGTGATTATGGGTATTTGCTTCCGCGTGCGTGTTTTTCCCATCAGTAACACTACCAAAACTCTACATTCAAATCAAAATATGAAAACCAAATCCACAATGTTCATTGAGAATAGATTAATTAAGGAAGGAACACTGAAAAAATTAATTTTACAGATAAAAAGTAATTAATTATTATATTAATTAAATTAGATATTAAAAAAATTTTGATATGAGAATAATAGATTATGGTAGCAAGTGGGAGGAAACTAGAATTGACAGTTAAAAGAAAGGAGGAAACATGAATGATGCAGATAAGGCAGGTGTTAATATTCCCCTAGTGCTTATCCTTGCTAACTCAAATAATTATGATTTGATGTTAAATTATCACTCACACAACACAACTTAGCTATTTTTTCTTGATCCTACTTAATTTCTTTGACGCAACGCCGACTTTTCTTGCAAATTCTCTTTCTGAATTATAATCTCTATCTTACTTTAGTTGACAATATATACTTTCACAAACTTGACCTGAGTGTTAAAGTCCTTCACATAAACTAAACTAACCAAATGATAGCTTGTGGAACTCTCAACCTTCCTCCTGGCTTTTCCTTCTCTCCAACTGATGAACAACTTCTCCTTCATTTTCTTTATCCCAAAACCTCTCTACCATCTCATCCCAGCATCATTCCAGACCTTGACCTCTCTCTGCATGATCCATGGCAGCTAAATGGTATGTCTCCACTTCATTTTCTATTTTTCAACATGTGTGAGTTGTGCTTAACTTTTGATGTAGAAGTTGTTCTTTTTATTAGAAAACAAAAACAAAACTACATGACCCAAAAGAAAATAAAAAATCATACATGTTTATATACTTAGGTAAAGCGTTGTCAAGTGGAAATCAACACTATTTCTTCAGCAGAGCGAAGGAAAACAGATCCACAGAAAATGGGTATTGGAAGGAAATAGGAGTGACAGAAGCAGTAGTATCCGCTTCTGAAAAAGTGGGGATGAAGAAGTACCTTGTGTTCAACCTTGGTGAAGCTCCACAAGGCACTGAAACCAGTTGGGTCATGCAAGAGTTTCATATTTGCTCATCCAGTTTTAGCACTGCAAGCACTCGCGGAAGAAGAAAATCTGTAAGTGATTAATTATTAATCCATAATAATCACCTAGCTATGTATATATACTGAACATGACAAATTGAAGAACCATTCATTAATTTTGCTAATTAGTTTTTCTGATACTGTGGAATACAGGATCAATGTAGGAGCAAATGGGTTTTGTGCAAAGCCTATGAGAAGAAAAGTTCTGAATCTGAAGAAGGTGTAAATTGTTACAACGATGAGAATGACAGTGGAACTGAGCTTTCATGGCTAGATGAATTTTATATGTCATTAGATGAAGATGTCGAAGAAGTTATGAGTCTTCCTAATTAGATTAAATTCATGGTAGAGTTTTGTAGAGAATTAGATGTATTTTTGAATGGTAGATTTAATTAGGTAATGGCTTTTTTGTTGTCACTTTTCAAACGTCCTTATGCATCAAAGAGAATATACTTTGCTTGTGAAATGCAGTTTACATAGTTTTCAATCTTTTCGTTCTGAAACTTGTTTTATATACGATTGCTTTCAACTTTCTTATACACATACATATATGTTCACAGTTTATCCAGTTTACAGAGAATCAGACCTAGGTGGGCCACTCCACTGACAACACTATGTCTCGTTATTATCCCATAAAGAATGGAATGGATTAATCCATCTCCTTATTCCACCTTATTCAAACACTTTTAATTAGATCTCTCGTTTAAAATACTTTGGATTCCATATTAAATTCAATGTTTTTGTATCAAAATTAAACTAATTCAATTCAATATATAAAATGAATTAGATTAGATTAAATCAATAGATATCTAAAAATTAAAATTGTATCTCTTCTAGGAGTTTATTTCCATTTTTTCATTAAAATATTAGTTATATATATATATATATATATATATATGAGAGAGAAATTGATTTTTGTTATTAATTCAAACTTTATACCTAAGTATTTATAGTAAAAAAATTATTATAATTAGTTTTTTTAAATTTTTTTACATAACAAACGAATTTTCAATACGAATTAGAAAATATTTTGTGTTGACTGATCACTTCGCTTAAAGATTATAATATTATAATACAATTCACATTATATAAAAAATATATTGGTAAAGACTTATTTCAATAATTTTTTTTATTACATATTCAAAAGGTCTAAAGTTTAAATTAGAAAAAAAACTAATATCTTATTATTATATTACAGAAAAACATATTTAACCCTTAAAATATCATTTAAAACAAACATAAAAATTAAAATTAGATTTGATTTTAATTTAATGTAAAATACAAATAAAATCAAACTAATATTTTATGATTCAATTTTGATTAATTTTTGCGATTTTTGTTATTTTAAATTTTTGCTAAACATTTTTTTTAAAAAAAATGTTAAACATTTCAAAATGAAATTTGTCAAATACAGAGACATGTGAATTTGATTTTATATAATTGTTGTCATGTTTATAATTTAATTTTTTTTCTCAAATTCATAAATAAATGATATAATCTTTCAATTAAAAATTACAGTATCATGTTTTTGATAAATATAAATATACTGCAAGTACAATAAAATTAAACCATAAGATAATATTCCTTAATTACTATTATTGGTGTGGTGTGGTTATAGATATGTTTTTTGGAATATTGTCTGCAACATGCATATTAACTCTAAAATCATAAGATAGGTAAGTCCCTTTCAAACATTGAAGATAAAGTTGATGAACCAGTGTCATTTCTATGCCATGAAATATTTTAATATATTCTTCTTAATGTTACGATTCTTTCCTATTTAAAAAAAAAAAATATATATATATATATATTTTTTTTTTTTTTTCTGTTGTGTATCTTATGATTACAGTGAGAAAATTTTAATTTTTTAAAATTATTCTATACTAGGGAAATTGAAATTTTGGTTTAACAATTTGTAGTCGTTGCCTGATCACAATTAAGTTAAACACAACTCAATTTTAAAATTTGATTTAAAGTCAATTCATGTTTTCAAAACATGGTGAAGACTTCCAAAACCATGTCCATTTTTTAAAATATGATTCCAGACAAATGCAGTTGAAAGATTGCTTTAATAATTCATATTCATTTCCTGATTTTACAGTTAAATTTTAAAAACCGATTCAAAACAAGTTCATGTTTACAAAACAAATTCAATGGTCAACACTTTCAAAATCAATTTTGTTTTTTAACACTAATTTAGACCACTGCAAGAATTCATAGTCATTGCTTAATTTTACGAATAAGCACACATAATTCAATTTTAAAAGTTTTTTTTTATAGTATTGTAATCTTGTCCTATAATGATTGATCATTTGATGATTAATACAAAAAATAGATTATAATTGAATGTATAATATATTTGCTTCTTCGTGAAGAGTTAAACACGAGAGTTCATTAGTAGAGTCAGTGAAATTGTCTAAAAGACAATGAAACAATTTATTTATTTTTTAAATAGAAGGATATGTTCTTCTTGTATTCACAATAATTATGAGAAGATTCTTACCAATTATGACATTTATTTTACTTTAAATTTAAACAAATCTACATTATATTATATGAACATAAAGATGAATATTGAATATTCAAATGTAAAGAACATATAGGTTAATTAATTTATTTCTGCATCATCAAAATCATCAAAATGGTGTATGATGCATACATGCAAATAACTTATATAATGCGTTTCTTAATACTAATTTGGAAAATGACATTTTTATGAAGAAAATACTCGTAATGTAAAAACCTATAACTTTTATTTTATGATATGTTAACTTCCACGAACAAACTCATTTATAAAGAATTAATTGTGTAAATATCATCAACAACTATAACCAATATAATCAACTAAAAAAAGAAAAATCTAATAACCTTAAACAATCATGAAATTATGGTATTTAGACATAATATCTCTACAAGATAAAAAAAATTGTCATATAAATTCTTCGTGTGAATAATAAATAATTTTGAGCTAATATCATTTTGTTTGGATAACAAAGTAAAATAAATTAACATGATGTCATTATATGAATGACATGTTTATTTTAAGATATGTGGAAAAAAATTGTTGGCATGACTCAAATGATTATTGGCAACAGATTATCCTAGAAGGAATAAGAGATTTATAATAAATAAAAAACTAAATTAGATGATTTTCCTTATTATTTATTTATCAGAGATCAAAATTATCAAAAGTAACTGATCTGAAACATGTTTGAATATAAAGAACTTCATGATTAAATTAAAATATTTATATTTTGAGATTTTCTAGGTTGGAAAGACAATTTACACACAATGTCTTGCACACAAATTTTCTCTCTCTTTATAATGTGTTCAATAGGGTAATGAATAATAACAGTAAAATAAAAAACGATAACAGGACAAGGATAAATATCATTGAATTTTATATATGTTGAATGTTGATTTAATTACTTAATAAACAATTAAAAAAACTAATATCAAACTATATTAAAAAGGTATTGAAATAATAAAAATATAAAAAACAGTAGATATAGAAAAAACGATTAAAAATGTTTATTATTAATGTTTGATTGTGTTTTTACAAATAACAAAATAAATAAAATGATTTATATTTATAAAAAATAAAAGAATTACAAAAACATGAAAAATATTTTTATTAATAATTATAGATATTATATAACAAATTAAAACATAAGCGTACGCCTAGCGTAGCCGCAGCATTGCAGCATCATCCGGTGCCGGAAAATTCTCCCATCGTATGTCTTTCCATCTTCCAATTCTCTCATATTTTTCTAATTTTTATCATATTTAATATATTTAATTAATAATGCTTTCCACCGCTTGTCATTACCAATCATGTTCTTCATCTCAACACAAAACTTGAACTGTTCTGATCTAGGAGTAAATTCCGTTATATAATTTTTTCGTTAGTTCTCAAACAATGTTTTCACTGTTCGTTTGTTGTTTCACATGATTCGGGTTTCGATTTGAGTTTGCATTTGTACTTAGTGAAAATTTGGTGTGGTGAAGGGAAAAGCAATGTCTCACCATGCGGCAAGGTGTGCCATAAGGTTTGTGAACCTGACGCGTGCTCTCTCCACGGAGGCGCGTGGGCAGAAGGTGGAGCGTATTGCCAACGAGCTTCTCCATCTTAACAGGTTTGACAGGCACGACTTCACTGTCCTCTGGCGGCTCAAGATGGGTCTCCATCGCTATGGCGCTCCGGTGGCTGGTGTTCTCGCACCATCAATGACGGCTGCCGGGTCTCCTGGGTCGGAGGACAGTGCTGCGGCGGAGAAGACAGTGTTTGATATGAAGTTGGAAAAGTATGATGCTGCTGCCAAGATCAAGATCATTAAGGAAGTGAGGTCCTTCACTGACTTGGGGTTAAAGGAAGCCAAGGACTTGGTGGAAAAGGTTCCCTGTGTATTAAAGAAGGGGCTCACCAAGGAGGAGGCCAATCCCATTGTGGAGAAGCTCAAGGAGTTGGGCGCTGCTATTGTGTTGGAGTGATTATGCTATTCTGTTTTAGTGCTCTAGATTTTTTTGTTAGCTGTAGAACCATTGAAACCTGCTTACGAGTATAAATGATAAGTTACTGTTTTAGTTTATTTTATGTGGCATGGTAACGAGTTGAAGTTTGACAGTGGTAACCACTTTTAAAGGGCTGAAGTTATTTTTGATCTTTGGAGAAGTGTGTGTGGTCTTTTATTGCTGGAATGGTTGATGGTTGGTGAATTTGCTATGGAGGGCCTGGACACTAGGTGAATGAAGTGCTTTGGTACGAGACAAGTGGCCAAATTTAACGTTGTGGGATGGCGTTTATCTGATATTTGAAGAAAATACGCCATGGCTGTTCAGATTTTGGTGACCCTTCTAGCTGAAATTCGGAAGTTTGATCACTTTCATATGTTGTAGACAGCATTTTGTTTATTTGATTAAGAAAAAAGAAAACTTAAAGTATATATTAATTATCTAAACATGAAACATGTTTTAAAATAACTGTTTATAATTCCTATACAGCACACAAACTTCAGGTCGCTTCAAATCAGGAATCAGGAATATAAATGGGATAATTCCCAATCTTATTTTCTTACATTCCCAATTCCTATCTAACTTTTTCCTTAATTTCTTAACGACTCTGTTGTTGATATAATAATTTTTTACGGCTAATTATGTGTTTTGCTGTTATCTGCTTTTCACTTGTACTGAGAAGACGAGGAAAATGAATTTGGATATGTTTGCACGTGTAGTGATATTCTTCTGTTGCAGATGGGTTTATGTAAAGGTGAATTGGGTATATGAAAGTGGAGGAGAGGCATGTGGCAGCAGAAATAAGTGATAAGGGAGGAGAGACAGCTAAGTAATCGAATGAACATGTGCTCTAGGTAAATTGGTGGAAGGGATTAAAAAAATCAGGCTGGAAAATATTAGAAGGGGGTGAGGGATAACTGAAAGGAGGGGGAGGAGAATTATCAATTTGTGATTGGTTTGGGTTGAGAGTAGAGAAGTGGCCTATCTTAGAATTGTTAAATTTTGTCTGTTTCAATCATTTTACAAGGATCATAGCTCCATTCAATTGTTATTCAATTCATAGCTACTGATTACCACCTTGTAAAGAAAATTTCTCTGTTTCAAGCATTTTTACAAGGAGCATAGCTCCATTAAACTGTTATTCAATTCCTTCATAGGTACTGATATTACCATGTAAAGAGGACTCGTTCTCTGTATAGAGAAGTTACCAATACATATTTCTTATTTTTTTTTATTCTGCCTGTTGTCAATTTAATATCAAAGCTCCTCGAGGGAGCTAATGGTATCAGCTCAAATGGAAGCAGCGGGAAAGATTAAAAGATCTGTATTATCAGTTCCTCGATGAAAGACTCAAGAACTTCTATGGGAACTAACTGGCAGGTATTTGTGGTCACATCTTTGTTTTAGACATTTTCTGAATATTAGGGTCGCTAGTAGCTTGTGCTGTTCACAAAATTGTTTATAGTTGTGGCTATATCTTGCTCTCAGAAAAAAGTTAGTTTTATGTAATTGTTTGCAATACCTATATTGGGTGTGGGTGGGGGAGGTGGGCACTTTCATCTTCTTTCCTCTTTTAACTTTATATCAGTGAAGCTATGCTGACATGACAGTCCCCTTCAAGACATATAGAACAGTATCTAAATGATGTCTTTGGCTTTGCATTGTGGTGGGCTAGTGCAATCATATTTTAATATCACCTGTCCATCACATTGCATGTTAGTTCTTTAGAAATTCTGATTCTACATTCGTTAAAATGTGGATGAGAATGTTACCCTTTTTCCCACTTTACTCTTCCTCAAGTTCAAACTTGTTTCAGTCTACCCATTCTTTTTTGTTATAAACCTTTGACTTTTTCTATCTTCTCGGAGTAATTATTCTGGTCATGTTTGTAGCTTGAGCCATGTTAACACATTGCGATTGCTGTACTTGGGGCATCGTGTTCATATTCATATGTTGACATGATGCAGCAGTAGGAAAAAAGGATCCTTGTCTAGTTTTCTGAGTGCCAAACCAGGTTGTTTACTTCACAATTTGGTACTGTTTTCTAGAATCATTTTGTGATAAAAATCTTGCTTCGATTCATGGCCTGGAGGGTTGATGGTTTATTTGAGAGTTGACGTTCATCAAGATTATGGTTTTCATTTTGGATGTTTATTTTTTAATCGTGATTTCAGACTATGAAGTCAGCTTCGCTGGTCTTATCTATAAGTCAATTTTCTTTTATATTGTGAACCTTATAGCTAGGATGTAAATGAGTAACCAAACCATCGTATTTGTGCTTTTGATAAATGGCCATCTTGCTTTCTGGTGTTTACCATTTTGAGCTATATGCTTTAGGTTGCTGCTCTATATAACTGTAGGACTGTAGGAGGAAAAAAAATCTATTTGATATAAATGTTAATTCAGACCTTCAAAGAAGAACCTAAGAACTTGAATGTAGTTGTGGATCACATATTTGCTTCAGACATTTTGAATATTAAGATGCTAGTAGTGTGGTGCCACATCCCAAGAATCGAGATATGCGACGTGGGACCTTTCGAACACTCCATGCAAACACAGATGTCTGTGATAACAGGTGAGTCTACAGGAATAATTGATTTACCAAGATGGATTATAAGTTTTGATGCCATACTAGATATTGTCTTATAACCATGTGACATGTATGAGGTTCGCAAACAAAAATACGAGTTGACCCAAGATTTGAGGCAAACAATGTGGGATCAAGAGATATTGCTATGATAAGAAAGTTGCTTGTTTGCAATAATTTTCTTTTACTTGGAGGGGTGCACACTTTCATATTCTTTCTCCCTTTATCTTTGTTTTTTTAATTTCCCTGATCATATCTCAGTGAAATTATGCCAACAATTCCTTTCTAGGCATATAAAATAGTATCATATAATGTCTTTGCCACTGCATTGTGGACAAGTGCAATCATATTTTAAAATCATTGCTTGCCTAAGTGCATTTTGAAATTCTGTTTCTAGATTAATGTGGCAAAAAATGGTACCCTTTTCCCTCTTTAGTTTGTGTTCAATTAAAAGGTTTTATTCATTTGAAAATTGTTAACTTTATGAAAGAGAGAAATATTAACAATATGTTTAAGATACGATTTAAGTGTTTTATTTATATTAAGAAAAAGTAATCAATATAATGCTTAGGTAATGCTTATTTTCAAGTTGTTTGTGAGAAGTTTTATAAAATTGTAAAATTTGCAGATTGGGACTTATGAAATTCATGTGGTGACATGTATATACGGTGTAATTATTTTCTCCTGCATGAAGTTTATATATACATGTACTTTTCAGGAAAAAATTTGAAAAAAGTTTGAGAAGAGTCCATATGCTTGACGATGGACAAAAAAATATTATTATTAAAAATGTTGTAGGACTTGTTAAAGAAGAAAAAAATAGGCTTCATAGAACTACATCTAAATTAACACACTTAAATGTCTAGTTTTCATTTACATTGTAAATATACCTCACCTCAACATTTATAGTATTTATGGAATAGTCTTTCTAAACCTTTGGAAAACTATTAGTGATGGTTTGTAATAAACACCCAAAAAACTTAGGTCACTGACATTTTTTTTTTTAACATGTTAATTTCCTTTTCTTTTCATCATGTTTTTAGCTCATTCTAACATGCATTTCCTTCTTACTAAAATAAACATAGAAAAAATGAATTAATGTGTTTTTACGTAATGGAATATCCCATTGCCGTTCGTAATTTTTTTAATAAATTCAAATAGCATATGCTAAAGCAGACACTACATAATAAAATATTGTTTAATAATTTCAATTAAACCAAAACTATAACAAAAGAAAATACATAATAAGATAAGATATTGTTTATCAACTTCAATTGAACAAACACTAATAAAAGAAAATAGTAAAATGCATTTCACTGGTCAGAACAACGTTATATTAAATATTTTTTTTTATCAACAAATAATAAATAAATAAAATAAAACGGGACATTTCTGGAATGTCCCAACCCTTATATAAAGATTCATAAATATCAAAAGCTAAGCAAAACATATTAAGCAAAGCTAGACAAAAACACCATAAAAATCTATGATTTCTTGCACCTCTCCCATCATTGTAGAACAGGTTCATCACAACATGCATTGATTTTCACCCTCTAAATCTCTATTGCAATCTTGGCAACCTTGACAGTATCCTTGTGCATATTACTTTTTTTACAAAATGCCCAGCAGCCCAAACCTACTATTAAAAACCCTGCATCAACGCTGCTTATACATGAATCAACTTTGACCAAATTATTACTGTAGATAGAAATGGGTTGGGCAGTAACTTGAGGGATTGTTGCATTGTCCATTCCGCTTTTTCTTTTTTCATCAATAAAGGAACCAAAACCATCATCTATGCAATAAAAACTGCATCATAAGCAACATTAACAGATTTGACAGCTTTTTGGCATGTCATTTAGTGCTTAAAAAGGTATAATTATACACTAAAATTCTGCATAAATTTCATCAGAATCAAAACAGAACCATTCCATTGCAACACCACAACCCTTGCGTATATGATCCCACAATTCTTCCCAAAGATGCTTCTATTGATGCTTAATAACCCCTCAAAGCTACATAATTATTTGTTCCTCCAAAAAACGTGTCTCCAACCTGTTAGATGCTTAAAAGGCACCTACGACTCCTACTTTCCAGCGTTGCCAAACCATAAAAAAGGTTCTGTCCCATTTCCACCAATATTGCTCAAGGCTTCAAACTGACCACAAAAAGAGGATGTAACCAATTAAAAAGCTCACAACCATACAAGCTTGCCTCCATCACCCTATGTGGATAAAAACCAAATGAATAGCTTGCTTGGGCAAACACTACCAGGACACTATGCCTTGGACTTCATTCAAAAGACAATGGAGAAAAGCTGCATGAAACACAGAAGAACCAATCCAATTGCTTAACCACTAATATAGAAGCTGCGTGAGACACAAAGTACCTAATCCAATTGATCAACCACCCACATAGCATACCACAAGAGGACACAAATCAATTGTTGCAAAAACAGAACAACATCCTTGGCTTTTGTAGCACACTCATTGCCTCTTCTCGCCCTCGCTTCAAACCCCCTACCACACGGTCCCCTCACAAAACGCTTTTGATGCAGATATCTGGATTCATATGCCAATCGGAGAAGGAATAATTAAAATCACCCATTCTATGTTTCAACCAAAGCCAAGACTTAAGTTGTGCCAATTGGAAAATCTCTTCTACATCTACTACCCCTTGCTTGAAGACAATATTATTCCTCTGCTCCCATATACACCCCACAACGGTCGCCCACATACCTTTCCAAACCAAGTTTTGTTTGTAAGTACCTTGTGGTAAGACAAAATTCTCAAAATGACTCCTCAAATCATTATGTTGGACAAATACGATCCCAATCCATCTGAAGCATTGGGCCCACACCCGTTGGGCTATACTACATTCAACAAAAAGATTTTGTGAAGATTCATCTGAGGCTTGGCACATCACATAGAGTGAAGGGGTTACCACTCCTCTTCTAGATAAATTAGTTCTTGTAGGAATTCTATCCATGAGAACCCTCCACGCTGTTGTCAGCACATTTGGAAAGGCTTTGGCTTGCCACAAGTTCTTGAAAATACTATTATGGGGGATACAGGGATGGTTAGATAGGCAAGCATAAGCGGACTTCACAGAGAACTCCCCCGATGCGTCACCTCCCCACTCCTGGACATCTTTAATCTCCTTATTCAGCCTGATTCTGGAAATATACTGGTACATTTCCTCTTCTAGTGAAGCTTCCCATTGAAATCTAGTCCTCCTCCACCTAAGCCTCCATCTCCACTCCGAGTCCTCCCAACCTCCTACCTCTTCCACCTTCTTCCCTTGATCCAACGAAATGGAGTACAACCTAGGATACTTAGATATAAGAGTGGCTTCACCACACCAGACATCCTCCCAAAATCTAACTTTATCCCCACCTCCTACTCTCCATACTAATGCTCCTTGAAAACACCCCTCTTCTTCAATCTCACCACAACTTTTGCATAAATCTTTCCACCACCGTGACTGGTACTTCAAGTTAGACTGATTACGCCTACACTCCGTTCCATACTTAGATATGAGGATATCTCTCCACTTCCCCTTTTCCTCATGCAATAGCCTCCACTTCCACTTAGCTAAGAGGGCTACATTGAACTTTTTAATATCTTTAATACCCAAGCCGCCGTCCTCCACGGGTTTGCATAGGTTCTACCAGCTCACCCACGAAATAGAGTTCTTCTCCTTCCCCCAATCCCACAAAAATTGCCTTTGAATGCTAATAATTTTGTTATACACCACCTCCGGGGCTTTGAAGAAAGACAAATAGAAAAGCGGTAAAGACGAGAAAACCGATTTCACTAGGCAGATTCTACCAGCAAAAGATAGAAGCCGTCCTTTCCAAGCACACAGTTTAGCACTAATTTTATTTATGATCGGGTCCCAAAACTTCTTCTTCCTCGGGTTACCACCTACTTCTAACCCAAGATACTTGAAGGGTACCCTCATAAGAGTACAATGAAAAGTTTTAGCATAAACTTCAAGGGATTGCCTGTCCACATTAATGCCTGCCAGCTTTGACTTGTGGAAGTCGATTTTCAACCCAGACGCAAGTTCATAACACCTAAGAATAGCCTTTAGAGAGAATACATTAGAGTAAGAATCCTGGTGTTGATTTCTCTTGGCAAGTATATCGAATCAACTATAATATAGTACTCTTTAAAGTACGAATGTCGAACCCACAGGGAACAATTCTAATTAAGAAGTTTTGTTATAAAACTCATCAAGTATATAAACTAATTGTAAAAACTTGTTCATAACCAAATTAAAGATTCCACAAATAACTTAAAGGTTTAGGGTTTGATTCAACCAAAAACAAAATTTACTTATCAAATATAGAGAAAGATACTTGGGATTGAATTGTGTCTATCTCAATCATCTGTATTTTGGAATAATACAATATATAATGCTCAAAACTACTTATTCTTGATGCTTAATTTTAAGTCATTCACCTTGATTCCTCACAGATGAAATTCATAAGATAATTTCTCAAACACTGATTCATCAGATATTTAACAAATCATCCAGCTTTATGAACAGAATTATGATGCAATTAATAACTTGAAATCTATTCCTAGCATTACAAGTTATCAAGTATTTTCGTTTATTTCAAATCCTTAAAAGTACTTCCCAGTTAAATTTAAAGATCAAAATCAAGACTCTATTGATCAGATAAAATCAAGCAATAAGCATGAAACGAAAATACCAAGAGCAAGTAGAAAAGAAAATATTATATATATATATATATATATATATATATATATATATATATATATATCACCAAGAATACATTTGAACAGAATAGATTACATTCAATCCCAAGTTAGAAAGCACTTAGCCACTCATGACCGCTCCTTCAATCTTCATTCTTGATCTGGATTGCATCTGAAGGGCTGATCTGGGCAAGTTCTTCTCCTAAGAAGATAGTTTTCTTCTTCTCTCTAGAAATTGCACACCTCTTCCACCGCTTCTGTTTTTAACTATGCCCCAAAATTTATATAATGAAATTTAGCTCAAGCGAGCCAATTTAGCTTAAGCTAGATCTTTCGGTGCTGTTTAGCTTGAACTAGCGATTTTAGCCTGAGCTAAATCAGTACTGCACCATTAATTAAATCTGGACAATTTTAGCTTGAGCTAAATTTTCTAGCTTGAGCTAAATGCTTCTTTCAAATTTTCTTTCTTCACTCCTTGTAGTCCACTTAGGTCTTTGCTTTCTTTCCTTTAATGCTTCATATTCATCTAAAATCTACAAAAAATTGGGATTAAATTTCTTCATTTGTTTCTTGGTTCAAAATATATAATTGGATTCAATAATTCTCATATTAGGGTAATTTTTTCACATTAAACAACAATTAAGTTCCAAAGTGTTTAATTTTCTCAATCATAAATACTACACATTGGCACTTATCACCTGGCATAGAAAAAGGGTATCATCTGCAAATTGGAGAACACAGGTATCAATATCATCAGCTCCCACCTTAACTCCTTTAAGCAAATTAGCTTTAGATGCCTGTCTTACCAGCCCAACTAACCCTTCAGCAACCACAAGGAAGAGGAACGGAGCTAAGGGGTCACCCTGTCTCAATCCTCTCGATGGTTTAGATATGAAAATACATACCCTTTAGCGTCAGCTCAACCAATGCAGTTTTTAATAAATAATTATTTCATACTTTATTAGTATGGGACTAATTTAAATTTATTAGCTTTCAATTGGACAAAAGCATGAACCAGAATTAACAAGAGATTAGCTTTTTCACCACTTCCTCTAACCAAAACAAAACATATTGCAACTCGTAGTAATATTTATGATTCAAACCCTGTCCTGCTAGTTTAAAAGACAACAATTGGCTATGATTCAAACATGCATTTCGATTTAAGTATAGAAGCAATACGTTTTAAAAATTTCAGTGAAAATAACAAAATGAAATTAAAAAACATAGTCATTTGTACTTATAACTAAAGTTATCGAAACAATTATGCAGTAAGATTATGAAACATGTAGTTCTAGAATATGAAACTCGGTGACCCCACATCCTTTATGATATGGTTTTTTATTCCTTTATGAATTGTGAGTAGTATAATCTCCATCATCCTGTTGCGTAGGTCCCTTATTACAAGAGATCCTATGCTTTTTCTGTTGTTTACATTAATGTTGTAATCACACGAAGGCTACATCTCCTCTCACATGGTTACTTTGTCATCTACATCTCAACCTTCTAATCCAATCATAGCCATAATCCAGAGGCCATAAATATCAACCTAATTTACCCTACCAAATCACTTCCAACACACAATGGCTGCAGTCTTCTGGGCGTTGGCTTTAGCTAGTCTTACCTACTCGCTAGCCACAATAAATGCCCAAACACCAACAGTTACCCCCTTGCAACCTTCAACATTACCAACCACAAACCCAAATGCTGCCTCTACGCTGCCAAATAAAACTCCAACTGCACCATCAGTAGCCAAACAACAAGAAGCATCTTCTCCCACTTCAACTAGCAAGCCAATACCAGCAACCACATCTTCATCCTCCAAATTGCCAAATGCAGCTTCCCCCAGTTCTGCGACAAAGCCTCCCATTGTCATAGCAACCCCTCTTCCCTCAAGGAAACCACCAGTAACAACCTCTCCCACTTCTAGTAAATCACCAGTTCCAAAGGTTGCATCTTCAACAACATCTGCACCTGTGAAATCACCAGTTCCCAAAGCTGCATCTCCAACATCATTTGCTACTCCTGTGAAGTCTCCAGTTCCAAAGGTTTCATCTCCAACATCATCTGCACCGGTGCCTAAGGTTTCATCTCCAAAATCAGCTGTTCCTGTGAAATCACCAGTTCCCAAAGCTATATCTCCAACATCATCTACTCCTGTGAAATCTCCGGTTCCCAAAGTCACATCTCCAACATCTACTCCTGTAAAATCACCAGTTCCAAAAGCTACATCTCCGACATCTGCTCCTGTGAAATCACCAATTCCAAAAGCTACTACTCCAGCATCTGCTCCTGTGAAATTACCAGATCCCAAGCCTTTACCACCAATCTCCTCTCCAGTGAAGCCACCAGTTCCCAAAACTACACCTCCAAAAGTAGCTCCACTAAAACAACCCGTTACCAAAACAACACCCCCAAAAATAGCACCTATGAAACCACCTGTTCCCAAGATTACACCAGCATCAAGTCCGAAACCCCCATCTCCCAAAATCCGATCACCACAACCACCCAAAAAAGCACCTATTTCACCACCACCACTGTCATTAACACCAACTGATTCACCAGTATTGCCTACTTCAAAAGTATCCCCAACACCAGCCGAAGCAGCAGCAGCGCCAGCACCAGCCAAAAAGGCTCCAGCACGAGTACCTGCACACAAAAAGAAAGCGCCAAAACCATCACCTGTTCCTTCACCCCTAAGTAACACGCCAACACCTGCACCAACGCCTTCGATTGAAACACCAGCACCAGCACCCGAATATGACCCGCCAGAACCTCCTGTTGGGTATGAAGCCGGATCAATTGGATTGGGCTGAATAGACACTATGTTTTAGTGGTTGGGCTTAATCATTGTGTCCCCTTTATTATCTATATTTATCTCTATTTAAAGAGATCATTGTACTTGTAATTGGCGTGCAACAGGATAGAATGAAAACCTAATAGTTACCCGTGTGGATGTAGGTTGCAGTTGGCGACCGAACCACGTTAAATCCTGTGTCGTTTATTTTCTTGCATTGACTGATTATGTGTGTTTGCTTCCGCATGCGTGTTTTTCCCATCAAGTGGTATCAAGAGCTTAGGTTCATTTACCCCTAGAGATCCGATCAGCAGAAATTATTCGACGAGACGTGAAAATTGCGGCTAGGGTTTCGCAGAGGCGGCAGCAGCGTCCCAAAACTAGCGTTTCACAGAGGCGGCAGCGGCATACCAAAGTTAAGGTTTTGCAGGGGCTGTAGTGGCGTCCCAAAGCTAGGGTTTTGTAGGGGCGACAGCGGCATCCCAAAGCTAGGGTTTTGCGGTGGCAGCGGTGGGTCGTGTTTTCACGGCGAATAGGTGCAGGTGCTTGTGGTGAGCGAGACGGCATGGAGGTGCAGTGCAATGGCAGTGAAGCATTGCAGAATTTGGTTATTGGGGACTTTGGAAAGGTAAGACTAGCGGACAATAGAACTCTTGATATTACGAGCATGGGTGACATAGTGTTGAAGACACCAAGTGGTTTTTGGACTTTGAAGGATGTCAGATTTGTTCCAAGCTTGACAAAAGGTTTGATTTCTGTTAGGCAGTTGGACGAACAGGGACATGAAGTGAAGTTCGGAAATCAGCAGTGGAAGGTCGTCAAGGAAAATCTTGTCATGACCCGCGGAAGAAAGAGATGTGCATTGTATATGGTCAAATTACCGGGAGTGACCGTCCCAGTTCAGAGATAAACAAAGTCCGGTTCACAGAATCTCGTGGGCAGAAGAGGGTTGTCTTTACAATAGAGAAACCCAGAGCCATAGGTCAGATTCAAGATGAACGAGCATGGAAAGGTTTAGGTAGACCAGTCAGAGGTACTTATGGCAGTGGAAGCACGGGTTGTGTTTCAGCTAAGGTCCCTAGAAGACAGTTGGTTAGGAGAACCAGTATTCCAGCTGTTGAAACACCTTCAGAAAATTTCTTGTTGAGTATGGAGAGTGTTTGTTCTCAGGTTGTTCCAGGATTTCTCGCAAGTGAGAGCCGGTAGGAACAGAGAATGGGTCAGTGACAGTTTCAGTCATGACTGATGTGACCTTCAAAATGATTAAGAAGGCTGGTGGCAACTAGTGGTGGAACATTGAGTTCCGGTGATAGATTACAGAAGTACATGTACACAGTTGAAGCGCAGGTGAACATTGTTCCGTGACTTCAAGTGGGAGATTGTTGGGTATGAAGCCATGATCAATTGGATTGGGCTGAGTAGACACTATGTTTTAGTGGTTAGGCTTAATCATTGTGTCCCCTTTATTATCTCTATTTATCCCTATTTAAAGAGATCATTGTACTTGTAATTGGCGTGCAACAGGACAGAATGAAAACCTAATAGTTGCCCGTGTGGATGTAGGTTGCAGTTGACGACCGAACCACGTTAAATCCTGTGTCGTTTATTTTCTTGCATTGACTCGTGATTATGTGTGTTTGCTTCCGCATGCGTGTTTTTCCCATCACCTCCTCCCCACAAACACAGGAGAAGAAGACACAAGCACAAGAGACACCACTCGTAGTCTGTGGCTCCAGCACCAACTATTATACGGAGGAGTCCCCCAGCCCCACTTCTTGAAGATATTACCACAACCCAGTCAGAAGAGACGCCTGCACCAGCTCCAAATCCCAATGTGGTAATATAAATTATCTTTCAACGCTCAAATTTGAATTACAATTATACACTTTAACCTAATAGTTTTGTAACGAAGTCCTGAACAGTTTTAATCATGTCTCATGTATCTCACGCTTTTCATTTTTGTTTACTGAATGGTGTGCAAGCATACAATAGGCAAGGGAATACATGGCCAAGTGCTGGACTCGCCATTGCCATTTTGTTATCTGTCATCACATGACACTTTCAAAGTCTCATACCAAGAGATCATGGATTCTAAGCAGGGGTGTGGTTCGCAGAACATACAAAATCAGTTAAATGTATAAAACTGAATAAAGAAATATTATACCCTTATTTTTTTTAAACGGTTCTTTCTTTGTTTAAATGTATTCCTTGCTAAGATGTATAAATATGCTCGTTGTCTTTTTTTACTATCATTGAGTACTTTGATTCATAGATGAACAATAATATCAATATCTTTTATATTTTTTTATCAGCAACAAAAGAATGAATAAATAAAAGGTATTTCAGGGATTACTTTAATCCTTATACAGAAGATGTACCTGATGCTCGTCATCTAACCTCCTTATGTCAACTAAAAACTATTACTCATGCTAACTATCTCCTAGAGAGACATCATGCAAACTAATGGCTCAAGATACCAGTTTGAATACGGAAAAAAAAAAAAAAAGACATTATCTATAACCAAGCTTTCATCTGTGCCAGAGTGAAGGTTTCAATGTGATCTATCCTGGCACTTCTGAAAATCCGCTTATTTTTATGTAATCACAACTTTTCTACAACTGCTATCCACATACATCCCCCATATCTGATTAACACTTTCCTTGACACAGCACATCCAAAAGCTTTCGAAATATCTTTTTTGACTCCGTCCATGTCAACTCATCTACTCATGACACTTAGACCACACGAGTCAAGCACCTCTAAAAGAACAAAAACGATATATATAAAAGGGATTTCTCATTATAACTATTTTTAATATATACAAATTTATTCATATTTTATTCTTTTATTTTATTTTATTATTCTATTTCTATTTTATTATTCTATTTTAGTTATACTGCCATTTTGTATGAGTAATTATCAAAACATATTTTCTATATTATTTAAAAATAAATAATTACATAGCAGTTGATAGAACATTTTTTGAATTTAGAAAAAATATATTGTCATTCTTTCTGATCCGGCCGCAGACTTGAACGTGAAGTATGTGCCTCGTCACTCCTTCGTCTAGCCCTCTGCAACCGCTTGTTCTGCAAGAACGCTCCAAAAACCTTCTCTGGAACTCCCAACGATGCCTGCAAAACAACACAGACGGCGCCTCTAGCGGCCGTGTGCACTCCGATGCTCAAGTCAGGCAACAGAACTACCAAAAACTCTCTCTGAATCTCTCTGTGAGACTCGTGTGTGCTCTCAGATCCACTTTTTCTCTCTATAACTGAATTCTGTTATCACTGTGCAACGTGTGTAAAACGTGCTCACAATGACTCAAAAATGTGTGTAATGAATGTAGAATCTGTACCTTATATGATGTGGAGTGCTTTTATACCTGGGTCGCGCCTCTCTCTCAAATGGTGACACATGGAGGCATGCAACTTGCATCTAACCGTACACGTGTCACACCTGAAGGGCCTTTGCGCTTTTCTCTGTGCGCCTAAGTTATTCCCTTGCGGAGTAACTTAGAGAGTTTCTTCCCTCTGAGTGAGTCGCATGCTCCCAGGAGAACACCAGGTGTGGCTGGTCTAAGCACACTCACCAAGCACTGCATCCTGCATGCATGACCTCACCGCACAGTGCCATGCACGTAATGGGTTAAGAGAGTCACTGATCACTAACCAGTTTACTAGCTCTCTTATATCATCCTCATGCACGATCCTACTAGCGAGCAGCTCTTCTTCTTCTAGTTTGGAATCATGCGAGGTGCATGCATAACGCTCTCGCTGGGAGCCTGGGTCCCAGTTTAACTGCGTGTAGCAAGAAACCCCGATGACTGATCTATGCTTCTTTACTTCTCGCGCTTTGCTTCCAGGCGCTCATCTAGGCACTGATCTGCGGATGGTAGTCACTTAGCAACTGACCACCGATCACCGTTCTGGGTGATCTCCTCCCTGATTCACCTGCTATCTTATTCCACGTGTCACCCTGTGAATGGTCCACGTGGTCATCTGCTGCTGACGTCATCGACTACCGTTGACCGACCGGATCAATAGTAAAACAAGGGCACAATAGAAATTGGACTCATAAAATACCATTTAGGAATGCAAGCACAACTTTTCTAGAGCTGTATGAGATGGGATCAAAGTCACTAGGAGAAACCTCTTCTTCTAAAACATACAAAATAATCAAACTATGTTTTACTTGACTTTTTCGTACGTTAAATAAATTACATTGTCTTCACCTAATTCAAGTCAAACCTTACATAAAATATTTGACCAAAAGTTGAAAAAAAATCTCAATTTTCATTCTTCAAACCCTAATTTTATATTATTCAAAATTATTTAAATTTTATTCAACTTTCACTAAGTTTTTAAAACTATTTCATATCCCAAAATAATCATAAACCCCGAATAGTTTTGCATAAGAAAATGAGAATTTGAGAGGTTTATGCAAAATAAACAAAAGCATATTTTAATTTTTAAAATAGAACTTAATTATTGTCTCAGAAATAAAATAGAAGACCAAACTATTTTTTAGCTAATTAACTTCTTACCACTATTTTTTATTGATCCAAGTACTATACTCTTTATATTGGAACCCATATGTAATACCACTTGATATAGTGACCAATTGAGTGATTTTGAAATTAAATCTTAATTAGAGCATTCAATTTCAATTTGATCTTTTCATTAAAAAATACTTCAAATTAACATGCGTTGTGTTCTTATATTAAAATACTTAAGAAAGTTTTATTAGTATATACATCCAAGACCTAGACATATAAAGATAAAGAGTGAGAGAGATAACATGTTTTTATATGCATACCTGGATGAATGAAATACCTCCCTCAGCACTTTTCTAAAGCTAATGGATAAAAATATACGATTTTAATTTATTATTAACTATATTAAATAATAATTATAACATTACATGTATTCAACTTATATTCAAATCCATGTATGCTTTTTTTTATCAACAAAGTAAATTATTAACTATAAACTAAATACTAATAGATTAAATATATTCATACAAATTTCTATAGTGAGTATACATGTCATAACTTTTCAGGAAATATATATATATATATATATATATATATATATATATATATATGTATGTATGTATACAAATTTAGGCATGATCATGTACATGCAAATGCAGGTTTTCCCCCATACGCATACCAGCATCGAAATGTATCTTATTCACTAAGAAAGAAGACACACAATAAAAGTGGATAAAGATGGTTCCATGAGGTAAAAATAAAAAAAGAAAGAAAGCACATAGGGAGATGAAGAAGGTTTCTTTTTCAGTGCAAATGAAAACCGTTAGGTTTGGAATCCATAAACCACATCTGTTTTAGTGTTTCATTTTATGGCACTGAAAAGAAAGAGAATATAAAGAAATTTTCTAAGGAGTATATGAATATGAAAAAGTTATAATTTATAAACAAGAATACACTTAAGATTTCAAAAGGTGAAAAGGTAAATTAACACTTTACTGCTAAATGCTTGAAAGAACTTAAAGAAAGATATCACATGTTTTATCATAGAGTATAGCCTTAAACAATGGTTAGTAACAGCATGTAAATGTTTATCAAGTCCAAAAATCATTCGGCTTCTTGAAAGAATTAAAAGTTGACAAGAAATGGATAATCTAAAGTGGGATTTTCAGGTTTAGGTTATGATCTGTGTGGGCATGAGTTTTCTCTTTTGACCCCTTTAGGCATGAAGATTATGAGGTATACAGAAACTTGTGATGAGATCTGGTTAAGTTGTCTTGTTGTAGTAGAAATGAGTGTTGAGTGCGTGTGTGTATATGCGGCACATATGCCAATAAGCATGTATATATGTAATTATGCTGAGACAGAGAAAGAGAGAGAGAGAGAGGATAGTGTTGATTATTGAATATAGTTGGAAACGTCACAGTTGAATTTATTCCCGGAAGAGAGTCGGGCAAAGAAACTTTCCGGCCAACACCCAAACTGGCAAACACATTATTATTATTATTGTATTCTATATATTATATATATATGGCTTTACGTAACGAAGCCAAGCGTTATGATTATTCTACAGAACCTTTAGTCAACAATATCCTAACAAACCTTTCCCCTCACACATGACCTTCCCCTAAAATATTACTCTACCTCCTCCTTCATGCTTTTTCTTTAATTTCCCTAAACTCGAACACTCATCAACATACACATACTGCAACTTCTCAATCATGCATACACATACATAGATACATATACATAACCAATAACCTAATTAATTAATCAACGACAACCACTAATTATTCACTAATTACCTCATGCTGGTTAAAGCCGGAGGACCCGTCACAAGCGTGGCCGCGACCGTCGAATCCGAGTCCGCCCGGCATGTCCAGGGAGGAGGAAGAGGCCGTGGCTGCGGTTACAGCTGTGGAGCTGAGTAACACGTTTGGTGCAAAAGACCAATCACAAGAAGGGGCTAATAGCAAGGTGCTAGCATTTGTGGTGGCAAAACCAATGCATTGTGGTGGTTGGGAAGGGTGAGGAAGGGATTGAAGCAACCTGATTTGTCTCTTGAGGAACTTAACATAGCGAATGGCTTCGTCAAGCATGGAAGCAGTGTCCATTTTGGTTCCCCCGGGAACGAGTCTTTGGAGGATGCGGATTTTCTCGCTGATCCTCTCTCTCCTGTGACGTGCAGCCACGCTCTGAGGGTCGTCGCTGATGCGAACGTTTCTTCTCTTTGGCTTACGGATGGTGGCAGGGTCGATGTCCACGGGTTGCATAGCAGCTATCTTGTACATCATCTCCTTCATGGCTCCTAGCTCCTCTTCCGGCTCTTCATCTTCTTCCATGCTGTGAACACCTAGTATGTCTCCAAGGAAGCCTGAGGAGGAGGAGGAGGGTGGTGGTACAATGGATGAGGTTGTTGAGGGGGGTGCTTGATGCATTTGAAGAAGGTTGGGGTTGTGATTGTGGGGGTAATTATTGGGCCAAATCCCAGAAGCCAGAGGGTCTTGGACTTGGAGAATAATATGGTCATGGTCATGATGTTGTTGTTGTTCATTAGTTTCCATCTTTTCAAGATTCCAAGTGGTGTTCACATTTGTGAATGCACTAGTGGTGGTGTTCTGGTTGGTGTCCATGTCGACCAAATTGACAAATATGAAAAATATGGGATGGGGCTAGCTGGTTCAGATCGGTGTGTTGTAGTTTATTTTGTTGGTTTTTTTAAAGATTAAATGGGTGAAAAGGAAAAAAAGGAAGGAAATTAGAGAGATGTAGTAGATAGGTAGCATGAAGGAAGAATAAACAGGGTTTAAGTTTTGGTGTGATCATATGCTTGAAATGAAAGGCGCTTATAAATATATAATCAAAGTAGTAGTACTACTGGTGCGTATAAGAGGATGACAGCTGTGTAGGTTGAATTGAAGGAAGAAGAGGTTAATTAGGCTTACCTTGAAGCTTTTATGGTTGTCTCTGAATTAACATAGTAGTATGTTTGATGGCTGTAAAAGGTGGCTAGACCCTAGAGAGGGACCCGATGGAGGAGAGAAAGAGGGAGATGAAGTATTAGGAACGGGTTTTTACTGAAAGGGGAGTCACTGCAAAAAGCATGTCCATGAATCAATAAAAAGAAAAGATGGTAAAGCAGATTAAAGGAGATTCAATGCGCGCTTCTACGAAATACTATCAATGCTATGTTGCCCTTCACATCCCAAAACCTACTTAATTTGCACGGATGGGATTAACTTCTATCTTAACTCTCTCTTTCCTTTCTTTTTCTTCTTAACAAAAATAAATCAACAATAAATTAATATAAGATTAACTCAATCACCAAGTCCTAATAACAATCAAATATAATGTTATAAGTTTCATGTTAACTACTATCACTATATAAAATCACGCAATTAGTATAAAACTTTTATTATAAAATTAATTTATGGTAAATTTTTATATAAACTTATACTGCTAAAGAAAACTGCTATAAGAGTTGTGTTAACTAGAACTAGGTTTATTTAAAATGGTTTCAAATGTTTTCTCCAGAAAACATTATTTTAAAAAGTTGTAATGCAACTCCAAACAAGCGATTAGTTGCTTCAGATTGGTGTAGTAATGTTTTAAAATTTCAATTATTTCAAGAAAAAAATAATAAAATAAACTCTTACATTGCACAATATTTTCAAATTGAACTTCTTAATAACGAAAACGAAGGTGTTTGATGAAAATATAAAGTCAAAGATCCAATTATTATTACTTGAGACATGACAAGACCTTTCTAGAAAATTGACACGACAAAAATGGTCTATGAAATTTAGATTAGAGTAAAAATTTTCATGTTGAGATATTAACGATAAAAACAAAAGGAAATTGAGAAAAAGTCAGTGTCATAAAGAAGCTAATGGAGTACCAGTGCCTCCCAAAATGTGTTGTATGTTTGTTTTTTGTGGTTTACGTGCAGGATTGTGGGTTCAACAGGATGACAAAAGCTAATCTTCAATATGTCTCTCTTCAGTGAAATGGGATACCATTGAAGAAAATCAGAAGATGAACAAGCCTCCAAGAAGTTTTACTCTGCATGTCACTTCTTTTGAAAAAAAAAATATAAGTGTTATATACTGCATTATTGCAGATGCTGTTAGAAAGAGATTTTTTTTTTTTAATGAAGAATGAGATGAGTGATAGGAGAAAAGTAGCGGTGAAAAGAGTTGGAGCTAGAGAGAGTAGATGGGTTTCTCTCTCCAAAATGATTTTTGGGGCACTGAAATCCTAGGGCTGCTTCTTCTTTATTACCATTTTAATGTGGGTCTTGTCATTTGGTATATTCCAGTCTCCCTCAATTCCCTCAATTTCGGGATTGATGAACACTTAGATTGCCTCCTCAAAGTCACACCTTTCACCCTTACAATTTGTTGTTTCCTTTCTAAAACTACTATTTCTAAGTAAAAGTTAAGTCTTAATATAATATCTCCAATTCTTTTTATCAATCACACTTGCAAAAAAAAAAAATCTTTTAATTTATCTGTTCTTTCAATATTTCAAGGTAAAACTAATCATTATTTTGTGAATAGCACTCTTACCAAAAATAGAGAAAAACAATGGTGTGTAAAATGTGCAAGTAGTAATTAATGAGAGAGATAAATGACAAGCTCCGCAAAAATTACAATGACAAGTTTTTTTAAGAAAAATTATTTTAATATAGAAAATGTTTTGGAAGAATAAAGAATGTTTAAGACTTTCAAAAGAAATAGTGCTCCATGTAAATAATTGTAGCCGGATCTAACTTTGAACTTCAAATTTGGCTTCAAAAAATAATTATTCAAGTTTAACTAATTTATTCTATAAAATTTCATTAAAGTTTGAGTTTCACTTGTTAAAAACATTAAATTTGAGTTTATTTTGTTTGAGTCATTTATAATTTAATCATGCCTTTGTCTTTATAAAAAATTTAAGTTATTTCATGCTTTATTTAACTTAATTTTGTAGAATAAATATCTTTTAAAATTTTCTGTAATTATGTTTATACTTCTTATTTATTTCATTTTTACAATTGTAAGAAAAATGTAAACTAATAGTTTTAAAACTTAAATAATCTTTAATGTGAAAAGAGTGAGAGTATTTCAAAATTAAAGGTCAATGAAATAAGTCACTTAAATAAACGGCTGGGCTTAAAGGTTTTCAAATCAGACCACAACACTTCAAATTATAAAAGGGCAAAAAATTTGGGAAGCCATTATTGAGGACCCTTTCTTTCAATTCTGTACAGTTCGTGAAGCCTTCAACGTCATGCGTAAAAGGTCAGTATGCGACCCTTTCTTTCACTTTTTTTCTTTCTTTTCTTAGTTTTAGGAGTTATAAGCTATGTTATCATAAATAGATCAAAGTAATAAATTAACTTTTTTACAGCAAAAGTAATATTGAATGTAGTTCTAGAAAAAAACAAAACACAGGCATTAATTAGACGCTTGTCAGTGATAAAGAGTCGATCTTTATTCAAGATAATCAACAGGGAAAGACTTTCATTGTGCAGATATATAATTGCAATTTATTATCTTTCTATATGTATCAACCCCATGCCTTAACTTGTAGCCATGCATTAGAATAAATATTGCATGCGATGAAAATCCAAAATTGTTATGATTTTAGTTCATGGAAAAATTTATTTAATTTTCTTTAGAATAACTTATGGAAAATATAAAATAAACAAGTCTTGCATATGGGTTACAAATTTTGACTTGTATGTGCTGATAATAACACTTTACAGGAACCTATTGTTTGTGCTTTAAGATCACATTTGAAGTCTCAATTTTCATTTGTGACTAGGAAGTTGAGAAACTTGGATCAATGAGGTGAAAATCTTTCCTTCTTTTGGTTTTGTTCTGTAGTTTTAGATTAGTGCCACTTTGCGTAGGAAAACAGTAGGAGTTAATGCTAGATTTGTGAACGTTAGATATGTCTTGTGACACCAAAGAGTTGTAAAGAAAGGCAAGTATCTGGTTCATGGAATGACACCTCCTATGTAGATTGTGTAGGAATCTCAAGCACTAGGGTTGGATGGGGAAAAGGGGTTCTGGTAGAGGATTGAATCTCTTACATAAACGTTAGGTCAAATCATGAAGATTTGGATTGGTGCTAATTGAGATGGAAGCATTTTGTTTTTTGAAGTTAAATTGAGTCAGTCTTCTATTTTAGAGTTTTGTACTTAACTTTCAGCCACAGGAAGTTCTGAAGTTAACAAATATGGAAAATAACGTGTACCTTTGGTTTGACTTTGCATCTAGATATTTTCAGAACATATAGCTTTGCTTACTTCATTAATGAAATTATTCGGAGCAGGAACCGAAGCCCAAACAGGAGTCGAAGCACAAACAGAAGCAGGATTAATCAGAATGTAAGCAGTCAAGATGAAGTGTCTTTACTAAGAGCTCCTTCTAGATGGGCTTTGGCAAAATTTTCTTGGCCTTTATCGGAAATAACTTTTCAAGAAATTAAAAATTTATTAGCAAATGTATGTCGTGTGAATGCTATGAAGAACAATTTAAGAATTCTGCACCGGAGTGCAAAAGACAGCGCTGATATTCGTGAATGCGTGCATCGGTGGGACACAAGGCCATTTGAAAGCATCTTTTTAACTGGTTTTGAGGCCTGGCCTCAGGGTGGCACTTCCAATTCAGATTATTATGACTTGATTAAGTTTGTTAATCAAGGAGGTACACCTCTAGATTTATCTTCAAGTAGTAGCATTTTTGTAAGTACTACATGCAGTAAAACCTGGAAGCCAACGCCTTCAATTAAAGTCCTTCCCGCAGGCTCCGAGATTACAGTATATCGATATAACTGTTAGTTTATCTTTCTGTTTTAAATTAAATAAAACCCTATTTCAGGGTAGAACTAGTTTAGCAGTTAGCTATTTTTAGGTGTGCATATGTGTGCATAGCTTTTTTAGGTGTGCATATGTGTGCATAGCTGTACGTGTCCTACTTTGTAACCATGTACTAGAATTAGTTTTCAACAGTTTTTTTTATGTAAAAGGCTTATAAAAGTCTGATTGCTTCAATTGAATAAACATGCAGTATTTTCACTTTCAATCATATATATTGTACAAGTATTATTTTAAATTGGTATCAGAGCTCCGTAAGGGGCCTGATAAGGAGTGAACGTGAGTGAAAGGAGTGTGGGGTTTGGGAGATAGTGTGTGATTGCATAAGCAGAGAAAAAAAATGTCTGGGTTAGAGAAATTTGTTCAACCGGCCATCCCGAAATTTGATGGTCATTATGGGTTTTGGTCCATGACCATGGAGAATTTCTTACGCAGCAAGGAGATGTGGCAGATTATTGAAGATGGGTTACCTTTGCTAGGTTCCCCCACTGAGGCTCAACGAAAAGCTGTAGCTGAGGCTACTTTGAAAGATATGAAGGTAAAAAAACTACTTATTTCAGGCAATTGATAGGGAGATCTTAGAAACTATTTTGGACACAAGTACGTCCAAGATGATTTGGCAATCCATGCAACAAAAATACCAAGGTTCAACCAGGGTCAAGCGAGCTCAGCTCCAAGCCTTGAGACGTGAGTTTGAATTACTCACCATGAAAGATGCAGAAACCATTGATCAGTATCTGGGACGCACTCTCAGTATTGTCAATAAGATGAAGTCAAATGGAGAGGTGATGGACTCAAGTACTGTGGTTAGTAAAATACTCAGATCACTCACCCCAAAGTTCAACTATGTTGTGTGTTCAATAGAGGAATCCAATGATTTGAGTAAACTGAGCCTTGATGAACTCCATGGAAGCTTACTGGTTCATGAGCAGCGCATGCAGGACTATCAATCTGATGAACAAGTGCTGAAAATTACTCATGACAACAGATCAGAAACAGGTCGTGGATACAGTCGAGGAGGTGGTGGTCGTGGCCGTGGTCATGGAAGAGGTTGTGGAAGACAATCACTGAATAAAGCACTCATAGAATGTTTTCGGTGTCACAGACTAGGACACTTCCAATACGAGTGCCCTCAAGTGAAAAAACAAACGCATTATGCAATGTATGAGGACTCACCAGAGGTAGAGGATGAAGTACTATTAGTAGCGTATGAAGCAACAAATCTATCTGCACAGCAAGAAAATTGGTTTCTTGATTCTGGTTGTAGTAATCATATGACTGGAAATAAACAGTGGTTTACCAAGATACATGAACAGGGTTTGTGCAAGACTGTCAAACTTGGTAATGACACCACTATGGCAGTAGCAGCAAAGGGGGACATTCGAGTTTGTATCAACGACATCTCACATATCATCACAGATGTATATTACGTGCCAGAACTTAAAACCAATCTTTTAAGTTTAGGGCAACTCCAAGAGAAAGGATTGGCAGTGTTGATTCAAAATGATACCTGCAAAATTTTCCATCCGGACGGTAGATTATTTCTTCATACCAGCATGAAAGGAAATAGGATGTTTTACCTAACATCTTCAATGAATCCCCAGTGCCTTCTTGTGAGTGATGGTGCAGAACAAAAAACATAGCTTTGGCATAAAAGGTTTGCTCATCTGAACTTTCAAGGACTTTGCACACTTGCCAACAAGCATTTGGTAATCGGTCTACCTCCTCTAAAGCCTTCCAAAGAAATATGTACCTCATGTATCACTGGCAAACAACATAGGGACACTATACCGAGACAAAGTTCATGGAGAGCCTTGAAGAAACTCCAACTAATTCATGCTGATGTGTGTGGTCCCATTTCCCCCTCGTCTCACAGCAACAAAAGGTACATTTTGAGTTTTATTGATGATTACTCTCGTAAGACATGGGTTTATTTTCTGCATGCAAAATCTGAATCATTTAGTGCATTCAAAAGTTTCAAAGCTCGTGTTGAAAAAGAAGTCAGCGCTTCCATTATATGTCTAAGAACTGATAGAGGTGGTGAATTTACCTCTGAGGAGTTTGCAAATTACTGCAATCATCAAGGGATTTCAAGACAAAAGACTACAGCTTATACTCCACAACAAAACGGAGTTGCAGAGAGAAAGAATCGCACTATCCTGAGTGCAGTCCGAGCAGTCTTACATGAGAAATGTGTTCCAAAATTGTACTGGCCTGATGTTGTCCGGTGGTGTGTTCACGTCCAGAATCGAAGCCCATCATCTGCAATAGATCACCAAACTCCAGAAGAACTTTGGAGTGGAGTCAAACCACATGTGGGTTACTTTCGAATATTCGGTTGCATTAGTCATGTTTATATTCTAGATCAGAAAAGGAGTAAATTAGATGATAAAAGTCAACCGTGTATACTTTTGGGGGTAAGTGAAGAATCAAAAGCTTACAAATTATATAATCTTACTAACAATAAAATCATCATAAGCAGGGATGTAGTATTTAAGGAGGACAAAAGTTGGATCTGGAATGACAATATAAAGGAGTGCATGGATGATACTCAAGAAGGTGAACAGACAGTTCTAGAAGATACACCAGTAGACTCTACCCGACATGTTCCAATCAGTCATGACACCAGTTCAGAGGCAGTGATCAATCCTGATTCAGACTCAGAATCTCATCCTCCTCCAACTGAAGGGAGGGCAACAAGACACAGGCGACCACTTGCATGGATGACTGATTATGAAACTAACCTCTCGATAGCAGAAGAGGAAGAGAGTTTACTAGCCATGATGATGTGCGAATCTGAAGATCCTCCCTCATTTGAAGAAGCCCACACAAATCCAAAATGGAGAGATGCAATGTACGCTGAAATCAATGCAATAGAAAGAAATCACACATGGGAACTCGTGGATCTTCCAAAAGGAATTACGCCTATCGGCGTGAAATGGATATTTAAGACCAAACTAAATGAAAGTGGTCAAATAGAAAAATATAAAGCTAGATTGGTGGCCAAAGGTTATCCTCAAAGGTTCGTAATTGACTATACAGAGGTTTTTGCTCCAGTTGCTCGACTTGATACGATGCAAGTCTTACTAGCCTTGGTAGCTCAAGGCACATGGGAAGTCTTCCAGCTTGACGTAAAGAGTGCTTTCTGTAACATCCCGCCAAATACTTTGGAATAATTATAAAATGAAATAAAGGTAAACAAATATATTGAAAAGAACAAAATTATATATATATGAAGAAGTTTCTCCTCACAGGGAGTTTAATACATATTCGGTCAATTTTCCAAAAACGTAAACAAAATACATTAAAATATGAATACAGGCGATCTCCTAACAGCAAAAAGGCGATCTCCTATCAGAGAACGGCGATCTCCTATCAGAAAACAGAAAAAGGGTGATCGCCTAACAGAAAGAGGAACAGGCGATCTCCTTCCGGCGACCACTCACTGAGGAGCTCTACTTCCTGCAACATCATCTGCTCCCGTGTAAATTTTACACGATCATCACAGGTTTAAGAAAAGCCAAACACAACACCAGAAATCACAGGGTAAGCTAGATATTTAAAAGAGAGTTTAGATATGAACTTTAAAAATCAAGGTAAAGCAAATTCAAGATACCCATGTAAAACTATCAATGTTCTCATTCTCTTCACATGACCATCAAGTAAACACGTATTTCACAATTCCTCAAGAGTCATTCAAATCACATAATGCATCAAGTGTCTATCAAATTCACTGTTCCTCAATTCTCACGTCAGACTTCCACTGACTCATCACACAAGACTCGTGCGTTGAACTTAGCATCCAGAGACATGCACCTGTCATACTTCATTTGCTGTAATGTTTCCACAGCCATGCGCATCAACACAATCTCGATCTCAATTTCATCACTCTCACAGTATGACAGGGTTAATCCATATAACAGGTCAAGTCAGTTATCTTTCAAACGACTTACCCATACATATGGACCTCCCTCGACTCTCACCAACTGAATGACTTCATCTATGTGACTCCATCATATCAGCAGAGTCAGGATCGTCCCATTCACAGGATACTCACAGATCAATACACTTCATAACCAAATCTCAACATGGTATTTCCTTTCCTGAAAATACTATGTCTTGATCCCACATTCACGACATTCCACAAATCATATAACACTTAAATGAATGATTCCAATCACAACAACAATCATTCCATGGTTCATATTTTCGAATATCACATTTAAATCTCAAACAGTTTCAAACAACACAAAAACAGGGGAGTTCGAAAAACAACGCCAAAACCGGCGATCTCGTCCAAAAACAGGGGATTTCGAAATCTGTATTTAAAACCGGCGATCTCATTCAAAAGCAGGGGATTTCGAAACAAAGTTAAAACCGGCGACCACGTCGCCCTCACTTCAGAACTTACTCGCCTAACGTTTTTATAAATGTAAAGTACTAGCTTCCCTTACCTGGACTTGCGCAAAACACCAAGAGCTCCAAGACCCACCGAGCTTAAAGGATGCCTTAGCTCTGTTTTAGCGTCTGGTTTGTAGGACTTGCAGAGAAACTCCCAGGTGCTCCAAGGGCAGTCGTCGCTGGTTGCACTGGTGCTTGAGGTTGCCTGAATCGCAGCGCGAAGGAGAGAAAAGAGAGGGATGAAGATGCACTCACTCTTTCACTCTCGAGTCTCTGTAACGTTCTTTGCCTCCTCGTAGTGGGTTTTTGAATCCAAGCCTACTAGTCCACGCATGCTGCTGCCACCACCCCCCTCTGCAAGAAAGCCAAAGTGTATGTTTCACTGAACAGTACGGCCATGGTTGTCTTCTTGTGCATGCCAACCACTTCCCTGAACAGTACGACCGCGAGTGTCTCTTGCGCATGCCAATCTTCTGATGTCACTATTCTGAACCACCCTTTTTGTCCACGTGGCGCGCGTGCAGGACGTGTCATGCTGGGAGTCTGGGTCCCACCTTATCTGCGTGAAACTCGACATCACGCGATAACCTTCCACCGATGACCGCTCGCGCGATGACTATCCACCGAGGCCTCATCCTGGAGGACGACCGATGTCTCTCCCTGGGAGGCGACCGATGTGTCACCTTGGAGGACCACCGATGTCTCATACTGGCAGACAACCGATGTCCACCCTGGAGGACCACCGATGTCTCACACTGGCAGACAACCGATGTCTCACCCTGGCAGACCACCGATGTCTCTCCCATCCTGGTTGATGACCGATGTTCCTCTCATCCTGTTGGCGATCTCTTATCGCCCTTGTGTGTGACGAGAACACATCGCCTTACTCTGGTCACCGATGTTACATCATCACACCTTGCTGAAGGTTCATCCTCCCATTATGTTACGTCCACGGTATCACCTCCAGATGACTTGGTGACGTCGGTAGCTTCACATTTCCAAGAGTAGATCAGCACTACTCCTCGTGCTCCCATGCATGCAACACTAAGGATGACTTCTTATGCTCAAGCATAAAGCTTTGCATGCACAGCGTATCTAAGGCTTAACCACACCTTGATACGTGTGGTTTTGTGGAACCCACTCTGGTTGATCCAGTATCTTGACTACGTACTACGTGCACTCCCGTCGATCACATACACCATAGGCGATTGGCGGTCATGTCTCCTCTAGGCGACAGGCGATTATGTCCCAGAGAAGTCGGAGATCGCCTCCGTCTTCAATAACGGCGATCTCGTAGAAGACTTCTTAACTACACTTTTCTTCCTTTACTCTTCTTGATCCACACGTCATCCAACCGACCTCTACCAGCTGACCCCAGATCTTGGGCGATGTCCGAGGTCCGATTACTACGAAACTTCAATTACCAACTCTTTGTATTTTAAATAATAACATCTTCTGAAATTATTTAAATATAATACTTTCATTCCAATTAAAGTTTCTAGGTCCTTACATTCTCCCCAACAAGAAAAATTTTCGTCCTCGAAAATTGAATTACAAGGAAAAGAGGTAGGGATAGGCCTCTCTCATGGTTTCTTCTAAATCCCGAGTTGTATCACCCGATCTGTTATCCCAGACCACCTTCACCATGTTGATGGTCTTACCTCTGAGCTGCTTACTCTGCTGATCATCAATCCTGACTGGTTTCGCTCCAACAACAAGTCATCCCTGATCTGCACATCGTCTACTTCCAACACGTGACTAGGGTCTGCAAGATACTTCCTTAACTGTGACACGTGAAAGACATTATGCAAATTCGCTAAATGGGGAGGTAGGGCGATCTCATAAGCCACTGGACCAATCCTCCTTAAGATCTGATATGGTCCCACGAACTTAGGGGACAACTTCTTTGATCTGATCGCCCGTCCTACACCCTTGGTTGGTGTCACTTTCATAAATGCATGATCTCCAACTACAACTCCAAAGGTCTTCTCCTCATTGTCAACATCATCACTGCCTCTACAAGAGTTATTATCCTTGTCCTCATGAGCGACATAGGGTGGCTCCCTCAAAGTTATTCTCTTCATATTTTCTAGATCCACAAGGGTTTCCCAACCAAACGATTCTTGCTCACCTTCTTAGCAACTTCAACTTTGGGGATGGATGATGATTCACTTTCTAAGGTAGAGTAATCCGGCGAAGATCCATCTACTACCGACATTAGCTGCAGTTACAACACCTTCCCGCCACTCATCATACCACCAGGCATATACTGCTGATTCAAACTCAAGAGGACGACCTGAATGGCGTTCAGGAGAGCATGGCTTAACTGTTAAACGGTCTGAACATCGCATACCCAAATTAATCAGTGGCTGCCACTCTAAACGAAGAGACCCATTCCTCTAGTTTTTGCGGTCCCTCTTTATCAAGCAACTCATCGTTCTGGACCTCCAGCAGCCTTGGAGACACACTCCAGATTTTTATCTAAATCAGCATTCTGCAACGCCACCATCACGCCAGAGTACCTCTATACTAGCACCGACCTGGAAGAACAGATACAGCTGACAATGCAGCATTGTTTCTAAAATCAGAAACGAAACGCTGACCACCACAACTGCCTCTCTAAAGGATTAGCTGCAAAACCCATCCCATTAGAAACACAAGGCACGGAAAGTTCTGCTTCCACCTCCAACTTTCTGCAATTTACTAACATTGCTAGAAGAACTCAACATCATCATAACACGGCTTACCCTTATTCTATCCATAGCCATTACCTCCTTCCCTTCTACGTTCACAGGCAGAACGGCATCCTCATTTGCCAAGTTCAGGAGACTTACTGCATCAGGAGCCTTAAATCTCAACCCACCATTTCCATACTCATCTTCCAAATCACGATCCACAAAACAACATCCATTCTGCGTGAAGCTTTCTCTCTTATCCCAGTAACTTCTCTACTTGGTATTTTTCCGCAAATTTCTCTGTCTAATTGAACTTTAGACATAAATACAATATCTCCTCTTTCCTTTTAAGCTTGTGGTTAAGCTAGAGTCATCTCATGCTGTTTCATCGACATAAACATCTCCCAAGCTTCAAATAAAAGAAAATTCATTCTTTCATTCTTGGAACTTAACCCCGGTACTTCCCATGGATACACATGCTTAAGTCTTTAAACCCTCAACATTCTGCTTATATACTCTCCATAACTTATATGTAGCTGAAACTAAACCTTGGTACAACTAAATCTAACTTACACTTCCTTCTTAAATTCCATCAACTCAGCTGGAGCCATTGACACTGGTCCAGCTCCAGGTACCAAATCAATAGAGAGTTCCACCTCTCTCTTAGGAGGTAATCCAGGTATTTCTTCTGGAAATACATCCATGAAATCTTTCACCAAGGTCTCTTGCTTACATCCTCTTCATTCTTCACTCCCAACCGAGCTAGGATCATGAAGCACCTTCTACCAAGTTACCTGACTGAGGCACCTCTACTCCTGTCATGGTAAACACTCTCCCTGCTGCCTGAGGTCTGCTGCCTTCATTCCCCATCTGTTGGGAACCACTGGATTGAGTCATCCTATTTCTGCTAGGATAATCTCTAGATATGTGCCCCATCTTTTGGCACGTGAAACATCTAGGTTTCCATGTTTGTTGCTGCTGGAACTGGGGCAAAACTGCTCCTGCCCGATGTGGTGGAGGTTCCGCATAAGGCTTGCTTTGTGGGTGCTGCACCTTGGCCTTCCCACTGAAAGAACCCCCTGGGTGTGACCTGATCACCCGAGAATCACTCTTCTCCAGTGCCTCCACCATCATCGCCTTCTCCACTAAGGTGTGAAATTCTCTTATGCATATCGGGGATATGGTCCTCTTCAGCTCATGCTTCAGCCCCTCTTCAAACTTCCTACACCTCCAGGCCTCGGAGGTCGCCTGGGTATAGAATCGGGCGAGGTACTCAAACCGAGCAGCATAGGTGTTCACAGACATATCCCCCTACTCCAACTTTAGGAACTCAGCTTCCTTCGCAAACCTTGCGCTGTCTGGGAAGTGTTTCTCCAGGAACCTCACCCTGAAGCTCTCCCAATCCAACACTTCCTCTCGGGCCTCCATCATCTGCTGAGTTTCCATCCACCAGAGCTCAGCTTCTCCAGACAGAATATATGGGGCGAATACCATCTTCTTATCTTCAGGGCTGGAGGTCGCCCTGAAGATTTTCTCCAACTCCCTGACCCACTGATCTGCTTGATCAGGGGTAGCATTCCCACTGAACTTGGGTGGGTTGTGCCTCATGAACTCGGTCAGTCCCATCTGCTCCTGAGGCTGACCGATGTTGGGGGCTGTTGCAGCCGATATGGCGGTCTCCTAATGCTGCAGCGTAGCTTGGTGATTCTGAGACATCGCCGTATTCTGCTGCTGGATGGCACTCGCCATCATCCCCATGGCCCTGGCGATCTGGCCCATTTCAGCAGAAGGTTTGGGAGGGGTAGGCTGTCTAGGAGCCATTCTTCTCTGTAGAAGATTAGGAAACTATTGGTTTCTATATCCCCCCCACAACTATAAGAATGAGATCGATAAGAAATCGATTCATTCAGGAGGTAACATCTAGACCTTACAAAGGTCAACATCTCAAAGTCATTTAGAATTTGAGTTCATCAACAGAATCATAATACTCAGAACCTCAAGCAAAACACCAGAACAGCTACTGGTATACAATCCATCAATCCAAACAACCACTTTCAGTCAATTACAAGAACACTCAATAAAATGAAATAAATCACACCAGAATTCAATGTATGCTAAACATCAAACCATTGGAATTAAGATTGAGAATCATCTCGATCCAGTTATGAGTGTGCACCCTCACTACTTTATCAAGATCCTCTCATTCTTAATACTAAGATTTTTAGTTAGGGCATACATTCACTAAAGCACAGACAAAATTTCAATACAAAAACGTTTTGAAAACCTTTCCCTATAGTTGTTATTTAAAACTGAAATAAATTTTATGAGCAGAAGAAACACAATGGATCCACAGCCCTCAGGTCATCCTAAGGACGAACTGCTCTGATACCATTAATGTAACATCCCGCCAAATACTTTGGAATAATTATAAAATGAAATAAAGGTAAACAAATATATTGAAAAGAACAAAATTATATATATATGAAGAAGTTTCTCCTCACAGGGAGTTTAATACATATTCGGTCAATTTTCCAAAAACGTAAACAAAATACATTAAAATATGAATACAGGCGATCTCCTAACAACAAAAAGGCGATCTCCTAACAACAAAAAGGCGATCTCCTATCAGAGAACGGCGATCTCCTATCAGAAAACAGAAAAAGGGTGATCGCCTAACAGAAAGAGGAACAGGCGATCTCCTTCCGGCGACCACTCACTGAGGAGCTCTACTTCCTGCAACATCATCTGCTCCCGTGTAAATTTTACACGATCATCACAGGTTTAAGAAAAGCCAAACACAACACCAGAAATCACAGGGTAAGCTAGATATTTAAAAGAGAGTTTAGATATGAACTTTAAAAATCAAGGTAAAGCAAATTCAAGATACCCATGTAAAACTATCAATGTTCTCATTCTCTTCACATGACCATCAAGTAAACACGTATTTCACAATTCCTCAAGAGTCATTCAAATCACATAATGCATCAAGTGTCTATCAAATTCACTGTTCCTCAATTCTCACGTCAGACTTCCACTGACTCATCACACAAGACACTTGACACTACTTCCGGAAGACTCGTGCGTTGAACTTAGCATCCAGAGACATGCACCTGTCATACTTCATTTGCTGTAATGTTTCCACAGCCATGCGCATCAACACAATCTCGATCTCAATTTCATCACTCTCACAGTATGACAGGGTTAATCCATATAACAGGTCAAGTCAGTTATCTTTCAAACGACTTACCCATACATATGGACCTCCCTCGACTCTCACCAACTGAATGACTTCATCTATGTGACTCCATCATATCAGCAGAGTCAGGATCGTCTCATTCACAGGATACTCACAGATCAATACACTTCATAACCAAATCTCAACATGGTATTTCCTTTCCTGAAAATACTATGTCTTGATCCCACATTCACGACATTCCACAAATCATATAACACTTAAATGAATGATTCCAATCACAACAACAATCATTCCATGGTTCATATTTTCGAATATCACATTTAAATCTCAAACAGTTTCAAACAACACAAAAACAGGGGAGTTCGAAAAACAACGCCAAAACCGGCGATCTCGTCCAAAAACAGGGGATTTCGAACTCTGTATTTAAAACCGACGATCTCATTCAAAAGCAGGGGATTTCGAAACAAAGTTAAAACCAGCGACCACGTCGCCCTCACTTCAGAACTTACTCGCCTAACGTTTTTATAAATGTAAAGTACTAGCTTCCCTTACCTGGACTTGCGCAAAACACCAAGAGCTCCAAGACCCACCGAGCTTAAATGATGCCTTAGCTCTGTTTTAGCGTCTAGTTTATAGGACTTGCAGAGAAACTCCCAGGTGCTCCAAGGGCAGTCGTCGCTGGTTGCACTGGTGCTTGAGGTTGCCTGAATCGCAGCGCGAAGGAGAGAAAAGAGAGGGATGAAGATGCACTCACTCTTTCACTCTCGAGTCTCTGTAACGTTCTTTGCCTCCTCGTAGTGGGTTTTTGAATCCAAGCCTACTAGTCCACGCATGCTGCTGCCACCACCCCCCTCTGCAAGAAAGCCAGAGTGTACGTTTCACTGAACAGTACGGCCATGGTTGTCTTCTTGTGCATGCCAACCACTTCCCTGAACAGTACGACCGCGAGTGTCTCTTGCGCATGCCAATCTTCTGATGTCACTATTCTGAACCACCCTTTTTGTCCACGTGGCGCGCGTGCAGGACGTGTCATGCTGGGAGTCTGGGTCCCACCTTATCTGCGTGAAACTCGACATCACGCGATAACCTTCCACCGATGACCGCTCGCGCGATGACTATCCACCGAGGCCTCATCCTGGAGGACGACCGATGTCTCTCCCTGGGAGGCGACCGATGTGTCACCCTGGAAGACCACCGATGTCTCATACTGGCAGACAACCGATGTCCACCCTGGAGGACCACCGATGTCTCACACTGGCAGACAACCGATGTCTCACCCTGGCAGACCACCGATGTCTCTCCCATCCTGGTTGATGACCGATGTTCCTCTCATCCTGTTGGCGATCTCTTATCGCCCTTGTGTGTGACGAGAACACATCGCCTTACTCTGGTCACCGATGTCACATCGTCACACCTTGCTGAAGGTTCATCCTCCCATTATGTTACATCCACGGTATCACCTCCAGATGACTTGGTGACGTCGGTAGCTTCACATTTCCAAGAGTAGATCAGCACTACTCCTCGTGCTCCCATGCATGCAACACTAAGGATGACTTCTTATGCTCAAGCATAAAGCTTTGCATGCACAGCGTATCTAAGGCTTAACCACACCTTGATACGTGTGGTTTTGTGGAACCCACTCTGGTTGATCCAGTATCTTGACTACGTACTACGTGCACTCCCGTCGATCACGTACACCATAGGCGATTGGCGGTCATGTCTCCTCTAGGCGACAAGCGATTATGTCCCAGAGAAGTCGGAGATCGCCTCCGTCTTCAATAACGGCGATCTCGTAGAAGACTTCTTAACTACACTTTTCTTCCTTTACTCTTCTTGATCCACACGTCATCCGACCGACCTCTACCAGCTGACCCCAGATCTTGGGCGATGTCTGAGGTCCGACTACTACGAAACTTCAATTACCAACTCTTTGTATTTTAAATAATAACATCTTCTGAAATTATTTAAATATAATACTTTCATTCCAATTAAAGTTTCTAGGTCCTTACACTTTCTTACATGGTGAACTTCAAGAAGAAGTGTTTGTCCAGCAACCTGAAGGATTTATCAAAAAAAGGCAGAGAAAATCAAGTGTATAAGCTCAAGAAAGCTCTTTATGGGCTTAAACAAGCTCCACGAGCCTAGTATAGCAAGATTGAAGCATATTTTTCCAAAGAACACTTTGATCGCTGCCCTAGTGAACACACTCTATTTATTAAAAGAATTCATGGTAATATTCTAATTGTTAGTCTATATGTTGATGACATAATTTTCACTGGAAATAGTAGTCAAATGTGTGAGAACTTCAAGAAGTCAATGCAATTAGAATTTGACATGACAGATTTGGGAAGAATGAGGTACTTCTTGGGAATTGAAGTGATACAAAGTGATGTGGGAATTTTCATCTGCCAAAGACGTTATGCTCGTGAGATGTTAGCTCGGTTCAACATGACAGAATGCAACTCTGTTCGCAATCCAATTGTGCCAGGCACTGCACTATCTAAAGATGATGAAGGAACACCAGTTGATGCCACCAAATTTAAACAAGTTGTTGGTAGTCTCATGTACCTAACAGTCACCCGACCAGACCTAATGTTTGGAGTGAGCCTAATCAGCAGATACATGGCTACTCCAAAGGCATCACATTGGGCTGCTACAAAACGTATTATGAGGTATGTACAAGGTACCATTGAATATGGTATTCTATATCAAAAGGGAGGAAAGACTGAAATCACAACCTATAGTGACAACAACTATGCTGGGGACTTGGATGACAGACGAAACACCTCTGGAGCAGTATTCATAATAGGTTCAGGGGCTGTATCATGGGCTTCAAAGAAGCAATCAGTGGTTAGCCTATCAACTACAGAGGCAGAGTATATAGCTGCAGCTGCATGTGCCTGTCAATGCATTTGGCTTCATAGAATTTTAGAACATTTTGGGATTGAAAGAAAGGAAGCAATCACAATTCTATGTGATAACAACTCCACTATTCAGCTGTCCAAAAATCCTGTCTTTCATGGACGTAGTAAGCACATTGCAGTGAGATTTCACTTTCTCAGAGATCTAGTAAATGATCATGTGATTCAGTTGAAATACTGCAATACTCACGAACAGGTGGCAGATATAATGACTAAGGCTGTGAAACTTGATAAATTTGAGAAACTTCGACAAATGCTTGGAGTAGTTGACATTACTACAGTAAGCTAAGAGCTTAAGGGAGGAATTGTTAGTTTATCTTTCTGTTTTAAATTAAATAAAACCCTATTTCTCAAGGTAGAACTAGTTTAGCAGTTAGCTATTTTTTAGGTGTGCATATGTCTGCATAGCTGTACGTGTCCTACTTTGTAGCCATGTACTAGAATTAATTTTCAACAGTTTTTTTATGTAAAAGGTTTATAAAAGTCTGATTGCTTCAATTGAATAAACATGCGGTATTTTCACTTTCAATCAGATATATTGCACAAGTACTATTTTAAGTTTTATAATAATAACATATATGCTCCAGGAGGTATACGTGCGACATCCAATTTTAAAGAAGATTATCAACATAGATCTCAAAATGAAGTGACATTTATAGGAGGCATAGCGCCTCAATACATCCATTGTTGTCTAGTATATACACTGTCACGTGCCGGACAAGGGAAGTATGTGAGAAAAGTTAGAGAAAGAAGATGTATTAAAAATACAAATTTTATTTCAGGAACACCAAACAATCTAATTTCAATTCGTTTTCCGATACCGTACACCTACATGGAAAACAATAGAAAGATACCAATACCTGTACAATATTATCCATGAGAAAAAAAATAAAGAAAGAAATTATTGTTTTTCTCTTACTTTCTCTGCTGTTTTTCTCTTACTTTCTCCGCTTGTAAAAGAAGCAACCCCTTCTCAACCATACCATACCAGCACATCAATGAAGAAGGATCCTTTTTTCCTACTGCTGCATCATGTCAACATATAAATATGAACACGATGCCCCAAGTACAGCAATCGCAATGTGTTAACATGGCTCAAGCTACAAACATGACCAGAATAATTACTCCGTGAAGATAGAAAAAGTCAAAGGTTTATAACAAAAAAGAATGGGTAGACTGAACCAAGTTTCAATCAAGATCTTTCCTCTTGGAGGAAAAATTACATCAGCAAATACTTCGCTTTTCACAAGAACCGAAGGACCCAGTATTATGCCTCCCTACACACATGCATGCATGCAATAATGTAGCATTAATTAATTGTGATTTAAAACTATGATTGGATTCATAGTAGAGATTGAAATAAGATTATTATATGGTAAAGGGAGTAACCATGAGTTCAGAAATAACGCGTGGCTGGCGAATGGGCTTGAGTATGAAGATAAATAAACGGGTGACAACGACAATTAACATTAGTTGCAAGAGAAAGAGAGGAAGAGCATAGTTCAAAGGGTTTTCCTTTTGCCAAAACCCTTCTGATGTTATCATCGTGGCTGCATAGCATACTATTTGTTTCGTTTCATTTAAATGAAACGGCACTGCAACTTCTCAATTTTACACTCGTATTGGAGATATTACCTTAACATCAATTTTACACTTTTTTTTTATCTCTAAACAAATCATAAAGAAATATTTAGAAATCCCTAGATGTGGTTTAAATTCCCTTGAGTCAAAGTTAAATATTCCTTAATTTTAACTTTTATTATTTGTAAGAAAGAAGCGCAGTTTTATTTCATGTTTGCTTTTGATGTGGATATCTAAAATTATAATGTTACTTTGTTGCAAAGAGCAAGATAATTACAAACTGCATAGCAGAATAAGGTTTAGAATTGTGGATTTTCTTATGAACATGCACTTATTGTTAGTGAGGCTGTGTGGAATATACTATATGTGTGCAGACAATTAAGGGTGAGTCAGTGAGAGCAGTGTCCCATTAAGATACAGTCACTGTCATTCATTCAAAAACTAACAAGTCACTTTGAAGAACTGATACAAAAGTATATGTAATAATTAAATTTAATACTGAGAACATTATTTACTGATCAAATCGGTTCACCAATTTCCTGATCAAGCTGGTTAGTCAAACAAGTTTAGTGCTGAACAATTTGTCAAAGTCAACCCAATCAAAATTTTATAATGATGAGTAAGAAAATGATGCTCAAATCACTTGTCCCATTAATAAATTATTCTTCCCTACAAAAAGGTTTTAGTAGAACTGCTAGATGCTTTGCAGATCTTATAAAACAGATAATTTTCCAGCTAGCTAGGTTCTACTACAATTCCCTGCCAAAAATAGTAAATGTTTTATAAAATGGTACAAGGTACTCTAACCCATTTAAATGGTATCCACTAGATTTACATAAACATCATAGAACAAGAACCTGTCTTCTATCAATACTTTAAACATAAGTAATGTCTACTTAACCTACAAACTCTATTGACCACTGAAGAAAGAAAACAAAAATCCTTTGTACTTGTTCATAATTACCAAAACCAAAAATTTAATGACATTAAGATTATAAAACCATATACACCAACCTAAACCAAATCAAATACACCACCAACGTTATTTAATTCCTTTAACCAAATCAGACATTATATGTTGAAAGAAATGACTCTTAGGTTCTCTGAACATAACCATTTGAATCATTAATTTAAGAAATGCCAACAGTAGTATATACTCTAAAACATTTTTCTTTTCACGCACTATTTTTTATTACATAAAAATTCTTATAAATTTTATTAAATATGCAGATATTATTTTCTGAATGATGATTTTGCTTTCAAACTTTTGGGATTCACATTATATGTTGAAGGCTTATATAGGGGATCAAGCTATAAACGCCATAGAAAGTTATAGTGATCTCATATATAATGATATCAGAAGCATGCAGTTTACAATAATGCCTTCAAATTTTATCTCTATCACACGTATATGCATCCGATACTGAATGCGTGTAATTGAGTGTTTTGCAGCCACTAAAATGACATTGTCTTAAAGACTGAGAATCACAAGAGTAAAAGACACACATAACAGTTAGATATGCGCCAGCACTAGCTCTAGCACTCACAAAATAGTGGCTGTTAGTTAACTTGCTGGTTCAGTCAGTGGCTTTTTCTCTGATGGCGGTGCATGTGCTTACCACTATAATATTCAAAAGTATGCTAAAGCATTCCCGTTTTAACTGCTACTCACTGAATGAAGACACAGGTTTTAAGGTTTAAAGAAAACTAAACCCAACTGAAAACATTGTAACATCACAACAATGGAGTGCATGAAATTGATTCCTTTACATTGCACAAAATCTTATACATTAGTTACTTTATGAAACACCTCATATATACATGAAAACGATAAAAGTCACCATTTAACAACACCAGAAGTTTAATGACTCATGATATCTCCTCTCCATATATTCTGAAAATACTCAAAAACTAAATATTAATATATTCTCTTGTGTGTGTCTTTGTCTATATGGATAGACCAATTGATGTCAAGATATGGTTATTCTTACCATTGCATGCAGTATATAAAGAGAAAAAAGTGCCAAAACTTTAACTGTAATGTAAGTTTCTTTAATGTCTTATGAGACTCTGTGATTTGTTAAATGATTAATAAATAAATAATTAACAGCTATTGATAAGAATGCAGTTTTAAGGGATTATTATCTCTTTTGAAAAACTATACTTTGACATCCCCAAAAAAAATACATTCATTTAAAAACTACTTTAATAATATAATAATATATATTGATATTTTAAATTAAAAAATAAAACAAATTCAATTAAAATATTAACATTTTGAGTAATGTTAAAAATATATTTTATTTTATAGGTGTCAAAATATCACTCTTTCTCTCTTTCTTAATATCAGTGTATCGACCAACCTTAACAATTCTCAAAAAAAAGATAAACAAATGAAACTTAAGGAAGCGAGTCTTCTTTTCCTCTTCTCGAGGACGATCAGTGTTTTAAGATTTATAACCATAAAAAAGATTCACTTTTATTTATGATTTGAGAATCATTAATTTCTACCTGTCCTACTAATTTTGGTTAAATTATACAAATGCCAAATCTTATACAAAGTGATTCAAAATACTTCTCCTTTTTAAAAACATAAAAAACTTGATTTACTCGTAAATGTGTGTGAGAGAATTGAATGTGTAAAAATAGAAATATATATATATATAGGTGTAAATTTAGTTTAGACTTAAATATACATTTTTCTATAAACTATTATCTTTTATTTAACTTTTTGTAAATTATTTTCCATTTGTTTGAATTTATTGCTAATAAGTTATCTTTTTATTTTTAGTTCCTCTCGTGACATTTCTTAATAATAAGACGTTGTTGATGATATAATTTTTTTTTTATCAACAAAAAATAATAAATAAATAGAACCACTTTAGGGGTGATTCAACCTTATACAAATAATAAATAAAGGCAAATCTAATCTTACAAACCACTCCCAACAAGAAGAACAAAACCACCACCTATCATAAGATAACAGACACCTAATTCTATTTAAAACAACTATACTAACAACCTAACCTATCATATCGAAGCACCAACAAATTGGTGACATCATTCACATCTACTATTTTTTAAAAAAAAAAAAAAAAAACAAGTTGTTAATGTTTAAAAAGTCAAGGATGAAAAAGTAAATAAAAAGTTTTAAGTGCCAAAACTATAGATAAATATTATATTTATCGAGATACAATTATATTTAATTATTATTATATGAAAATTATTATATATACTATTTTATGTTAGTTTATAATTTTAAAAGATGATATTGACTAATGGTAAGAATAGGCTATGTTAACTTGTCAGCCCATATTTTTATTAAATAAACTGATTCAAAACTTTTATAAAATTTTCATTAATTAAAAAGGTTAAATCTTAAGTCATTCAAAGAATTTAGTCCCAACAACGTTATGTTTAAGTAAATATATAAATAATATGTTTTTTTTTTCATTTTTTTAGGTATTTTGTTTATATTTTATCATGCTTGATTTAAGTTCTTTTATAAGGATTTTGACATTTTTGAAGTGTTTGTTTTTATTTAATTTATTTAATATTGATAAAATAAATTATTATTATATTAAATGCAGATAAAAAAGTGTTATATTAAATGTTATAATATATTAATTTAATAGTTTCAAGTTTGAATCCTAAATATGTTACAACTTAAAATATTGGAAAGAAATCAAAAGAAAAAATTATTAATCGTATCCTACTTGAGTAATTACGTTTTATTTACTTATCAAGTTAAAGTATAATTATTCGCTAATAAAGTTTACAAAATATTGGTATTTATAAGCAAAATATACAATAATATAATAAATTGAACTTTTGTATTTATTTTGGCTTATCTTTTTGAGTTTGCATCATTTTCTACAATTTAATCACAATAGAAAATTAAACCATCATAAAAAAATGCACTTTGTAATATTGAGTTAAGTACACAATATAATATAATCATATTTATTACAAAATCATATAAACTCGAACCATTAATTAATGAATACAAATAAGAGAACATTAAATTAATAAATATAACCTATCAAATACTAATATTTAATTCTTTTAAGCATTTTAAGTCTACAAAACTTAATTTATTTTGAGTATTTCAGGTCTACACACCCAACAACTACTTCATGGGTAAGATCTGTTGTGTATTGAAAAATCCTGAAAAGGTTGGGCACAAACCTGCTGTAAAAACCAGTTTATGTATGAAACTACTTTTGTCATTGTGTACTCCATAAACCTTACTTAAGATATATATAATATTTTAAATCATTATTTGTATGATTTAAAATTAAATAAATTTATCATGATAATGTAAAACCGTTTTACTAGATGTAAACATATTCTCTTTCTTTATAAATAGATCAAATTTGTCAAAATAAAAAGATATGACACAAAATAAGCTTTTAAGAAGGATAACACAATAACTCAATTTTTTTTTAAAAGTCAAATTAAGTCTAAAAGTTTTTATTTAACAAATAATTGCCCAAGTTTGAATCGATCATCAATTTTTTAAACAAATTAAACTCATTTAATAGTAAACTAAAATGTTACTGGATTATATTTATTTTTATTTTTGCTATAACCTTTTGTTTAAAAACAAAATAATTATGTATTATAAAGAGAACTTGGTATTTTTTTTCCTTGAATCGATATAGGTTGGAAATAATTAATAACTTATTTGTATTACATTTCAAACACGGTAAGGGTGTGTGGGTGTGTTTGATTTTCTTTTTACATACTCAAAATTACGTTGACCTATGAAATTACATTTTTTAATTGACTTGAATTTCATCCGAGCACCAAAAACACTTGAAAAATAATTTGATGTTGAAGTTTAACAACTTCATTACCTTTTACCTTAAACCTTGATATAATAAATTTAGTATAATGTGCGATTTTATTTAAAATTTATCTTACTCATGTAAAACATAATTTTTTTTTGTTTCATTTAACTTTATTACGTGGTTTCTTTGATTTTTATTACAATTCTCTCTCTTTTATAATAAGTTATTGAAATTGTTATTCTTTCTTATTGGATTTCTTATTATTATTATTGTTCTTTGTGAGTATTTGTGACTTTATATGTATGTAAAGTTAAAATATTGTAGCATCACAAAAGTTGAGTTCATCAAGATCATATTTAAAACTTTGTCTCAAAGATTAAAAAGGGTGTTACATATTACGATAGATCATAAACAAACAACACTTCTAGACGGAGTCTATTGGATAATGTCTTTGTTGCCTATGAGACTATTGAGGAGGACAAATACAAAAAAAAACAAATGTTGTACATATAACTTGATTAAGTAAAATTTTTGTTATACATAATGGAACAAAAGGATAATGTGAGTATGAGAGGTGCAGAGGTAATTAATAAGTTATGTGTTACGAATGAATTGGAGAAGAAAAATTATTTTTTTTCACATGTAATATAGTATGAGGGATTTGGAGTCTATGTAACATATGAGTTAGAAATGAGCACGGTCGAACATGTCAAGTCAATAACATAGTTTCATCATTTTTATCTAATGTACTTTAGTAGAAAATAAAATAGAACCTAAAAGTGTACTTGAATAACAATAGTATATATTATATGAATGGAAGAAACAAAATAATTTTTAAGAATAAAAAAATTAATATTTTAAGAATAAAAAAATTAATATTTTAAAAATATTTACTTTGACACAATTAAAGATATGAGACTGGATAATTAATAAATACTCACATATACAATTTAACTACTCTACATAAATCTTGTTACCGATTACATCCGAGATAGTTCTAAGTATAGATAGCAAGTTGGTCTAATAGAGAGTGATAGTTTTTGTTTTATAAAGTGTTTTTAAAATTCAAGTATTAAGTTTATGATTCTAGTGGATAATAGGATGTGAACTAAATCTCTATTCATAATTATTATCCAAATTTGTCTCACATATCTGCCATGGCTCCTTAATGGTTGTGATCCCAACATATGTTTTTATTAAAAAAGAAAAAGAGTGGTGGGCAGATATGCCATGGCTGGAAAATGGGCAGCGTTGACGAGATCTAAGCTGGCAAATGTAATATAAAATCACGGTTGACAATCAAATCTAACCACCACACCTATCCACTATAACAATCCTGTTCACAAATTTAGTTTACAAAAACCAATTAAATAACAATCATATAATCACACATTATTTTTTTGTACAGAGGAATTTATACCTTCAAAATAAAATTAATTTCTTCATTAACTAAAATTAATTTATATACAAATTCATATACACACACACACATATATATATATATATATATATACACTCATTATATATTTTTAAAAAATAAAATTTAATTGTACGGAGAAGATGATTTTAGTTTATGAAAAAAAAAAATCTCTTAGAAATATTTATGAACAAGTTCATCGAAACAATAAGAATTAAGTATTTAGAAATAAAAACTTTCCTACCCAAAGTAATTATAATCGCGAAATTATTACTATTTTATTATCATTATTATTACTCTCCATTATAATTTTTTTTTTGTTCTTTTTACTTTTAAAATAATAATCTTTTAGTTTTAAGCTACTTATCGAACAAAATTCTCAAGTATAATAGAGTAATTAATACAAAATTTACTTAAAAAATTAAAATATTTTTTACAATTTTATTATTGAATATATTTTAATCAATATAACAGAATCTTCAAATTATTGTTTTAGAATGAAAATAAAATAGTTGTTATTAATCTAAATACTTACAATTATTAATAATCATCATGAATATTGACAAGTTACTGGAATGCTTCTTAAACATACTCAAGTTTTTAAAAAGTATCAATAATATATTTTATTATAAGTTAAAAAAATTTATTTGAAGTTACCAATGTGTCTTAATTAACCACTCTATGGCACAATTACATAATTCTATTAAATTATGACAAAGAAAAGAGTGATTAAATTTGTGAGAGAGATATAGAAGTTCTAGAAATGCAAAAGTATTGCAGTCAATATTGAAAAAGAGTACCTAACACCACTGAGTGGGTTCTGATGAAACATGTTATGTTCTGTGCCCAACAATGTCATAATAATGTACACAACAACTCTTCTCCTTCTGTCCTCGGACATTGATTTTTCTGTATTCCAATACTTTATCCATTTTTGGAATCGGGGTTTCTTTCTTCTCTCTCCAAAATCGAATCTTTCTCATTTGGGTCACTCTATTTGCCCTTTCAACTTGCTCAGCGGTTGCGTAGCGTGATGGCTCTGTTCTGTCAAAATGAGTGCTCTGAATAGGACCATTTCCTTCAACAAAACCTCTTCCTCCAATCGAAGGTCCCTCGCCATTGGAAGTCCCAGACTCAATCATAACAACACCAACAACAACCGCTTTGGATGTGTCTCTCTCAGGTTTCAGGTTCTTGTCATCATTGCCTCTGTCTTTTCCTTCTTTGTAGCCGTAGGTGGCTACATGTACGTCCTTCCAAGCCTTAGCCAAGCGTTTTCCAATGTCCAAGTTCTCTCATCTGAGGGCAACAATGGATCAGTGAGAGATTGTGATATCTTTAATGGAAGCTGGGTTCAGGTTCAAGATCACCCCTTGTACAATGCCACAGAGTGCCCTTTTGTAGAAGCGGGATTCGACTGTTTGGGGAATGGGAGGAGTGACAGGGATTATCTTGGATGGAGGTGGAAGCCGAGGAGTTGTGAGATTCCAAGGTTTGATGTGCGTGGTATATTGGAAATGCTTAGAAGCAAAAGGGTAGTTTTTGTTGGGGATTCAATGAGTAGGACTCAGTGGGAGTCTCTGATTTGTATGCTCATGGCTGGAGTTGAAGATAAGAGAGGAGTTTATGAAGTGAACCGGAATCAGATAACAAAGAAGATCCGGTTTTTAGGGGTTCGGTTCAGTGCTTTCAATTTAACCATTGAGTTTTTTCGCTCAGTTTTCCTGGTGCAGCAGGGCAGGATGCCTAGACATGCACCAAAAAGGGTCAAATCCACACTCTTATTGGACAAGTTGGATGATATAAGTGACCAGTGGGTGAATTCAGATATTCTGATATTCAATACTGGGCACTGGTGGGTTCCATCTAAGCTTTTTGATATGTAAGTTTCCCTTCTCTTTCTCATTTTAATGTTAATCCACTGCCCATTAGTGTTGCAATGTGTGACCTGTGAGGATATCTACTATAGTTCATTCTAATTTCATTACCATGCTTTTCAGCCTTCACTGTTTTTCTTATCATTTGTTTATCAGTAGGTTTTGTTTTTGGACAAAATTTATATCAAGGTCTTCATGTCCTTGTCGTCAGGTTCTCAAATCAAATGTGACATGTGGATGTTCTTCCTAGCATTAAATGGCCTTCAGTAAATAACTATTACATTTAAAAAAATTCATATGTCTTCGTTTGATTTGAGAAGAACAGAAGGAACTTGATTTAATTTCGGTCCTTTATTTTAAGGGGAAAAACTGTTCCCCGATGATACAAAATTTTCATAGCAGTTAACCTAATTGTTCACAATAGTAGTTATTGTTCTCTTATTAGCTTCATGATGGAAGCCTTGTTAGGCTTGCAAGATTGGTGGATCTTTCCACTACAAGCTCAAGAACATAGATGATGAAGGAGGATTTGAGTGGTGTAAACTCAAAAGGTGATGATAGGATGAGTTCTAAGTTGAAACTAATTGGAATTGGATGACTCGTCAGTTTATGATGCGGATTGAATGGGGAAGGCAATGGTGTGCTTGGTTGGAATTATAGTAGTGATTTGAGTGGTGTAAACTCAAAACGCCATGAGCTAAGAAGAAAGGCTTCTTGGTTTCTTGGCCTGGTTCTTGAATCTTGGTATAGTTTGATATTTAGTTTTGGGTGGCCAAATTGTGTATTGTGTAGGAGGGATGATTCTTGAAATAGATAGGTTTGGTATGCTATGGCTAAACAAGGATCTCGAGAGAAGGAGAGATAGGCCAAAAGAGACTAAGAGAAAGAAGGAAAGACAGAAAAGAAGGTTTGCCTTTGAGAACAAGATTGAAGCACAAAGTTGGGGAACTTTGACTAGGTAGGGGCCACTCCTTTTTGGAGATGAGCAAAACTTAGGATGTTCGCTACTAGGGATGTCATCTAAGAAAAGAAGAGGAATCACACTCTTCACAAAACTATCAAGTTTTCATTCCATTCAAAGTTATCTCAAGAGTTTTAAACCTTATGACCTAACAAAGCTATGCTAAGAAGAGTACAAGCACTCTAGGCTAAGCTAGCCAAACCTATGATCTAAAGAAGAGAGGATTAACACCAACTAATACTAAGTATGTATACAGAAAGGTATTATTCCTATCTACACTAATCCTAAGGGTCCTCATGTCTTTGTTGGTTTGATGAAGCTCCTCCTCAAGCTCCTTACCCTTGCTTGTAGTTTAGACACCCCTAGAAGCTCTCCTTATCTCTTGGACTTCTCTTCTCCCTTTCTTGATCTTTAACCATACTTCTTGTGCCTACTTCTCTTTGTGTGGGCTCCTCTTGGTCCATGATCACATCACTTCATGGCCACAACAATGACCACCTTAATCCAGTAGGTGAATTGGTCTCATCTGTACAGATTGCTTTGATTGAAAACCAAATTTTCAAACTTACCAGTCAATATGATATCCCTTTTAATATTTTTTTTCCAATATCCTTCTCAGTCTCTGTCTACCCTCTCATTGTTAAAACCCATACAATGGAAAATACATAGGCTGCAAAAAAAAAATTGACCAGAAGGCTGCCTTACCCAGTTAAACTGTATCCCTGGACTCTGGAGATTGTTACTGTGATTCTTGCCTTTGCTGTGTTTGAGAATATAGACTATTTGTACTTGTAATTTTGCTTGTTAGTGTGGCACATACCTATGTATTGTTCTTTCAATTTCTAACTTAAGATATCTTTGACACCATTTTGAGAAAATTTATTCAACTTAACAAATCTTTTAAGTGGGGTGGCTTAACCTTCTGTTAATCTGCACATGTTTTACTCCTTTTACAAAACCTTCTGAGCCTTGCAATTCATCAGAAAAACTGAATCCAATCATGCTTAATTGCATATTATTTCTACTTTTCCATTGTGGTTACCATCTAAATATTACAGTTGGATTTTTTAAGGAAAAATATCTAATTTTCTAAAGAGAGAGAAGGATGGAGGGAAGAGTTTTACAGTTTTACTACATAACCTGAGACCACTCTCTGTGAGTGGGAGTAGTGGGTAGTTTCAGATTGGAATAAGATATGCGCTACATTATGTCCGTTTTCTATTTTCTGAAAGAACGGAGTTATCCCATCTTGTCATCTTTTTGAATGTTTTCAGTTAATTTAGTTCATTTGTAGTTATCCTCTTTTTATGCAATTGTTATTAATTTAAAATTACATTCAAGAGTACTTCATTTGTGAGCAGAAACTATGTTAGTTAAAATCATGCAAACTCGGGCAACATTGCAACCATCATAATAAAGATTTTGCTTCCACATGCATAGCCTCATATGAATGTTCCAAACTGTCTGGATAAGCTCTCTGTCAACTTTCCTGTTGGATGGGAATAGCATGTGGCTATTGTTTGTAAGCATAATTTTGTATAAATTGAATATAACCTAGGGTCAGAAAATGTTGTATTGGCAGAATTGTGTTTATTGTCTGAACCTAGCTGTGGTGAAATTAATTGATGGGAGTGAGGTAAAGGAAGAGATAAAATGTTTCATCCTGAAAGTATCAGTGGTCAGACTTTTGAAATTAACTTCCATTTGCTTCTCTCAATCAAAAGCAGAGATAAAACTGTTGTAAACATATGATTTTAATAGAAACCAGAAACCACCCCGTTGGAAATAAAGTTGTATTATTGAATATTAACAAAGAAATAGGAAAGAGATTACAGAAATATGTGACCCCCCTACCCTCCCTAACTACCCAAAGCCTAGAGCTCCATAGGGATGAAATTCTCTGCCCAGACTTCACAGACCTAAAGCTGATTGCAAGAGAATAATGATCCCCTCTTTTCTCCATCACTCTGCTGAAAACCATTTCTTCCAAATAGGGTTGGAAATAAATTAGGCTACCTGTAAAGGGCTTAGAGGCCACCCACTGAGAGGTTGTCTTGGCTTAACCTAATTAGCAAAAAGGCTAGGCTTGATGAACTTCTTAAAAATCCTAAGATGGTCAAGCTATGCATTTTTATAAAAGCCTACATATACCTCCAGATTCTAGGCCTTTGATCTGACCCATTAACCAATTGACCCTGATTTTCCCCATCAGGCCTAACAGATTCATTATTCATTAAATATTCATTCAGTTGCTTTTTGAATTTCTCTTTGTAAGGCAGAAGCTGCATTTTCATATTTTTAAATCTTTGTTTCTTGTTCCTTTTGTATAATGGTCCTCTTCTTTCTTTCAACAGGGGCTGTTATTTCAAGGTTGGAAGCTCTCTTAAACTTGGGATGTCAATTCCTGCTGCCTTTAGAATAGCACTTGAAACTTGGGCATCATGGGTTGAGAGAGAGATTAATAAAAATAGAACACGCATATTCTTTAGGACTTTTGAGCCATCTCACTGGAGGTATTCCTACTTTACTGTTAACATGATTATATAGCTTGGCTCAGTTTATAGGAATTTTTATTCATGCACAGGAATTATCTTTGAAATCTTGCTTCAAAAGTTATTGATCCAGCCTTTATGGTTCATGCAGTGATCTTACCCGTAGAATTTGCAATGTGACCCAGTACCCAACATTAGAAACTGATGGAAGCGATCAAAACTTGTTTTCGGATACAATTTTAGACGTTTTAAAGAATGTTAATATTCCTATAAATGTTCTCCATGTTACTTCTATGTCTGCTTTCCGGAGTGATGCACATGTTGGTAATTGGAGTGACAATCCATCTATTGAAGATTGTAGCCATTGGTGTCTTCCTGGAGTTCCTGATATGTGGAATGAAATTATCCTGTTCCAACTTTTTTCTGAATCTGAAATTCCTTTTCAACAAATTGAATCATTCGGTAAGTTTAGTTATCTTCTACTACGCTTTTTTTAAAAGTTTTGCCTGGGAATATGTGGTATGATTTAAGCATGACTTTTATTAGTTGAGTCACTCCCCCTATGTTTAGGAATTAGACATACATTCCTCAAGTTTACCTATGCATGTTAGAGTATCTATGTCCGCTATTCTCATGAGTACTGATATATTCATAATTAATATTAGTTGTACAACCTGTTAGCAATCACTTATTTATTTGTCAAAACATCATTGGTTGGCTTAGATGTTACTATTATAATATTATTATAAAAGAATTGTCAAAACATAATTTCTCTTTTCATATATACCCTGCAGTAAAAAGACTTTTTTTCCCTTTTTCTTGAGTCAGATGAATTTAATTATAACTTTTCTTTTAGGGTTGGATGCTCAACTAAATCTTTAGCCCTTGTTCCACTTCTCTCAGAAAGAGAATACATCTCTTGCTTTCTACTGCTTCATCGTTTTTAGAAAAAAAAAAATACATTTCACGTATTTTATTTCTGGGTGCAGATTAAAGAGACTAACATTCTTAGTAATTGCAAGCCTACCTCAAACAATTCTGATGCCTCCTAAGAAGTATGGATGGGGTTCTAACACCAGAAATCTGAAGCCATCTCATTCTTCAATTTTGAACTCTGCCATCTACCATGATTTTCTTCAACACTCAACTTTTCCAGATTTTGTAAGTATGGTCCAAATACACACACCACCTTGTCAAAACAAATCAAACACGAAGTAATTATTTAATTTGCCAATTCTTTGTATATCAGTAAACGTAATGTGTGAGATGCATGTCATGATTGTTGGTTTTGTTCATGACAATACTGTTCTTCTGCATAGCAAAAAGAGAAGAAGGAAAGTACAAATCAATCAATTTCTTTTTTCTGATTCCCTGTCTTAATTATGTAATTGTTCTTTATTCGAATGGATTTGTGTCTAAATACTTGCTTCACTTGGATGCCGTGTTTCACTTTTCTTTCGGCCTCGTGAAAAATGATGGCGCAGCACCATTTTGCAGGATCAATCATGGGATCATCCCTATTCTGAATTTCAGACACGTGATGTTTTAATCTATATCTATTTTTTGCACAATACATTGCATTTGGAACAATCATAGATTGGGTGGAGACTGATCCTGTCAAGTGTAATATATAGATAACTTCACATGTTTTATAATATTAGATGAAGTTGGAAAGCAAAAAAACGTTACAGAATATTGGATACACATGGCAAAGAAATCCAGATACAGTCCATAAAAGGTAATGTGCACATTCCATATGTTAACAAAAATCAGTTGCCGAATCTACGTATCGATGGGACATTCATTTTGTTTGGCATTTGGAACATGATCATCATTTGCTTGCAGAAATGTTTGTTTTTATTTACAATATTCAAAAGAGAAAAATATAGTAAATTGTTATACACAAATATTTTATTTATAATAAAGAGATAAAATAACAGAAAGCGAAATTAATAATATCTGATAATAAAATATATTTTCCTATCAAATCTCATTATTTAATATAACTAAATCATATCTCTAGCGAAACTTTGTAAAGCACAACTTACGGTAGACAAAAAGACTTTTCTCTAAACATGAGCTTACATAATTGTGCAATAAGTACACCTATCGAAAATAAGCAAATAAAACCTGCCTATGATCTATAAATTACATGTAATCGACATTTTCTGCTTATCATTCTTATTTTATCTTCGAACATGAGATGGGACACGAGAAGAAAAACAGGTGCGGAGAAGTCTCTAATATGAAGTTTGTTTTCACTAAATATTATATTGGAATCTATGTTACATGTCAACAAAAACAAATGAGAACAAAAGGGAAATGTGACTTCCGAATAAATGGCGCACAAAAAGATGTACACAGGCGGGCATGGATGGAATTTCTAAGAAATTGAAAAATCATGGATCAATGGCAATAGGAGTAATACGCTTCTTGGCTGGCTTATTTGACAAGGGTGTACTCTTCGAACTGGAAAATTTTTGCCCAGACTTCTCTTCTGCACCCGATTTACCGTCCAAACTTGATTGCAGAGTTGCTGTCTTCTCCCTTGATTCCGTTTGTTTTCCGTCAGAATCAGGATTAGCTGGCTGTTTCTCAGCCTTGTCTTGAGCTCCAAAATTTACAGCACACGAATTCCATTGCTGTTTCGTTGCCTTATCTTCTGGTTCCGCTTTTCTTCTATCTAATTCAGCAGTGCCAATTATTCCAGTTGTTTCAATGATCATGTCATCAGTTTTCTCTTCTGCTTCATTTTTCCTACTATCAGCTATAACCCCTTCAACATTCCCAGTTGCCTCAATGACCATGTTGTCAGGCTTGTCTAGTGTTACAGTGTCATTGCCTGTCTGTAAATTACTCTCACTATCCTCCTTGGCTTTTCCTTCTAGCAAAATATATATAGGGAAATTAAAAAACATTGAAGTGGTGACTTTGACAGCAGAAAAAGGAAGGCTGCTTACCAGATAAAGAGTAAGGTGATCCAAGTTCGTCATTCTCAAACTCCACCAAAGAGCAGAAACCATCTTGTGATGACAATGCCAAATAATGAGCATCAGATGACCTTTTTGAACAAATACCAGTTAGAGATAAACCTTTCCCAAAAATTATAATTCTCAAACCTAAAAAGGAATTGGTAGCAAATAAAATTTACCAGGTAATATCTGTTATTGCGGCATAGTGAAGACCAGCTAATACAGCTAAGGGAGATGTGCTCTCGGTATCATAAATGTACAGTGAATTCAAAGTGGCCACAGCAAATATGATGCGATATGGGAGGTTGAATACCCCAGCTGCACTAAACAAAACCAGTATTAGGCTTCTGCTGTGCAAGAAATTCTCCAAGACAAGCAGAACTTTAAGCAAATACTAGTTGGCAGTGCAAGTCTCAGATCTAAGCTGACTCGGATGCCACTCATACAATTAAATTATAACAAGACAATCTAGCAGTAGGTGAGGATTAGTGTGTGAATCACACAAAAGTCCTTTGGCTTTATTACAGACCAATTATATATGATAAATAACTGCTCATAAAATACAAGTACACAAATACCTGAGTTGAGTGAGTTCGTTCCCTGAAGTTTAAAAATTATGGGACAGAACCGGACCGCTACAACAGCTTTGCTTGCACAAGGGAGCTGTATAGCAGGCCTGTGTATAAGGTCAAATAAATAAAGTAACACATCACAAACGCATAATTCTGTAACTTGGTCTATTAACTTAACATGAATAATTGAACATAAAAGCAATAAAATTGTAGTTTGAGGCTTTGAAATTTAACTAATCATCTAGAAAGAAAAGATGGAACTTTGTCTTGGGCTTGCATAATGTCTCGTGCACCTGAAAAGGATAAAATAGCTGAAATTTTACCTAGAAAGATCTTTCCTAGAAATTATGTAAGCAGCATTCACAGACTCGGATGCATTATTAATTTTGTAAGAGCCTGAAATATGTAAAGTGAGACATAAAGTTATCAATAAGAAACAGCATACAGTAAATATTATGCAGGAATTCAGGTATGAGAAAGAAATCAATAAACGTGATTCAACCAATAAGTGGCAATTAAATTATGACAAGTAAAACAAGGGGAAAATTTTAAAAATTTCAGCTTTGACTTGTACACTCATTCACTTCCTTGTAAAATAAAAGATGATAAAGTACGAAAAATTCAAAAACTGGCCAGACTCTAGAAAAATCTCAACAAGAGCTCATCCTTGGAAGTAGCACAAGATTAATTGAAACAAGCACTTGAACTCAAAGCTAATACCTGCAGGCACAATTAAAAATGAACCATCAGGAGACCATGCTAATCTTCTGAAAAAAGATGGCAATGTCTCATCATGGAAGAGGTGAAATTTTGTCTCCTGCATTAAGAAAATCAAGCCAGACGTTCAAGTATGATACGATACAGCCATCCATGATGCAAATACAGACTGAAATGGACATTAATATGCTAACCTGAGAATTTTTTAATAATGGATGATCTGCCTTAGAAATGACTTGCTGGCAAACAAAATTGATTTTCTCAGTGCCCTTTGATTTATGAGGCTTATTCATGTAAATTCTGCAAGTCCTATCAGAACTAAGAGAAGAAACATATTTTCCTAGAGGGTCCCATGCAACCCCCTGAACATAGTGCGCATGGGTCTCCAACGTCTGAAGGTTAGTTCCTGACAAACAAGAATCATGTAGTATAAGCACGTAAACCACACACATCAATTGTCATTACAAGTACAGCATATCAACTGCCATGTGCCACGATTCAAGTGTATCAAAGACAGTCATGTGTTTTCTTTCTTACCTTTGTTAACATCCCATATAATGCAACTATTATCGACTGATCCAGATATGATATATGTGGCATCGGTAGACCACTGCAGGTCCAAAATGTCCTTGAGATGAGATCTAATGCATAAAAATGTCCCCTATAAGCCAGAAATCAATGCAGCAAAACATGAATGTTGAAAAAAATAATGTGATTGATCTTTACGATGGTTCCTGGAGCTTTGGTTTTTATCTGAAGTTAATGGTGTCCTGTGATCCTTTTTTCCGATTTCATCTGTTGAGATAAGGTTTTATTGTTATTGGTCATTACGAATGGTTGTAGTCATAGTTTGTAATGCTAATCTAATAATACTCATTCTTTCCAAACACGTGTATTTTTCCAGAAATAAATCGAATTATATCAATATTTTAAATAAAAACGCATAAGCACAAATTTGGCACTCCCTCTCTGAATAAACTGTGGAAATTGGGGTATATACAATTTGACAAACAGAATAGAGATCAGGCAGCTAAAATATGGGAAATCTGCTATGCAGCCTATCGTTTTTCTTTTACAATGTTCAGCTTTTAAATTATGTGCTTGCAACTGCTCATTTCGACATTTCAAAGGTCTTACCGTAACATCTTGAGAACCTTCCATGTCTGACCAGTATCGGCAGAATGTAGCTTCCATATTAGCAGGTCCCCTCCTGGATAAAGACACAAAATCCGATTTAGACAAAACATTGCCTAATTACATTAACTCTGTTGGGAAGCTAAAATTCCTTAACCAAGGTCCTACCATCAGCACCAGAGGCCAGCAATTCCCCTGCAAATGATCAGAAATAGAAGTTGTCACTAAAAGAAAGCACCACACCGTTTCTTGCAGCACAATAAGCGAGGAAAAATAATGCAAATCTCATTAATCGGTTCCATTTCGTGACAACAAAAGTATAGTGAATTAACTTGACAACTACTTGATCCAATGAAATTTTGTTGTATCCTGATTCAAGGAGGAGAAAGAGAAGCGGCGTATTGAAATTACCCGAAGAAGAGAAGCGAATAACATTCACTGCAGTGCTATGGTAAGAGAGGTTACTAAGATAGGAAACCACGGGAAGCTTCTGCGTCCCGGCGGGTTTTATCGACCAAAACTGCAAACACGAGAAGACCAATGAAATCGAGCGAATAATTAACCCTAATCACGTGCAGAGCGAGCGAGAGGGAGAGAGAGAGACCTTGATGTCAAAATCGGCGCCGGCGGTGGCGAGAGTGGCGGAGAGAGGGTGGAAATCGAGGGTTAAGACGGGTTTGTCATCGTGCCAGTTAATCTGAACCGTGCCACCCTTCATTTTCTTCCGATTCGAAGTTTTAGGTTTAGAGTGTAGAAGAAGAAGAAGGCACTGAGACACTGGAAAAAGGATTTTCGCGCGCCCCTTTTCTTTTGGCGGGAAATGTAATGTGGGCCCACCACTCTTATTCAACCATATAGGGATATTTGTCAAGTGTATTGTGTTTTCTTTCAACCATTTCAATCTAATCCTCTTGTTGTTAATTTAACTAAAATTATACAAAAAGATTTCTTAAGTAAATCCTATCTTTCAAGTTGAATGAGCATAAAATAATTTAATATTTAACTTTCCATTCAATTACATAAATACCAATGATCCATTTATCTCTATAATTATGCATTCTAGTCACCAAACATTAGTAAAAAATAATAATTCACCAAGATCTTGTGAGTCTCTAATTTTGAGGATCCTATAATTTAGATAAGAATAAAAAAAAACAGTTTAACTAATTCTAGAAAAAATCTCCTTAATCCTTAAAAATAAATATGTTTTAATTTTGGTTCTATAAAAAATATAATTGTTAAGGACCGTAACTAGTAAAAATTTCAAGTTTTAGAAGCATGAGAAATAAAGAAAAATATTGTTAAGAATTAATATCAAAGAGTGTATATTTTATAATGACTAAAAACAGTTATTCTAAATTTTATAAAGTTAAGAAAAAAAAGTTTAATGGAGACAATAATTAAAACTCCCTCAAAAACTAAAAACTTATTTAATTCTTTTACTATTTGGGAAGAAAAAGAACACGTTACCATACAACCATTTTCACGCTGTGGACTCCCCAAAAAGGCCTTTCATGGTTTTGGCAATTTCTTATTGTACCTCCATGCTTTATTCCTTCACCTCCATAAAACTTGTCCCTTTCATTCTTTTATTGAGACTCTTCTTCTTTTTCGTTCATACATTCCAAATTCTACAAATTTAAGACGTATTTTTTATTCGAAAATACACTTTAAACTCTAAAATGTGGAATACAATTTTGTATTCTGAATTTTAAAATTTTAAAATTTAAAAATGCATCTTTGAAATCAAAAAATACCTTTCAAACTATAAAATTTGAAATACAAAATTGTATTGGAGATGGAGGAAGAAATTGCCCATGGTGTTTTCTTGACAATATTCCTTGTTGGGCTTCATTGATTTGGGGCATGTATAGGTTGAAAGCTTATATTTTGTGTTAAGGCAGTTTCTTCTTGCACTCCTACGTTTTTCTTCCTGCACCACCATAATGCAATGTAAAGACAAAAATATCCCTATTATTTTTTAAAAATCCCAAAATACACATAAGATCCACACTATTCTTTCTTCTTCCGGACAATGCAATTCGATAGTTTTATAGAATGAGAAATCTGGGTTATTTTTTTGCATTCCAGATTAGGAAATCTGTAAATTTTCTGGATTGGGGAATCCGTAAATCTTTCGGATTGGTGAATCCGGTAATCTTTCAGATTGGTAAATTCGGTAACCTTCTGGATCTATCAATCCGTAGCAAAAATTAGACTTCCAGATTCAGCAATCCAAAAATCAATAATTTACTTTCAAAACATTCAATTCCGGATTGATGAATCCGTTGCACAATTCCGGATCCCGAAATCCAGTAACCTAAAAAACTCTAATTTTTTCAAATAAAAGGTGAAGGTCAGTTTAGGGATTTAAAAAATTGTAGGGGTGCAGGAAGAAAAACGTAGGGGTGCAGGAAGAAGAAGCCATGTGTTAATTTGCTGAGTGTAGTGCTCATTAACCTTCTCTAGTCTCCATTTATTTGAAATAATTAACGCTTCACTATCATACTGTGGTACTTATAGGAGAAGTAAAAAATTAGGGGTAAACTATTTTTAGTGTTGATCAATTAATTATAATTTTCTAGCGCTCTGAGATCTTTTTCCCCATAATTAAATAACTTATATTTTCTCAACGGACTTTTAAAAAAATTGTACTTAAATACAACTTTCATTTTTCCAAAATTTAAAATAAACAAATAAAAGCTAATATAGTCATATTTTCTATACATTCAACTCAACATAAAATGTCATTTATATCTATGTTAATTGTAAAAATAATATAATTTAGCAAAAAAAAAGCTAATATGATTTGGAAAAAAAATTAATTCACGTAAAGAGTCCTTTTACACTCAAGTATATATATATATATATATATATATATATATATATATATATATATATATATATATATATATATATATATATATATATATATATATATATATATATATATGAGTATAATAAAAATTATTTAGAGAACTAAAAGAGTAACATTAACAAAATTATTTCCCATTTTACATTTTCTTAATATTTAATTATTCCACTAAATCACTATTTTTACTGTTATATTATTAAAAGTAATTATGAAATATAAATTTTTAAAAAAATACTTCAATAGTAAATTGATTAAAAAACGAATTAAATAAAAAAGTGAAAAAAAAAAATATATATATATATATATATATATATATATATATATATATATATATATATATATATATAAGAAGACTAATAAAATGAGTAATGTGATGCTCATATTATTGATGAAATACTTCAATTTAGAATTGTGGCTTGTGAAATACTCTACAGGCTGTTTAGTGGATATGATTGGATAAGTGAATGTAGTATGATTAGAAAAAAAAAACATATAAATAAGATGATAATATAATTATATCTAGTTTATGATGTATACAAGATAATAAATTAAAACTAAATAACATAAACCATGTTTTAATAATTTACTTTTAGTTTATTTTTTTATAAGTTACGAAAATTATTTTTAAAAAACTAACCCAATAACTACTAATATATTATAAAAAAAAATATAGATCATTTTAAATCCTATAAATAATATCTTAAAAAATATTTAAATAACTTTTATTTAATTTAATATTATAATAAATAAATTTTAGTTACCAAAAATTTTGGTAGCTAATTAAATATTAATTTAAAAACTATTTATTAATAATAAAAATTATTTTAGGAAAAAAAATGGTTGGTATCTAAAATAAAATTTAATTTAGTTAATATAGTGAGTAAATATTTATTGTTGTTAAAATTAGTTTATATTTAATATTTTTTATAATAATAAATAATTTTTAAATTGATATTTAGTTAGTTAAAAAAATTTAGTTATCAATTTTATAACCTAACTAGTTGAAAGTAAAAACTTTAATAATAAATTAAATATTAATTTAAAAATTATTTATTAATAATAAAATTTATTTTAAATATTAATAATTTTGTTAGTCTATAAAATAATATTTAATTTAATTAAGATAGTGATTAATTATTTTTAATTTTTAAAATTAATTTTTATTCAATATAATAAATAATTTTTAAATTGATATAGAATCAGTTATCAAAATTTTAACTACCAATTTATAATCTAATTAGTTGGTAACCAAAATTTTGATAGTTATGAATTTAAAAATTATTTAATATAAAAAATATTTTAAATATAATAATTTTTTTAGTTTATAAAATAATATTTAATTTACTTAATAAAATAATAATAATTTTTTTCTAAAATTAATTTTATTTAATGATTTTTTATAATATAATCAATAAAAAAATCCATGCACTAAATGATACGTGTTTTATACACAATGAACATGACATTATATATGAATATAATTAATTAACCAACTACTTTGCATTTAGGGCGTACATTCATTATTTTTTTCTTAAGGTATGGACCTGATCTGATATGTCCACGATGACAAGAACAGCGTTAAGGAGTGGAACTTCCCAAGAGATATGTGTGCCTTTTTTCTATTATGTCATTAATACATATACGTTTTGAAATTGTTAAAAAAACATTATATTTAGCGTCCGAAAAGCACTTAACCAATAAAAAAATGTAGATAATTAGTGCCTTCTTCAACGACCAGTGACAATCATAATGGGAAACATAAATAGTTCTATAACTAAAAAAACATAAAATTTATTGAATTTCCAACAAAAAATATAAAAAATAAACAAAATATTTGACCAGTTAATACTTCATCATTTGAAGCAATGTCATGATGACCTTAACGTGATTGACCAGTTTCTGTTTGCACCTATTTAATACCTATTTAATGCAATATTTTTTTTTCTGATAAAAAAATACTTATAGAGAGAGGTAATTGAATTATTAATTAATTGAAAAGTAGTTGCCGACTTGCTAGCTGTTGTGAGAAGCAGCCATGAGTTCTCAGGTTTAAGTTTTACCTATTAATCATATGGAGTTCTTTAAATAATAGCAATTAACATTATTATAAATAAAATAAAATAAAATAAAAAACAGTTGAAGATTTATACATGGAAGATTTTAGAATTACTTACGTATTTGCGTTGAGTAGCCAGTGAGAACGTACAAGTGGCCGTAGACCGTATGACATCTATGACTATGTATGTATTCATGGATCATAAAAAAATAATAACCATGCATGTCAATAAATTTGATGCTGAGCCTCATACATACATGATACATATTATGTGTATTAATTTCCTTCCTCTTTTGTTACTGCATAATTATAAGAAGAATGATATGCGAGAATATTGTTGATGCATGTTGAAGGTGGTTAGAGATAAAGTGAAGAAGAGTTAAAGAGAAAGATATAGATAGATGTGGGTTGGATGTTGGACACAGGGAATGCATCTGGAGAGGATCCAAGATGCATCTCTTCTTGCATATAATTGCTTACGTAAACGACGTCACATTGTCAAATCAAAGAAACGCAGTGATAATGAGGTAAGTGTTTCAAGCGAAGGAGAAAGAAGAACTCATCATGAATGTTGCAAGCACTCATCAGAGTCAGAATCAGAGTCGTCGTTTGAGAAAGTGGTGGAGGCCGGAGTGCCGTGTAACGAATGCGTTGAAGAAAAAGTGCGTTGGGTAAGGTCTCAGATAATCGGTAACGGTGCAGAGTTCGATTCTCCGTTTGGAAGACGAATCGTTGTGTATGCTGATCACACCGCTTCCGCTCGCAGTCTTCGCTACAATGAAAACTTCATCGCCAATCATCTTCTTCCTTTCTACGGTAACTTTCTTCCTCTCTCCTCACATCATCTTTACTTTGTTTATCATTCTTTTCGAATCAGATTTCAACTCCATCATCACGTTTTTGTTTCTTCTGAATCCAGTTTTCATTTCAAAATTTTAAAATCAATTTAGTTTCTGCAAAAATATTTCTTAATATTTGAGAGGATGACTTTAGTCTTTTCATAGTTCATCTGAGGGATTAAGATGTATTTTTCAATTTGAAAATTAATTATTTTAAAATCTGACTCGTCTTAAATTTAAGAACTTAAAACACAACTCATTCTAAAAACTTTTGGAAGTACGTACTGCTAAGATAAAAAAACATATAACTGGTAGATAATTATTTTTTTTGCATAAATTTGTTTAGAAAATAAAGTAAATTTAATTTTTCTTACTTCTTACTGCCGTGCATAAATTAATTTACTTTAAAAATATTTTATTTTATTTCTGAGAAAAACTAATATAACTTTAGCTTTTTTAAACATTTGATTTAATAGAATCAACTTAAAAATTGAACGGTTCATTAGGTACATATTTTGGTGAATTATTGTTGTAGAGTTTTATTTACATTTGGATTATTTTTATATTAAGCTAAAGGTTTGTATTAAAAAGTATACAAAAAAAAGTTTTGAGTTCAAGATATTCGATGATAAGTTTTTTTTACTTATGAATATATTAAACTATCAATATATTAAATATTAATATATAAATGTTAATATTTTTTATCAGTATATAAATGTTAACACCTGATCAAAAATATTAACATTTAAGAGTTTTTTTTATCAATAAAAATAAATAAATAAATATAATAACTTAAAAAATTGTTCAACTCTTATACATTTTGAATAAAAACTCTCAATATTTCAAACAAAAATAATATATTCTCAAAAATAGTAAAAAAAAATAAATTATTTGTTTTTAATTAAAAAATGCATACTAAAGAATTAAGACACCAATAAAAAAAAAATACCAATAAAAAAAACATAAAAATAAAAAAAATAAATTTTAGAAAAAAAACCAAAATCAAACTGAATCAAAGAAAAAAAAACTAAAATAATATAATACAATAATATAAGAATATGACTAAGACAATACTATGATAAACTAGTAAAACTAATATTTTTATATAAACACCAATTATATAAAAAGATCATGATGAGAAAACAATAATTGTTCGTCTTTCGATATTAATTTATATTTTATACATCAAGGAGAAAACAACAAGAACTAAAGTTATGAGCAAAAAACAAAGAAAAAGAACTACAGTTAACTCAATCTGGAATCTATGTCATTTAAGTGGAACAACATAATTTCAAAACTAAAAGAGAGCAAATACAATGTGTGATGATTAGAGTTTCCACCCTAACAATTTACAAAATAAAATTTCCAAACAATTTTTCTTTTTGTAACTTTTAACAAAATTCCAACCAAACATGTTACAACCGTATGAGAAACAGTCCTCTCGTGCTGCCATGACCAGGAAAGGAAAATTTTGTGTCTATCTCTCTTTTTAGAAATACATAAAATTTAATATAAACTCACCAATTTATTTTTTTGAAGTAAGAGATATAAAACGTTTGCATGAGACATAGTCCTACAAGAATTAACATGAGAAAAATCGTCCGTGTAGTTTATGAATATATATTTTTTTTCATTAGGTGAGATTCTCAGACTAATGTGGGTATATAAACATGATTGGACTAAGGAAAGGGGTTTAGTTTCTTTATTGTTTGACTTGCACGTACCCCAAATCTGAAACAAAATTGGTTTTTCTGTCTAGCAAATCATTGAGGAATTTCAACTATATGAACATCTGTCCAAACTCGTTCTACTTTCTGCATACACAGGCAACACTCACACGTGCGACAGTTACGTGGGAAGCAGGACAACAAAGATGGTGCACGAAGCAAGTGAGTACATTAAAAAATGCTTAGGTGGTGGGAAAGACGATGCACTCATCTTCTGTGGCTCTGGCACAACTGCAGCCATCAAGAGGCTGCAAGAAGTAATGGGAATCACAGTACCCTCTATCTTGAGGGAAAGGGTTTTGAAGAGCCTTAACACAGAAGAAAGATGGGTGGTTTTTGTTGGACCTCATGAACACCATTCCAACCTCCTTTCTTGGAGGCAAAGTTTGGCTGAAGTGGTAGAAATTGGTCTTGATCACAAAGGGTTGATAGACATGGATGCTCTAAAGCTACAACTCGAGGCTTACAAAGATACCTATCGACCCATGTTGGGATCTTTCTCAGCTTGTAGCAATGTCACAGGAATCCACTCAGATACACGAGAAATTGCTCAGCTTCTTCATCAATACAGAGCCTTTGCATCCTTTGATTTTGCAGCGAGGTATTTATGTAGAATCAAAGACATGTTATGTACCTTCTTGAATGCTTCAATGGTGTTTCAATGTTTTTAAAGTCATTAAAATTTGATGAATTGTTGTATATGTGTTTGTTTAGTGGTCCATACGTGGAGATAAAGATGAGGTCTGGGGAGAGTGATGGGTATGATGCAGTGTTCCTGAGTCCACACAAGTTTCTGGGTGGTCCTGACTCTCCTGGGGTTCTCCTCATGAACGATGCTCTCTACCGATTAAGATCTTCGCCGCCATCAACTTGTGGAGGTGGCACCGTGAATTACGTCAACGGCTTCAACGAAAAGGTAAATTCATATATTCAAATCACAAACCTATTTTATGCCGAACTATAAACAAAATATAAAAGTCAAATCATAAATTTAGTCTTCCCACCTAACCTGACTATTGAAAAAAAAAGGCTTCGCACTTATTTATCATTTCATTTCCATTTATTACAACATTTTATATTTTGATCCTTTGTAAAAACGTGTTTATAATCAACACCTGTCATTTTCTAGAGTTAGACTTTTTTATTTATTTTATTCATTCATATGAATTGAAATGGAGAGAGAAATGTTAGCGGTGTAGAAAATGTAGAAATGTCAATTCATAAATATTTCTAGAGTAAATACTAATGAAATATTCTTAAATTATATGTTTTTTTATTATGGTAGTCTTTCTTATATGAGTGCAAGCTAGTGTTTTTTAAGTTTAATGATATACACGTTTAGTTAAAAAAAAATAAAGAGTAATAATAATGTAATGATTTAATAAAAAAGTGTATAAGTTCTAAAAAAATTGTGTTGTAATTTGACTAGCATATATAACACATTATCTAAAATAAGTTGACCTAATTAGAAGAAGAATCAGTTGATTATAAAAAATAAAAATAAAAAACTCCACATATTTGTTGGTTAGAAAATATAATAAGACCTTCTTATATAGTTTTAAACTTTAAGTGGGTGTTCATAATATTGCAGGATACACTGTACTTGGAGAACATAGAGGAAAGGGAAAATGGGGGCACCCCTCCTATAATCCAAACAGTGAGAGCAGCATTGGCATTTTGGGTGAAAGAGTACGTCACCTACAAAGAGATTGAGAAACGTGAACAAGTTTACATTAACAAAGCACTTAAGAGACTAATGTCGAACCCAAACATCGAGGTTCTTGGAAACTTGAGCACCAAAAGACAAGCCATATTGTCATTTATCATTTATTCTACCACCAATGAAAGTTCTTTATCACCTGGTTGGGGCATTAAATGGCTAGAAGACAGCCAGAAACAGCAAAAACAAAGAGAACTTAATTTGTGGAAAGCGACAGAGAGCAAAAGAGGTAAGCAACTTCATGGCCCTTATGTTGCAACACTTCTAAGTGACCTATTTGGCATCCAAGCTCGTGGAGGGTGTGCTTGTGCTGGACCTTATGGCCACCAATTGCTCACTATCAACAAATCTCAATCTCTTGCTATTAGATCAGCAATTCAAGAGGTATAGTGTCAAAATATTTCTTCATAAATTTATATAACAAAACATTTTACTCTATAAAACATTGTAAATATTTAAACATTTTAAGTCACCTATAACCATAAACCGGTTATATAACATGTGGACACAAATGTCTGTTACATACACACTCCAAAAAAAAACTTGTTTTAGAACCAAATTTCCCAAAAAATAATGGCTAAATAATGTTTAAACTGATGTTCCTTATTACTTGAACAGGGTTATGTTGGAGTGAAACCTGGATGGAGTAGAGTTAGTTTTCCGTATTACATGGAGGAGGAGGAATTTGAGTTCATTTTAACAGCGATAGAGTTTGTAGCAAACTATGGCCAACGCTTCCTTCCCTTGTATAGCTACAATCTGAGAAACGGCAGTTGGAGAATGAAGAAAGAGAAACTTCAGACTCTGATGAACCAAAATAACTGCAACTTTCAAAAAACTCTAAAGGAAGCAAATGATTTGAAAGCAGTCAAAGCAGGTTTTGGAACCAAACAATTTCGCGTGTTAAGGAAATCATACCTAGATATAGCAAAATGTATTGCTGGTCTTCTCCCCAACTTCCCTTCTGAAACCATACTCCATGAAGATGTAAATCCCAACGTTCTCTATTTTAGACTTTAATTAATGGAAGTGATTCGATTAAAAAGTTCATAAGCTAAAGTTTACAATTCATCTAAATCATTAAAAAAATGAACTAGATCAAATCTATTAATTTACTATTGTAGATATTTTTATTTATTTCAATGGATACTTTAATTAATATTTATCACACTAAAATTAATTTAATATTTTTTTCACAATTAAATATTTAAATTTTCAAAAATTGTTTTAAAGAATAGAAAATAGTCAATTTTCAAAATATACTATTTGACGTCCTGTATATAAGAAAAAACACATTTTATTTTTCTGAACATCAGAAATATATAGCCATTCTTGAATGCAATAATCATTAATTTTTTTATACAGTTACTTATATCAATGAAATAATCAGTAAATTTCCATAAATATCTGATGTATTTATAGAAACAATTATAACGTATCATTAAAGTCGATGTATTTATATTGAGTCAGTAATACTAAACTCATTAAATATAAATGCAATTCAAACCATTTAATTTTACGAGTATCTTTGAAAATAATTTCAGGATATAATTATTTAAAACTAATCAATTTAACTACTTTTATTTGTATTTATAATTAGATATATATTTATTTGCGACATATGAAATCTAATGCTGTATTACTTTGATGAAGGAATTAGATACCCGTAAATACCAACATATTTAATGAATGAATCGAATACATTTTTATTAAGAATAAACGAATTTTTTAATGAATAAAAATGAAAGATTTCTTTCTATTTGATTTATTATAATCCGAATTGAAATTTATCCAAATCCATATTTTTAAACATTGAAGAAAGTAAAATAATCTTTTATACCTGTAATAAAATTACGATTACTTGGTTTAAAGAAAAGGTAATCTAGCATTACCATGCACTGATGGCCAACAGAAACAAAAAGAAACTACTACTACTATTATTATAATTCATAAAGTTCAAATACTATGTTTGGCACCTGAATTGTAAGTATCCACAATAAAAGAGACACCAACAGGTTTGTGCAGCCCATAATATGATCCCACTGAAACTAGTAACTCTTGCCAAAATATAAGTACAAAACTCTTCTGCCTTCTCTTAAAGCCTTGTATGCTTCCACCTTAAATTTTCTTATACGCTGAGTTACATCAACAACACCCTTTGCCATTCTTTTCAGTTCTTCTACCTAATGAGGGAGGAGCACCCCTTATTGGCAGACAAACCTGTGTTAGTCCAACCATGCATGGATCAAAGCCATGGCCAGGACAAAACCAACAGCGAGGTTGGAGTGTTAACCAAACCAACCACATCAGAAACATCTCATGACTTTTGCAACCACTCTGAGTCCTTCAAGAAGCTTGTGGAGATGGGTCTCCCGCGTAATGAATCAGTGGTGGAAAAACTGTGTTGGTTGCGGTCCCAAATCATTGGTTACCATGCAGAGTTTGATTCCCCATTTGGAAAAAGAGAAGTTGTCTATGCTGACCACACTGCTTCAGGCCGCAGCCTTCACTATAATGAGAATTTCATCATCAATCATGTCCTTCCTTTCTATGGTATGATATTCACATCATTACATCAAGCCACCCTCATTCATATATATTCATAAGCTCTGATTGTTGTTAACTTTAACTATAACTACTTTAATTGTTATTCATATCATGATTTCTGATTGATTTACACAGAAACTGTACTCTTGTTTTACCTTGTTTCACAATGACTAATGACTACAACATCTAACAAAAGCAAGAGTTTATTCAACTGATATTTATTGGACCATCCATTATATATATAATTCACACACGAGTTTTTTCAAACAGATAAGGATATTTAAATGAAGGAACATCAATCAAATAGTTAAAACTGTAATCATTGTGGGACAGAGGGAGTATGTTGGTAGTTGAGTTTTGTATGTATGTAGAAGGTACCTACCTGCACTTAATCTTCCCAGATTAAAAAAGCATGTTATAAAAGACACTAGAATTTTCAATGTGGAAACATTTCTTTAAATCTGTTATCTTTTGAGCATAGGTAACACGCACACATGCGACAGTTACGTTGGAAGCAGGACAACAAAAATGGTACACGAAGCAAGTGAGTACATTAAGAAATGTTTAGGTGGTGGGGAAGATGATGCACTTATATTATGTGGCTCGGGCACAACTGCAGCTATCAAGAGGCTGCAAGAAGTGATGGGGATCACTGTGCCATCTATTTTGAGGGAAAGGGTTTTGAAGAGTCTGAACACAGAAGAAAGATGGGTGGTTTTTGTCGGACCGCATGAGCACCATTCAAACCTTCTTTCTTGGAGGCAAAGTTTGGCTGAGGTGGTGGAGATTGATCTTGATGACGAAGGATTGCTTGACATGGATTCTCTAAGAATACAAATTGAGGTCTACAAAGATACCAACCGGCCCATGTTGGGATCTTTTTCAGCTTGTAGCAATGTCACGGGAATCCACATAGATACACGTGCAGTTGCTCAGCTTCTTCATCACTACAAAGCCTTTGCATGCTTTGATTTTGCCGCAAGGTACTTGTATATATAGAATTGTGAGAATGGGGAATTATTACATACTTTGAAACCATCACATGTTTATAGTACCGAACAATTTTCATATGACACGTATAGTCAAGTTTTATTAAACCTGTTTTTTCATAAATTTTAAAACTCAACTACATGTGCAAAATCATCCAATAATTTCTGGTTGTACATGAGTTTGTGTGTTGGCAAATTTGGAAACTTGATAATGGTTTTGCTTGTTTGTTTAGTGGTCCATACGTGGAGATTGACATGAGATCTGGGGAGAGTGATGGGTATGACGCAGTGTTCCTGAGTCCACACAAGTTTCTTGGTGGTCCTGACTCTCCTGGGGTTCTCCTCATGAACAAGGCCCTTTATCTGCTCGGATCTTCACCACCGTCCACTTGTGGTGGTGGAACCGTGACTTATGTCAATGGCTTCAACGAACAGGTAAATGTAAATCTCCATTCTCATGTTGGGAATTTGGAAAAGCATTTGTCCACTGTATGCATGAAGGAACATCCAGAGAAAAGTAGGTGCAATTAAAATCATCAAGGGTTGTGTTGTGGCTGCTTGATATGAATCAGTAGAAACAAATAGAGAGAAAATTTGGCTAGTTGTTTCTTGATAAAATTTGGTAACAATAAAAGGGACGAGGGATCTTTGAATTATTGAGGGCAGGCCTCTACATATTACTGTTGATTTGAATATGGGAATTCGTCGAACAAAACTTGCATGTAGTCTTTGTTTGCTTGTGTTATTCTTTCATTGTATCGCAACAATAATCGCTATAAGAAAAGATTGCAGTGAAGATCTTATAGAAGAATAACATTCATCCATCATCATCATCATCCACTGAACGTTATCAATGCAGGAAACATTATACCTGGAGAACATAGAGGAAAGGGAAAGTGGGGGCACGCCTCCAATAATCCAGACAGTGAGAGCAGCATTGGCATTTTGGGTGAAAGAATACATAAGCTGTGAAGAGATTGAAAAAAGTGAACAACTGTACATCAACAAGGCACTAAAGAGGCTTGGCTCAAACCCCAACATCGAGGTTCTTGGAAACTTGAAGGCCAAGAGACAAGCTATATTGTCATTTCTGATTTACTCCACCACCAATTGTTCCTCAGCTGGTGAATGGAGTGATGGTAACCAGAAAAATGAAGGGGAGCTTGATATGTGGGAAGAAACGGGTAACAAAAGAGGCAAACCACTTCATGGCCCTTTTGTCGCAGCATTGCTCAATGACCTCTTTGGAATCCAAGCTCGTGGAGGGTGTGCTTGTGCTGGACCTTATGGCCATGAACTGCTCCACATCAACAGGTCTCAATCACTTGCCATTAGATCAGCAGTTGAAAAGGTGAAAAATGATCCACAATCTTCTTGAAATATTATGTTTCCAAGGGGTAAAATATATTCCAAGTTTTTCAAAAGTTGGTCAAGCTTTGTTTCAGTACTTACATTTTGAAAACAGTGGTTTAGTTTTTGTTTTTCTGAAATATGGTGACTTATGTTTCCAACTATACTATATTGGGACTAAAACAAATTTTGAACATTGAGGTTATAAAACACATTTAGCTGTTTTGAAAAGCAAAATTGTTTGTTACTTTGGCAGGGTTACATTGGAGTAAAGCCAGGGTGGACTAGAGTTAGTTTTCCTTACTACATCAGTGAAGAGGATTTTGAGTACATTCTGAAAGCCATAGAATTTTTAGCTGTGTATGGCCAACGGTTCTTTCCTCTTTATAGCTTTAATTTGATAAATGGGAGCTGGAGATTGAAGACAGGGAAAATTGAGGCACTAACCAAGGAAGGAAACTGCAGCTTTCCTGGTCATAGTATTGGTGTTGAGCAAGGTGGGGTGATGAGAAGGAACCAATCATACTTTGAGGTGGCTAAATGTATTGCTACTTGCCTTCCAAAATTCCCTTCTCAGGGAAGACTCAAGGAGGAACTGGATCCAAATATCTTCTGCTTCAGAGTTTAATTTTTTATTACAAGAAAAATGATATTGGATAGAAAGAGAGAGATACAGAAAAATTATAGCTATCCATGCCATTGTTTAAAGCTAATATATACCATACACTATTTGTTCTGTTTACGTATATTTCATGATACTCTCCCTTTTTTTTACACCATGATTCAGATGTATCACTCCTACCAACTCTTGTTGGTTACTAGGAATAATTATTAAGTTGTTATGTGATTTTTTAACATTACACTTTCATTTTCATAATAATTTTTTACATGATACTTAATTAAATATTATTAAAACTTAATTAAATTTTTACTTTTTTTTTATAAATTTAAATATTTTTAATTAAAATTTTGATTTCATTCTATTAAATGTGCTCAATAAATATATATATATATATATATATATATATTTTAGTTAAAGAATTAGGTAAATTGAAAATAAGAAGATAAAAGTAACTATCACATCATTTCATTCACAACAAAAATCAATCATTAAAAGAGTTAGACAAAAATAAAAATATGTTGAAACTCCTTAAAATATATATTTTTTCAATAAAAATTTAATTAAAAATATTTAGATTTATTATTTTATACATCGATTAGGATTACATTATATAATACATAATATTTAAAATGCTTTATGGACTTTTACAACCGTGTCTTGGTGTGTTTAGGACATGAATTAAGAAATTAAAAGTATAAAATTGTATTGAAAGTGGTATAAAAGATCGTAAGAGAATATATTTTTTCGCATTTGATATATTAGGTTCCCTAACTTTGTTAGGGTATAGAGTGTCTTTTCAGAGACTCAACAAGGTTCTAGCTTTGATGCTTTATTTGTTTTGCATCACTATTTTTTTATTTATTTGAGATATTCGGAGACTCCTTTTATATAATAATGTATTTTTTTGTTATAATTCTGATAAAGAAAAAACTTAAATATTAAATAATCATTTTTTTAAAAATAATTAAAAATTATTAGTTTGGGTAGAAGATACATAGACTATGCAAATACAATTATACAATCATTTGTCTATATCATTAGGAATATCATAAGTTTGTAAATTTTTATAATAATAATTTTAACAGTCATCGTTTTAATAATATAAAATATGCCGCGTTATACGATGAATTTGTTTATATTTTTGATGTTTTATTGAAGTAGGAACTAATTTTTGTCGTCTTTTCACTCTGAAAAAGAAACGACGACCTCTACTGTAGCAGCGTTGTCACCGCAACAAGCATCCAGAAGGCGCCGTCGTTTGAAGAAGCTACGGGGATCTGCTGAGATATTGGATTCAATTCCACGCACTCGAACAAATACAGAATCAGGTTCACTTTTCCATCGCAATTTCGGTATCTGTAGTTCCTCCAATTCAAACTCGAGTTGCAAATTCCGTGGTAACTCCTCAATGTTTAACCTGTAGCTTCAGTTTCCGGTGCCTAGAAAATTGGAGGCGTTGCACTGATATTTTGTTGGCTTGACTGGTGCAAAGGCTTCTGCTCTGTATATTGGTGTTCGGGTTTTGCACTAGTCATTCGAATTGGACAATTTGCGAGAGGTTAATATCGGTTTGTAAGTGGATTAGGGTTTTCACTAAGGTTTTAGGGATTTACAGGGTTTATATTTAAAAGGTAGCCAGTGACAGTAGCATTAACTAGCTTTATTTGTTTTTTGAATTTGATCCAGTTGAAATTAGGGTGTTTATCTTATGACAGTAGATTGAGGATGGTGAGGTTTTTAGGTTTGACTCTTGGTTACACAGAAGAACCCCGGGAAATAGCATCAAGATCGAACCTGACCAGTGAGTCTGGTGAAAATGGGTGGCTCATCAGGTTCTTTGACTCGTCATTCTTCTGCGAGTGGATTGCTGTTAGCTACTTGTATAAGCATGATCACACGGGGGTGCGTGATTATCTCTGCAATAGAATGTATACTCTTCCGTTGCAAGGTGTTGAGAGTTATTTGTTCCAGATATGTTACATGATGATACACAAGCCTAGTCCGTCCTTGGATAAATATGTGATAGATGTGTGCTCGAAGTCGCTTAAAATTGCTTTGAAGGTACATTGGTTCTTGTTGGCAGAGCTTGAGGACTCTGATGATAATGAAGGGATTAGTAGGATTCAGGAGAAGTGTCAGATTGCTGCCACCTTGATGGGTGAATGGCCACCTCTAATTAGGCCTCAAACTGAACCTCCAAGTCCAGGAGGAAAGAGCCAAGTTTTGAATAGGTTGCTGTCATCTAAAAATCGCTTGTTGTCGCTAACATCTTCACCACCTGGTCAGAAGTCTATGTCATTTTCACCTTCCTCAGGGAACAATTTGCATGAGGATGGGAAACCAGTGTCTCCTGACGAGAACAAGATATTTAAGAAGTTTATACCTGGCCCTAAGGTTAGAGATGCTTTACTTTTTCGGAAATCAGTGGACAGAGATGATGATGGTTCTGAAAAGGATGGTTTTTTCAAGAGGCTTTTGAGAGATAGCAAAGGTGATGATGAACTGGGCCAAAAAATTCGTGATGCACTTCTGTTTAGGAAGTCATCTGTGAAAGATGATGAAGATTCTGAAAAAGATAATTTCTTTAAAAGGTTCTTAAGGGACAGTAGAGGTGATGATGAAGACTCAGAAAAGGATGGTTTCTTCCGAAGGTTCTTAAGGGACAGTAGAAGTGAGGATGAAGATGTAGCTTCAAGTTCAGAGGGATTATTTAAGAGGTTGTTTCGTGATAGCAAGAATGATCCCGAGGACAGAGCACACACTAAAACAATAGAATATGAAGATAAAGAGGGATTTTTCCGAAAGTTGTTTCGGGAGAAATCAGAAGATAGGAAGGATGGAAGTGAAAGGAATGATAATAGAGAAGCTACTAATTTGGACGATAAATATGCCAAACCTGCTGAAGAGGATGAAAAAGAAGGGTTTTTCCGGAAATTATTAAAGGATAAATTTGAGGACAAGAAGGATACAAATGATAAAATTGAAGAGGGTACTACCAATGGTGAGGAAGAAGAGTCTTCTGAGTTTTCCTTGTTCAAAAGATTATTTCGTGTGCACCCAGAAGATACTAAAAGTAGTCTGGCCAATGCAAACATCAATAATGGTGGTTTAGTTGAAAGTAGTCCAGGTACTGATAATTTTTTTCGTAAGTTGTTCAGAGATCGTGACCGTTCAATTGAAGATTCAGAGCTATTTGGTCCAAAAAGACAGAAAGAGGTCTGTTGAATATTTTTTTATAATTTGATTTAATTGTTTTGGTGAAATCAGGAATATAAAGCAAAAACATTGTGAATGGAACCCATATATACAGACTCCTAATTATTTCGTTTTAGTAGTACAAGTTGCATGATGGCTCTATGTGATTTATTGATAGAATATCTGTTTTACATTGTTCATTTGCACTTAGAAAATACTTAAATTTTTGTATCAACAACTTTATTAGCTTTATTATCTGCAGTCAACCCCCTCTACTTTGAGAAATTAGCAATCTCCTTGTTTCCATATTTGTTTCAGTTGACCCTTTTTACATATAATGTGAGCTCGTATGAAATGATTGTAATGTTGAAAGCCATTAATTTCTTATAGTCTGGTCCTTCAATGTTTAAATCCAATCCCTCTTATAGTTATAGAGAATATTGAGAGAAAGCTAAGACAAAAATTCATCAAAATTCTTTATTTTATTGAATCAGCTACAGAGCAGTTACAGAAAGGTATTTATTTATACATGCTAACTAACTAGTGACAATAGTCCTGTAACTAACTCTAACTAACTACCGACGTTTGGAAATGTAACTTACTCTGACTAACTACTGACAGTTGGAACTGTAACTAACTCTATCTAACTGGTGACAGTTGGAACTGTAACTAACTCTATCTAACTGGTGACAGTTGGAACTGTAACTAACTCTATCTAACTGGTGACAGTTGTCAGTAGAAAAGTTATATTATAATAAAGAATAATATACTTATACACCCCAAGCTCAAGGTGGTTGAGAAGAGGAAGCCAACTCAAACACCTTGAGTTTGGATATTAACAACAAAAAGCGTGATGGAGATAAATGGCAGAAACTTGAAGTTCCAACATTTCAGGGAAAAAATGTGTTTTGGTGGATAACAAAGCTTGAATGTTATTTTCATATGTTTGCATTTGCTGAGAAGATGGAGGCAGTTATGGTGGCATTAGAGAGTGATGCGTTTGGGTGGTTTCAGTAGTAGGAATCTAGCAACCCAAAATCTGGATTGGGAAGATCTCAACCTGCATCTATGAGTAGTCCCGTCTCGTCTTTATTAGCATTGAAGCAAAATAATTTGGTGCAAGAGTATGTTAGTTAAGTTTGAGAAATATGTTGGTTCTTTTCAAGGTTTCAGAGAGCAATATTTTATGGAAATTGTTATGAATGGGTTGAAAGAAAATGTGGGAGTAGAATTGAAGTTATATGAACCTCATACATTATTGGAAGCTATGAACAAAGCAAGGAGAATTGAAGAAACGACTTGGGCAGTAAATAATAGGCGTCAGGTTCAAGAAGGAAGAAGCAATGGATCTTTTCAAACATACCATGTTCAAGATTTGTAACCAAAGAATGGTTTGTGTTTTCAAACATACCATGTTCAAGATTAGTAACCAAAGAATGGTTAACTGGTGCACCCAAGAATTATGAGGCCAGTACAGTTGATTCTCAAGCCTCCGTCAATAATAAGATTTTTTTCCTAATACTGTTAAAGGAAGGAATACATAACAGAGGTTGACTCATGTAGAAGTGAGAAAAAAAAAGAGAGAGAAAGGAGAAATGTTTCTGTTTCGATGAAAAGTTTGACCCTAATCATGCATGCAAGAATAAACAGTTAAATGTGATGATGTTAGGAGGGGAGGAGGAGGAAGCAGGGACCAAGAAGTCTCCTAAGTTGTGGGCCCAGTTGAGGAATTGTAAGGTGATCAATAATTAAATCAACAAAGCAACCCCCCTACAACATGCACATCATAATTGATCTTACAAGAGTTGCATCAACATGATTTGAAGGTCAGTAAAAAAAAAATGTGTAGTTTTGGCCAATCTTAAATGGTGTGCATTTGGGGAATATTATTTCAGGACAAGGGGTGGCAGCAGACTCAAGCAAATTATAAGCTATGACTTTATGGCCCACATCATGAGATGTAAAAAGTTTATGAGTATTTTTGGGATTAAGGGGTTATTATGGACTATTTTTTAAGAACTACATCAAAACAGTTCAACCCCTGACTGCCTTATTAAAAAAAGATCTTTTGAGAGACAAGACAAACATTTGTTGAAAAACCAATTTAAATAAACAATGGTAGTAGTGTATAAACATGATATATTGCATGTCATCAGAAATGGTCCATGGCATCAGAAATAGTCCATATTTGTGATATCTCTAATTATAGTTGTAGGTTCAAGGAGTGCTACTATAGTATCAATGCATTATGAAATCTATTTCCTTTTCTCCTTTGTGTTTCATTAGTTTTTAATCTAAGATAAAGGGGAACTTTCAATATATCACATTGTTATGCCTCATTTGGGGGTTATCCTACTATTTTGGCAGAAGCATCCTGGATCCCCAACGCAGCAAAGTGAAAAATTGAGCACAAAGCCTCCATTACCAATTAATCCATCTCAGTTTCGGAAAGGGGCATACCATGACTCATTGGAGTTTGTGCAGTCATTATGTGATACATCATACGGGTTAGTGGATGTATTTCCAATTGAAGATCGCAAAAGTGCTCTTCGTGAGGTTATTTCCTTACATTTTCCGTTGATGCTTTCTCAGTCTAGTTAACATCATTAAAGACAGAATCTCAGAAATGGGTTTTGTATTCTATTAAAGTTTTCTTTTCTGGCTCATTCTTTGTTATTCTTATATTTCTAGGCACTTGTAGAAATCAATCTACATGTAGCAAAGGTTCAGAACACTGGAGGTACTTCTTCCCCATTATTATATTATTTGAATGATGTTTATTGATGAGAATGGATTCCTGTATATTTTTGTATGTTTCAACCGTGGAGGTTAAGTGTTACGCTATTTCCAAAGAGTTGGTCTGAATTTTTGTGCCAGTGTTGTTGCTTTATTGGTTCAGAGCAAGGGTTTTTACATGTGTATTTCTTTGATCCTTTCAGTATTCAACAAAATAACTGGCTTGGGTGTCTATCAGAAGATATTTTTGTAGAAATAATGGTGAACTTTCTGTAAATCTGTCTTTTCACTTCGCTAAGAGATGATGTTAAGAAGCTAAGGGTGTATTTGATTGTGTTCTCTTACTTTTCTTTTTCAAAAATATTTTGTAAGATATTTCTTTTGGACTATTTTTACAAGACAGGACAGAAAAATTCTGTTTATAACCTTGTTTTGAGAATAAGAGAAGAAAAGACCCATTTGATAAAGTGATAGGCTAAATTCTGTGGATCCTGTGAAGGAGATGTCCCATGGCCTTTCAAAGTTTATGCAAGAAAAAATAAGATAAAAGACAAGCTTGATTTATAACTAACAATTATAATTTCATGTATGTGTTGAAATTTTAAATTGTGTTTTATATGTTTATGTAACTTAAAACATTGTTGGAATGCGGCTTAGTTGTGATCAATTCTCACCCTTGGGTCACACTGTCTCGAAAAGGGTTACCCATGGAGGCACTGACCAGAAAAGTTTAGCAAGTTGTAATACTGTGGAGCCACCTAGACATCGGCTCTTAGGGAGGGGGTTGAGATTTCACATAGACTGATTTGACCTAAGTAGTGCTTATATGGCTTGGACAATCCATATCTTATAAGTCGGTTTTGTATGATTAAATTATGTTTGACGTAATATTCTAAGAAACAATAACCCTTATTGAGTCATGTTAGAAATATGAGAAATATCTGATGATATTATCTTTAGAATATTATAGTCCTATAATTGATTTTGGGGTTAATTCAACATTACAAGATGGGCATCAAAGAGATAATCTAAGATGCTGTAAAATAGAGATAATCTAAGATACTGTAAAATATTATATGATATTATCAAATATTTCTTATATTTTAACATCCCCTCTCAAGCTTCAAGTTGTTGCAAGAAAACAATTCATTTTCCATCCGAGAAATAGAGAATGTAAAGATTGAGCTCCATAAAAAACTATAGTTTGAAAGGCAACTCAAAGATGCTAGAGAAGTTGAAGAAAATTGCTAGAAAGATAGCTTAGCATAAGCTTGAGAGCAAATTTTTTGCAAGCAAAGCAAGCTTCAATTTCTCAAAAAAATCACATTTGGAAGCTTTAAAACAATATTATTGGAGACTAAAAAATAACTTGAAACTAAGTTTGACAACTGTTTCTGGGATAGATGATGCCAATGCATAGGATGAAGGCATGCCCAGATTAGTTCATTTGGGAGATAGGCAATGCAGTGCATTTAGGACAAAGACATGGCCCATGCTTTTGAGACAGATGGGATTAGTGCATCTTGGAGATAGACAAGGCCAGTACATTTGGGACATAGATGGGGTTAGTGCAACCAGGACAAAGATAGGGTCAATGCATCTAGGACATAGGAATTGTTGGTGCTTCTAGGGCAAAGATAGGGCCATTGCATTTGAAAGGTGGCAAGCATAGATGTGTTGACAAAAGAGGTGAATACAGCAGCAAGAGATTTTGCTTGAAAAATTTGGTAGTGAATTGGAGTGGCAAACTGGATTAGGATGCAATAGAAAAGTGACAGTCATTTTGTAGTGAAGAAAGAGTGGAAAAGACGATCAATTTGGGTTCATTTTTTATTTTTGGGGAACCCCGACAGAAAAATAATTATAAAACTGGGTTCAAAGGATGATAGTGCTTCAATATCATCTTCTAATTTAAATTTGTATATCTTCGATATAATGTGATTTGATTAGGAAATATCTTACCGGATATTTGCCGTTAATAGATATTGATTTTGTTTCTTGTTATTGTATTTCTTTTTCATTATAAAAAAAAAAAAAACTTCTGTATACCAAACACACAAAACGAAACTCATCATATGCCTTTTCAGTTTCTCTCTTCTTAACATAGTACCAAAGTGGTACTCAAAGAAAATGGATTTAGGCCTAACTCAATAGTGCAAAATTGACTTGTAAGGTGAAGTTTGCATTCACTTATATATTATAATTTGGTCATATCTTTAGTTAATGTAGGATCTCCAACACATCTCATGTCGAGGATTAGACATCTCAAGCCTATAACTAGATATTTGTGGGTGGTTCAATAGCTTGATAACGGATGATACAATTGACCCAACCTTGCTAAGATAGACTTTAATACCATCATAAAAAGTAAATTTAGGCTTAACTCAACCCACACAAACTGACTTGTAAGATAAGGTTTGCATTCACATATATATTATAATAATTTAGCCATTTCTCTAGTTGATGTAAGATCTCCAATAAATATCCCCTTTCGTGACTTGTTTTGTCACTAATCCTTTCAACAATATCTTATTCAGCCTTACAAAACCAATTTCTGAGGTGGGTTGTCTTCCACTTTTATATTCTTTCCAGGTTCCATCTGTAGCCAACATAGGACTTGAGTTTTTCTCCGTAAATTATAATCCTTACTAAGGAAACAAAGCATGCTAAGTTTAGAAAAATATTGTTGATAATTCTACGAGATAATGAGGAAATAGGAAAACTAAACATAGAGGATAATTTAATACCTGACAAGGTATTTTCGGATGTTCTAATAGTACAAATATATATTTATGAACAAGACAATTATTTTTTGTGGCAATTACTATGTTGAATTAGTGAGTAGTAAGCTATACAAGCATGTATCTCAGTGTGAAGGAGGAGACTCCTATTGGGGGAAACCATGTGCCTATTGGTGTTTTTTGTACTCTAATCTGGTCTATAAACAAGATCATGAAAAATTCATTCAGAATTCAGTATGTTGATTTCTCAAGTCCAATTCAACGTTTGTTTTAAGTATACTTTTAAAAGCACAAAAATTTTTTGGAATATTTTTCTATTGAGTTCCTTGCCTGCCAATTTCCACCCAAGCCACTACCACCTCCACAAAGGAAAACATGCCCTAACAAATCCTTCAAAATCTCCTTTGCAGCTTCTGTTTCATGGCCACTGGCTATAGGAGCCTCTAGTCCGACACTCCCTGTTGGTTTTGGAAAAATTTCAAAGTGTATTGAAAATTTTCACGTCAGGAACAGGGCCAACCTGCCATATGAGCCAGTTGCTGGCCTTCATTTCTTTGATGACAAAACATGGTCTAGTTCGGGGACTGTTCTTCCAACTATGTACCACTTCATGGAGATTCAGGGGGTACTTCAAGAAGCCCTGTCTCAGTTCGTGTTACCCAAAAGCCATCTGCAAATTCCATGGCCAATTAACCCTAGTCCACCTTCTATTTTCAACACTTGATACACTTTGGGATTGTTGATGGAAACCATCACATGGGTGTGGGTGTGGCCAATACCACCCTTGTCTCAACATTAGTATGAGGGAAGTTAGGTAAAGTGAGATGAGCTAGCCCAATTTTTTTTTCTCAGTATTAATAGAATGATGAGATAAGTTGTTTTGTGTTTCATAGGAGAGAACAAGATAAAGGAGAAAAAAAGCTAAAACACGTATATCGTTTTTATGTCATAAAAACAAGTCATGGAAAACCATTTTTAAAACAATAAAATACAAAGTACATGTTCAAGCTTTTTTTTTCTTAAAACCAAAGCTGTTGTAGAAAACTGGAATCAAACAGGCTCTAAGTTTTTGCTGTCAGTCCATTGCTTAGAGGATCCTTGGAAAAGTATTTTTCTAATGTGAATACTGTTACTGTAAAGATATATCCTTTTCATGTGTGCTGAATGCAAATTAAGTTGCTGCATTTTCAATTGCTTATGCCAAGTAAATTTCACTTCTCTCCTACTTCTATATGAATCCTTCTTGTTATATGTTTCTAGGAGTTTGTTTTCCATTGGGAAAGGGTATGTATCGTGTGCTTAATATACCTGAAGATGAAGCTGTTCTCTTGAATTCTAGGGAGAAGGCACCTTTCCTGATCTGTGTAGAGGTTTTGAGATGTGAAATGCCAAGGTATTACATGGATAATACTTCTCAACATTGTGAAGAATAATAGTAATTGAAAAGCATATTTTTGACATGTTTCATTCCCTGCAATTGTTTGTTATAGTAATTCCAAGGAGGCATCCAGTTCTCAGAAACTTTCTCAAGGGGGAATTCCTTTGGCAAATGGAGATGCTCTCTTGCAAAGACCACCCCCTTGGGCTTATCCATTACGGACAGCACAAGAGGTTTACCGCAATAGCAATGATAGGATGTCCAGTTCAACTGCTCACGCAATTGACCAGGCAATGACTCATGTATCTGAAGCAAAAATCAGATTTGTTAGTGTGAATCTTTCCGCCGAGACACAGTTAAATGGTCAGCCCGAGAAAATTGAAGTGGTTGATCTACATGGTGGCACTCAGCGTTCTGCTTCAATTCATAGAGATGGTGGGTATGATGAGGCTGCAGCAGGACATGGCAGTGATTTGGAATGGGTACATGTAGTGTTGACAGCTGATCCTGGGGTTAGATTGGAAGATATTGAGGAGCAAGCACCACCTCGGAGGAAGGAACATCGTCGTGTTCCAAGTACGGTGGCAATAGAGGAAGTAAAGGTGAGTTAGAGTGCCTTTTCACTGTTATTATTCCTGCTATTTACATTACTTTTGTCTCAACTTCTACTGATCTGGTTTTGAATCTTAATTTGTTAAAGAAAGTCAGCCATGTCTCCTTAAGAAATTGCTTATCATATATCTGGTGGTCTGGTTCCTCCAGGCTCTTGCAACCTATGATGAACGAAATTAATATTGTTTAATTTCTATTTTTCATCAATGAGTGGGTCAATTAGTGAATCAGAGTTTGTTGTAAAATTGGACTGTGTGCTTTGGAATACCCAAATTCATTTACTTTTTTTCCTCCCTTAACAATCATGCTGTCATCCTGTGTTTCCTACTCCCTTCATTAAGAAACTGTTATGAATCCTGTTTGTGTTGACACTGTTTTCCTGTTTTTAAATTATGTACTTTCTTGGAACTCAGATATAAGTAAAAATAACTAATTTTACACTAATTAAGAGAGTCAGTTAAAATAATCTAATGTTACTAGTCTTGATTAAAAAGAGTCATTGAAAATAGAATCATAATTAAATGCAGGATGTTTTAAGGATGATATTATTAAATATGATGAAATTAATTAATTTTTCATATATCATGTTCACTACATGTTCATAAACTAGTAATGTGGGTTATTAAAACAATCCTTTTTAGTGAAAGATTCTACCTTGGCATGTTCTATAAACAAATGTTGGTTGGGGTTGGAGATTGTATCTTATTACTTTATTTTTGTTGTCTTTGTTAATTAATTTGTTCGACATTCCCCACTCTGTTTTACAAATTATTTTCTAGCATTGTGATTGCAATGAGGAAACAGATAACCATTTGGGAAAATTGACTAATAACTACTACATTTCATCTTTCCCTTGTCGTAATTATGTTATGCATCAAAAGAGTTCTTTATTGGAAGAATATTTTATTTTTATCGTCAACATTTGAACCTTTGGTAGGCTGCGGCAGCGAAAGGGGAAGCACCTCTTGGACTTCCTTTGAAAGGTGCTGGTCAAGATTCATCTGATGCACAACCAAGGGTGAGCCATAATTATTGAATTTTACTTAACCTCATGATTGTGTAGTTGTCATGTATAATATAACATGATTCCTCCAACAGGCTAATGGAATTACTCCCAAAGCCAGCGATGCCTTGTCTGGTGAACTTTGGGAGGCAAAGAAGGATAGGATATGCAAGGCTTCAATATATGGGAAGTTACCTGGTTGGGACTTGCGATCTGTAAGTGCAAGTTTCAAACAAATTAATCTACCTTATATGTAGTTATTTACTTATTTTGGAAACTTATGAAGATATGAACTGGATATTATACGTAATAGGAAAAAGGAAGGAACTGAAGGATCTCTTGATCAATTTATTTTACGATAATAGGAAATCTCACCATTTGTTCATTGTGTTCATTTCCTTTATAAATTTAGGTTTGAAATATTGATTTGTAATCAACATCATGTTCTTAAATGTGCTTGGTTAAGAATGTTGAGCTGTTATAAATCATACTTTTTCTTAATTAAGATTCAGTCCTTTGGATCATGGACATAAGAATATTGCAGTCAAATTATTTACAATTTTTTTTGCAGTTACACTTGATAATTTGTGCTTTCAAAAAGCGCTTAAAATATCCATAAAGCAACAATCTGAACTTTTCGAATCTGAAATCACTCTTAGGAAAAAGGGCTGTGTCTGAATATTGTCTGTATACTGCTAGTAACAAAATAGTTCCTTGATTCATTGTCTTTTATTACTATTTAGTATTTTTTATAAGCATGGTTGGCTTTTCTTCTGTATTAGTTATTTGTTTTTTCTGTTTCACAATTTGTGCTTTACTTTATATTACGAATCTTTTGAGCACGACAGCACAATTTTCCTTTTTTATGTAGGTTATTGTTAAGAGTGGTGATGATTGCAGGCAGGAGCATCTGGCTGTTCAACTTATTTCTCACTTCTATGGTAGGTGCTCTTTAAGATCTTCTTTTTCCCTCCATGTACATAATTTTGTCATTCTTTTCCCATGGATGTTCATTATGTTGCAAAAAGGTTTTTCTCAATTGTTTTATGTTTTCTTGTTCCCCCAACTCTGGTTTATATATATGTTGAAGTATAAACAACATTATCAGTAAAGGATTAAAATCTGTCTAAAGGGAACGAGGTAAAAAAATTAAGGCTGACTTTCCTTTTTCAATAAAACATTGGTTTATACTTTGCTATGCATGCTTTGAAGTTGGATTATGTAGGATCTGAATGACACGAAGCAGTTATTTTGTAAGAACCAGAAAGTCTATAATTCTTTTAAATCTATTAGATATGCCCCTTTACTAAGGCTGGGAAAAACATGTTTGAACTGAACTAAAGTGAACTTAGCTAAACCTAGCCTTAAATATAGTCTTTCGAAAGGTGGTTATTTTCTAATACAGTTCTTTTAACTTCAAACAAATACAGTTATTGTTTTATATATGATTTGGTGAGCTTAAACAGAAAAATTCTTGTTCAAGTTATTGTACCTGCTTCCCTGGATTTAAATGAAGCCTTTTAATCTTTAAATATCATTCTCATACGTTTTGTAAGTCATGTAAGGTTCTCTTCATATAATAATACAATGTTATTCATCATCTCAGTTTAAATTCTGTCTTGGATGCGTGCTTCTAGAATTGATAAATCTACTTGTTTTTAGTTTCTTATGCAGTAGCTGTTAGTGGAAGTGTGTAGTATAGCATGAATGAAATTGTCTAATAAGCAAGTTGGACTATATGCATCTAAGAGCTGTTGATGATACATATTGGATCATATTTTCATTATGTTCTGATTGCTACGTGAGTTTAAACCATGATGTGAACTTGTGTCTAACATGTTGCTTCAAATCATTGGGTTTTGATATCAGATATTTTCCAAGAAGCTGGCCTACCCCTCTGGCTGCGACCGTATGAAGTTCTGTGTACTTCTTCTTACACAGCTGTTATTGAAACAATTCCAGATACGGTAATTCTGTGCTCACACAATTTAAATGTATTGAAATATCCAAGTTTTCTCTTTTTTTTATTAAAAACATTTCTGCTTTCTAGGCTTCTCTACACTCTATCAAAAGTAGATATCCGAACATCTCAAGCTTACGTGAATTCTTCAGTGCTAAGTATCAAGAAAATTCTCCCGGTTTTAAACTTGCACAGGTAATTTAGAGATGCAGATGCTGAGTTATTTTAGACTGAACTTGTTAATCTTATAATTTGCATGGACTTCTAACAGATTTTCTCCAGTTAGGAATTTCTTGTGAATCTGACTAATCTAGGAATGGGAGCCACCAAACTGGGATCCTCTTGAATTTCACCACCCAATAAAAGTCTGTGTCGGATAGAGTGTTAAAAAATGTATTGCTAACATTTGTTGGTTGTTTGTTTGTTAATTTTTCTCAGGTGGATTTATTGGCCTCCTTTATGCGTTTCCTGTCTTTCTTTGCAACAAATCTTTATTTAATCAAAATAAGAAGAGTTGTCTGATACCATTTAAAGTAAAATGCTTTGTCGAAAAATTTATTTAAGTAGTTCCTTTACATTCAAGATCTCCTTGACATCTGTTAGCACTGAGGAAAGGAAAAGTATTAGGGACAGTCTGCGGTTTGTTAGCTATAGGGAATATTAGTTAAGCAGTGGTTTGTTAGCCATTTGTTTCGATGTTTAAATTTTTAGGGAGTATTACTTTTTAAAGCTGATTGTTTAATAAATTTGCTAATTTTGACAGGCATGATGAAGAACACCTTCTATTTATGTTTAAAATGGAGACGATTTAATTTCTGTTATTCTTATTTACTCTGATAATTTTGCTTTCTTTCAGAGAAACTTTGTTGAAAGTATGGCAGGATATTCCCTGGTGTGCTACTTTCTGCAGGTGTGAAAGTTCTTATTAACTGATGCCGAGTGACAATTTTAATGATAACATTATACTGTTGATTGTTATTGGATGCCTTTTGTTCTTCTCATTTCTCTTTTCTATTTCCTGTCATCCAGGTGAAGGATAGGCATAATGGGAACCTCCTATTGGATGAAGAAGGTCATATCATACATATTGATTTTGGCTTCATGCTCTCCAATTCACCTGGTGGTGTTAACTTTGAAAGTGCACCTTTCAAATTAACTCGGGAGCTTCTTGAGGTAAAACTGAGTTTGTTTGCTTTCTATTATACTCCCCAGATTCAAATGTCCATTTGATTATATATTATATTTTCTCTCTACAATGATCTCAAGTTCACAACAATGTGATTCTGCTTAGGTTATGGATTCTGATGCTGAGGGTGTTCCAAGTGAGTTCTTTGATTACTTTAAGGTGCTGATGAAAACTCTTTCTGATTTTTATTTCAGAGATTTTAGATGATATATGCTATTGTTAGCTCTAGTTTTTTATATGCTGCTTTGTCCTTTTACATTTTAGGTTTTATGCATTCAAGGCTTCCTTACTTGTCGCAAGCACGCTGAGCGCATCATTCTTCTTGTTGAGATGTTGGAGGTAACATGAATGTCAGCTCCTCCTGTGGTTTCCATGGTCATATAATTTATAGCCTGCCTGTGTTCTGTCTGGTTGTGATTGTACTTCCAGTTTACCCAAACAAGACAATAGGCTGCCTAGATTGTGCTTCCTCAAACAACCTTGCAAACTGTACTGACTGAAAATATCTCATTATATGATGGAAACCTGGGGTCTTATTAGAAAGAATAAGGGTTCTCCCTCAAATATAGTGCCTAATTTGTAGAACTTTGACTGTCTGAGCTCCAATGGCCAAAGGCTCCAATGAACTTTAAGAGTAGCTTGTAAATGAGCCTCCTTTGGTTGGTGCATAAATTGGCTTACTAGACTCACAACAAAAGCCATGTTTGGCCTAGTGTGAGATAAGTAAAAAAGTCTGCCAACAAGTTTTTGATACATTTCTTTGTCCACTGCAATATCCTCCTCTGCACTTCCCAACTTTATGTTTGGATCAATTGGAGTACTAACTGGCTTGCAGGTTATCTTCCATGTTTCTTTAAGTCAATAATATACTTTTCTTGGGATATGAAGATTACTTTTCTGGAATGGGTCACTTCAATTCCCAATAAATATTTAGGTCTTCCTTTTCTCAAATTTTGTGGCAAGGCATTGGCTTAAGATTTACTGCTCCTTTTTGTCATCCCCAATTACTATAATATCATTAACATACGTCGATAATATTGTTTCTCCCCCTGAAACTGAAATGTTTGATGAGTAGAGTGTGATCCCCTTGACTTCGTTTTGTAACCCAGATTTGTGTAACCTCGGTGAATCTACCAAATCATGCTCTTGAGGATTGTTTCAGCCCATACAAAGCCTTTCTTAACTTGCAAACAATTCCAGTAGCAACCTGACCTTCATAGCTTGGGGGAAACTCCATGTATAATTTTTCATTAAGGTCTCTATGTAAGAATGCATTTCTTATAGTGAACTGCTGCAGATCCATGATTTGCTGCTAATGATAATATTACTTTGATCGTATTTATCTTCGCAATCGGGCAAATGTCTACAAGTAATCCTCTCCATAGGTTTGAGTGAATCCTTTGACCACTATCCATTTCCTCATTCATGGGTTTGTTTCCATTTCCTGTCAAATAATGCTTCAGATATAAAGGAATGTGTGGTTATACAGTTTAGGTTTGTAAGAAAAGTTGTGTGTAAGGGAGAATTTTTCAAAGGATAGGAAATTTGATAGAGGGTAAAGTGGTTGTTGGGGTGCTGCTGAGTGCATCTTCTGGTTCCCTTTCCAAGGACAATGGGAAGTTCTAGGTCTAGGTTTTATCCACCCATGCCTCTGAATTTTCATGTAGACAAACTCATTAGAATTATTAGAATTTATAGGATTAGAAATAGTTACCTTATGTAATGGTGGTAGGTTGGATTCTTGGAAATGAATAGATCTGGAATTCCTTGAATAAACCATATTTTTCCCAAATTTTCCACCCTCATTAGGTGCAGGTTCAGGAGGTTCATGTGCAGTTTCAAATGTCATATTTGGAACCTTGAGTTGAGAGGCTCATTTTCCTTTCTTATATTCTCCCCCTGAACATGAGGCTGCTTGAAGTAGTAGCTCTCTTGTTCATTGAAGGTGACATCTCTTGACACAATTTTTTGGATAGTGGGTGATAGCATTTATATCCCTTTTGCGTGGTTGAGTATCCTAACACATTTGACAGCTCTAGGATCCAGTTTTCCCCTTCCATTACTATGAACATGCTCAAAGGATACACACCGAAATACTCTTGGTGTTTATTTGTAGGGTCTCGGTATAGATAAAAGGAAGATAGGACTTCCATGGGACTCTTTGATCCTAAGATTTTTCGAGGGTAACACATTGAAAAGATAAGTGACAGTAAGAAGGGCTTCCATCCAAAATTTCTTAGGAGCAGAGCATGATATTGAAAAAGTAGAGCTCTAATTTGTTCTAGTAAGTGTCCGTTTTTCCTTTCAGTAATCCCATTCTGTTGAGATGTGTTAACACATAAAGACTCATGGATTATCCCCTCTTTTTGACAGAAAGAGTTGAACTCCAAATTAAAGTTGTCCTTGGCATTATCAGACCTAATTCTCTTAATATTGAATCCAAATTGATTCTTAATCATTGTGACAAACTGAATAAAAACAGAAATATTCTCTTAGGAAGCTGGTGATGTGATGCCATTTGTACTTCATGAGTACATGAAATGCAAAGTAATTAAGTAATTTCTGTTGAAATTGTAGCTATAGGTGGGTAGGTATTTTTTTGGTGTTGAAATTTATTGAGGACAAAAATCATAACAAGAAATTCTACGTGATTAAAGGATACATGTTTCAACATTTTGTGTCATTTGGTACGGAACTGGTAGATGACCAGTATCTACCATACTGTTGGCCTACTGAAATACAGTAGTTGTTTTAGGAAATGGGCAGGGTATGGAAAATGGGAAAGATTGTTCTTGAACAGGGCTCTGGAATCAAGGTTGTATGTCTTGAAAGTGCTGTTCCAAATTGATGAACTAAGGCAGGAACAACCTCCTTTCTTGCTATGCGTTAATTTTCCACAGAAGAGTGGTTACCTTTTTTTCTTTCTTCATCTCGTAAAAGATTTTGATTGTAACTTTTAGACTGGTTCATCTAGCAAAATAGCCTCATGTTTCACTTATATCAAGTGATAAGATTAGTCTTTTTTTTCTCAACTAGACATAAGTGTCTCTTGGCTCACTTTTTTTTTTTTTTTGCATGTGTGTAGATCAAGAAATACTCTCCTGACTCCTATACATGTTGGATTTCCTCTAAATCTCTCTTTTTTTGGGTAATGTTGGAATCAGGATTCAGGTTTCCCATGTTTTAAAGGTGGTGCTCGAACAATACAGAACCTACGAAAGCGATTCCATCTCAATTTAACTGAAGAGGTTTCAATATTAATAATGATACCTACTTAAATGTAAAATGTTTTTGGGTGTGATTATTAAGAGGGTTGTAATCTTTTTGGCAGCAATGTGTCTCCTTGGTGCTTTCACTCATCAGCAGTAGCCTGGATGCTTGGAGGACACGGCAGTATGATTATTATCAGAGGGTTTTGAATGGAATATTATGAGATAGCTTGTCATGGTGGTGATCACTTGCTTATCCTCTTTTGCCAACCCTTGTACAGTGAATGCTCTTCAATTGCTATTACATTCTTAAGTAGCTAAAGGGGAAGGTTGGTTAAGTGTAAAATGGCTTTAAAGTTTTCAACAGAGAGAAGAATTAATAGGTGAGAACGTGAAGCCTCTTTTCCCCATGAAGATCCTAACTCGTCAAAAACAGTGTACCAGGCTATATTAACTGGAGCTGAGTCTTCTTTTTTTCATTTCCTTCATATCATGAAGCTCTGCTGCTTGGAGAAGTTGCATTGGCCTCCTAAATGCAGAGGGACAGTGCAGAGTGTACAGTGATTTGAGCGGGACAGACCACATTTAAAATGAGTTTTGAAATGGTTGTTGGGTAAATTGAAAGTGTGTTAAAAGTGTTGAGCGGATACTGACCTAGTATAATTTGAAATGACCTTGTGGAGGAAATGATGGGCAGGCCTAAGTGTATGTGTAAGCGAACTGCGCTGTAATTTTTCCTGATCTCCTTCTCAGATGTTCAATACCGTCTGTCTTCTCAGAGTTGATTAAGTGACCTTTGAAATTTGTGATCCAGATTCTTTAAAGATGATTGATTGTATTATGTCCTTTGGTGAAATTTGTCTCACCTTCATATCAATCGTATAAAATGTTTCAGGTTTGATGGCATTGTATCTGAATCTGTACAGGTAAACCTTGACTTTTGAATATCTTATTACAAATTTAATTTCAGCAAGTGGTGTTAATTGGAAATAGTTTTATCAGAATTATTCTGCTAATCAACATATCATGTAATACAAGCTTAAATCTTGTTGTCAAGCTTATATTAATAAGAATTCTACTTAATTTGGTCCTCTCATCGTTAAATAAAATTGACTCTGATACGAAGGATGGCCAAATTTACATCCTTTAAAACCTGCTTAAAGCAGTTACAAATACCGAAAAACTAAAATATTCATATAAGATAAAGATCAGATAAAAATCAGATTTATAATCTAATAAATGGCAATTAAAATACGTACTTAAATAAAATAAATCCTTTTTTAGGTATTAAAATGTTAACCATCGTTGTCTCATTTTTTATATTGTCGGGTTAAAACCAAGCATTTAAAGAAACAAATATATCCAAACCGTGTTTCTTTTTTCACTGTGATTTCATGAATAATAATAAAACGTAAAACTTCTTATCCGAGTCTTGTGTAGTATCCAGCAAAATTCAATAAAAAAATTCTTATAATTATGAATGAAAATCCTCTTAATAAACATTTATGAGGAAAAAATAAATGCAAAATAGCTCAATTTTATGCAATAAATTAAAATCAATTTATCTATAATAGTATATAAAAATTTTAGATGGGATAATTATTATAAAAAACCATTAAAGTTCTTAAGTTAGATTAACTTGTAAAAAAGAGAAAATATCCCATTATTATTAAATAACAATAAATTCAATTTTTTATTAAATTTAATTATACAGTTTAAAATTTCAATTATATAATACTATATATAAGTTTCTTTAAAAACCAAACTTTCAGTCATTTTTAATTCACTAACAGGATTTATTAAATTAAAAAAAAAATTAAGTTATACGGACATACTTGAAGTTTTGTCAATTTTTTCTGGATACTTCTCTTTTTCTTTCAATTTTAAACAATATTACTTTAACTTTTTTTTAAAAAATATACAGAAAATGTTAGTTATTAGAGAAATATTACTCATTATACTCTTAAAAAAATTATAAGTGTTAAAATAATTTTCGTGCTATCACAAGAAACTTTGAGAAAAATGTAAATGATCTAAGATATATATAAAAAAATTCTTTATAAAAATACTTATATATTCAAAAATTGATACAAATTAATTTATAAAATTCTTTTACATTAGACATTTTTTAAAACTTATTTACTGCTATGCTACTACACCTTCTCTAGTAACACTCCCTCACTTTCCTTGCAACTCTAATTTTCAATCAGAAAGACCAAACTCATACAGAGAGAGAGAGATAGAGAGAGAGAGAGTCGTAGTTCAATTTCCTCACAAAAATTCACCTTTCTCACACGGTCTCAACTCCGTTCACAACCTCAATTTCTTCTTCATCTCTCTCTTCTCTCTTCCCCACATACTCATCCGAGCTTCTTCGCTCCTTCCCTCTCTCCAATCCACCCATTTTCCTCTTAGGGTTTCACCGTGCCGATGTCTGTTTACCTCGAAATTGGAGTCTCTTTATCCATCGTCGGCCACCGCTCCTGCTTCACTCACCGTGCCAGCCTTCGCTGTTACTCTAGGATCCCCTTTCGTCACTGGACTTGACACGTCTCTCTACCATTTAGGGTTTTCTTTTCTTTTGCTTCCCTTCCACACGTCGTTCCTGAAATACTAGTTATCGTTGTTCACGCACCAGGTTTCATTTCAAATTTAAAAACTAAAACAAACAAAAAAAAAACAAAAACGAAAGCGTTGTGTAGTGTAGTGTTTTATTTTCGATTCGATGGCTGTAACGAAATTGATACCGGGGTTTCGGTTCAACCCCTCTGGTGTCGAGTTGGTCGTGTACTTTCTGAAGAGGAAAGTGATGGGGAAAAAGTTCTTTGGTGGTGTCATTACTGAACTTGACATATACAAGTATGCTCCGTGGGATCTCCCAGGTACATACCCCAATTTATCTTAGTTGTGTCATGTTCAATTATAAAAAAATTCTTCATAAACAGCTATGGTTGAGAAAAAATGAAAGGGTTTGAGATTCTCTCAAACTAAAGTCAAATTCTGCACTTCGGTAATTTGGAGAAGTTAAAGAGTTTCTATGAAAGTTAAGTTCATAAGTTGATTCTAGCTTATAGAAAAGTTCAATTAATTTCGTAATCTTATTTTTTTTAATTGGTAAATGATTATGGATGAGGTTATTCAAACAGGACTATTGACTGCGTCCTTTTGTTTGCTTGAAATTAATAAGGTTACTTTTTGGTGGATTGTTTTTCAGATAAGTCTTGTCTAAGAACTGGGGAATTAGAATGGTACTTTTTCTGCCCGCTGGAGAAGAAATATGGCAGTGGGAGTAGGATGAAACGCTCTACTGAAATTGGGTACTGGAAAGCTACTGGGAACGATAGAGTTGTTCAGCACAATAATCGAACGGTGGGGATGGTTAGAACACTGATATTTCACCAGGGTAAATCGCCTAAAGGAAAAAGAACTGATTGGGTTATGCATGAGCATAGGCTTGAAGATAAGGACCTTGCTGACAAAGGAATTGTCCAGGTATCCTTGTACAGCTTGATTATTATGTACTTTTAAAATGTTTTATAAACGGGCTCTATTACAGTTTATTATGAACTGTCTGATATATGGAAGTTTGTAGAAGTTGTGCCTTTGATTGTGAATGCATGTAAAATAAGGATTTGTGGGATCATTCTTGCTACTGTTGGTAGTATCTTTGAAGGCTCTAATTTAGAGTGGCTATATGCTTCCACCTATTGTGTTGCTGGTGGCATCAAAAAGGGAATGTTGTTGTTTCAATGTTTTGCCTTATACCTGTTGAGAGATTTATTGTCTATTTGTATATAACTAAGTTTGCTGCCTTTCACACATTCTTTATATCAGTTGCTGATTTTTACATCTTGTTATCCCTCTGAATGTATTCTAATTTGCTCTCCTGATGTATTTTTGTGATAGGATTCCTACGTTGTCTGCAAAGTATTTCAAAAGGACGGTCTTGGTCCCAGGAATGGTGCGCAATATGCAAGACCATTCAACGAGGAAGAGTGGAACGATGAAAAACTGGAAATACCTTTTAGTGCTTCAATTGCACCAGTTCCCATCTTGCCTATGATGTCTGATGCTTCTGTCCGAAAGGACAATCCCCTCCCTGCTAGTGGATGTACATCATGTCTATCAAGATCAATGCCTTCACCTGGCACCGCGGATCCTTCTGATCCAAATGATCAAGCTGTTAACAATGATGATGAAGATATTTTACGCATGCTTGATATTTTTAAAGATGGTGACAAATTGTTTGAGGTTTGGTATTTATTTCTTGTTTGTGTGTTCTTTTTTGAAAATGCTAGAAGACTATAATGTTTGTTTTTCTTTCTGTTATGCTTCAGCACTTCTTATTTTCTGTAGTCTCTATGATCGTATTTATCCCCTTGTATTGCCTCCATAATTTATTCCATTGTCATTTTATCATTTGATTGTGGTGTATGAGCTTATGCTAGATATCTGTGGAACGTAAATATATTCTTGTTACCCTGGATATATTGTATTAGGCATTACACTCTGGTTTTGCTTTCTGTGCACTCGGTATTCTTTATAGGTTATGTTCTGTCTTATACTCTTATCAGAAGTTATAATTTGAAGGATTTAAGGCCCATATGCTAAATGCCTTAGTTATCTATCCAGTCCTTATGCTTTTTGAGCCAAGTGTCATCAAAAGATCTGGTGGACTTCTCCAGTCCACCCCACCCCTCTTAATTTTGTTTAAAAATGATTTCCTCAATCTTCTGGTATTTGTGCTTAGTTCATGAAAGAAAGTCAGTTAAATGTAAAGAGTTTTTAGCTTTTTAAAAAAGTTACATGATTTTTTTTTAAAAAAATAGAGTGCATCAGTTCATTTTAGTTTATTCGAGAAGTTTAATCTATTTTCTTGTCTTAATAGTTATGAAGAAGTTTTTCAAAACGTAGCAATATTATATATGGAATTTCTTCTTTGTCCAAAAACTTATTGAGTAGCTTTTGCAGATTTTTTTTTTTTCTGGAATCATGATAACAATGAGATTTAAAACTTTATCCTTCCACTAGCCTAATTCCAGTGTTTATTTATCTGAACTCTAAGCCTATATATCGCATTTTGTCTTGTAATATGCTTGTGTGTACTCATTTCTTGATGTTGGTTTTTATTCTTGTGGGATAACAGGAGGCTAATAATGATCTAGAAAACATTGCTGAAGGTGTACCACCTTTAGATGAACTTTTCGTGGGGTTGAAAGACTACTTGGCTGCTTCTCTTGCCGGTGTTTCCTCTTGCCAGAATGCTGAATTTATCACAAACGGAATGGTTACTACAGGTGATGTCGATGACGTGGACTTCCTAGAGTTAATTGACCTCGACATGCCATTGTTCTTGCCGAATACACAACCTTGAAGTCAACAATATTCGCAATAAAGGGATTGTTTTGGTGGACTACTGATCTTTGGCAACTAGCCAGATGGTCATTTAAATAATTGTTTTATATTTAATTATCTTTTTGGTGTCCTATGTTTGGACTAATTTTGATTTTGATCTTCAAATTTAAAAGTAATTTTTTTGTCCTCTAATTTGAAAACAGTCTATGTTTGGCCATTTATCATCCACTATACTATCATAAATTGGGGACCAAAGTATTCTATTTCTAAATTAGGAGAAAAAGAAATGATCAAATGCAAACTTGACCCAAATTTGAGGGTATCAGATATTGAAGCCACTGTTTTAAGCTATTCTGCGCCAACTTTGACACTCAAGTCCTTGAGTGCTTGTTTGTATGTGTGCATTTTTCATTTTAGAATTTCCTTCTCTTGATAGAAATTGTTTATTTCAACATATTCATTTCCGAAACATGTTATCGTGATATGGTCGAGATAGACACTAAATTCCGAAGGTCTTGGCATCTGTCAATAGTATTGGTTAAGGATCGCCTAAAGGTACATAGTAGAATAACTTTCAACCCCCTTGGTTAGATATGCAGATGCGAACTATCGCCCAAGTCGATGAGATGAAAAACTGTTGAAGAATTTGTTCTTAAATCATCCGAAATATCTGTTATAATCGTGTTTAAACATGATTTTACCATCAAGGAGTTCTTTAATTCTAACTCCAATTTATCCCTTCTAAAACTAAGGGGAAAAGTGCGGTATCCGACATCTCCATCCCCATTTCTCAATACATAAATAGTCTCGACAAATGGTTAGGTACAAATGTTATAAAATAAATTAATGGAGACAAACAAAATCTAGCTACAGCTCTTGATTCAACGCAGGTTGAGATTCTCAGCAATCACGGCTTTGGAGGAAGCTAAATTTCCAAATATTTGTCCACAAAAACATATCCTTATTCCATTTACACCCAAGTGGGCTCAATCAAACTGCAAACATGGGCAGCGCTCCTAGAAGATAGAGTAGGAGCCTTAAGGTTTTAATTCACCTTAGTCAACAAATAACGAAGGGGAGTAAATCTAGAAAACTTGATGCCAGTTAGTCAAGAAGCTGCTAGGATAGTGATCCTACGTAACTAAGTTATTCAGTTCAAATAATTTAGAATCTCACTTAATTCCAACTCTACACACTACAAAAGACAAACCACGATACCATCTATCTTGATTCAACAGCCTCAGAACCTCTTAAAAAAGATCTCCGCCACCAAATTTGGAATGCCTTGCCCATATTTGGGCACTCAGTGCCATGTCTTGAGAAATGCCGAAACCATTCCATAAACAGCACATGCTGCTGCTTTAAAGGTAAAGTAAGGAGTGTCTGCCCCATAGCCTCTTCCAAGACCTTCATATCAAGTCCTTTTTTGCATCTTTGAAGCCAACCAAAGTCCAACAGCATAGGTCCAAACCATGCTTGGAGAAGCCCTGATCTAGATTCCAAAGGGCATTGCAGTTTTCTTGTACCCATAGCAACAAATAGGATTGCTGAGACTCTACTGAGCTCATATCTTATCATAGGGGATGCAATGTAATGCATTTTAAGAAGCTTTTCTTGATGTGCCCATACATCCACAAAGTCCTCTGCCACTTGTCCATCGAGCATAATTTCAAGCAACCAGTTGATGTTATCAACCTGTCTTGAGATGCGCTCAATCAGAGGCTTGCTTGTGTCTTTTGTAATCAACCTTTCAGGACGCATGGTATCTGATGCCTCTTCAAAGAGACTGGTAAGTGAACTCAAACACGAGTCACAAACAGCAAATAGATCCTCCTTGCTAAGGTCAAGATGGTTCTTCTCATACACAGAACTTTTGCAAAGAAGACCCTTTACTAGTGACTTCATTTCAGTTCTGGCATTTGCATCCTCAGAAGTGCTGATAGACCAAACAAGTTGTTGGGCCACGTTTGGCCGGGAATATACTGAGTCGTGCAAGTACAGTCTTCCCAAAATGTCTTTTGTTGTTGCATCATCGAACTCAAATCTTGCGAAAAGGCTCCTCAGTTTCTCTTCTTCCTCCTCGGTCCAAGGAACTGCCTCGAGGTACTTCAAACAACACCGAACGCCCTTAGAGAACATAATTCCTGCTGAAACCTAGTAATATATATCAGGTCAACCTCAGTCAAAGATTGAGTGCAAGTTTCTATGCACGTTAAATCATCCCAAATAATATGGAAGTATCAACTATTCTAATTTAATACACGCATTTCTATATTTGATTCCATATAGTGAAACTGATTCCAGACTTCAAATTCATTTGTATTAAAAGAATTTTAGATAGCTTTTGTACAAAAAAAGTTAAACTAAGTTTTATGGTTAACATGTATTTAGACTAAAAACATTCAAACATTTATAAATTCCCTTCAAAATTAAGAACTACCCATGTGCATGCTCGGCTCTAAAAGTAGTTGTTTTAACATGGAAAACTTTATTGCAAGTTTTTTCAAGGGACGTGACTATTCTTTAATTCTACTCCAACTTGATAAGATTGTAATGTTGGTAAAGTTTCTTCTCCAAACAAAGTGTATATTCAAATCTTGAAATCGAGATCAATGATAAAACTAAAACAACCCCTTCATCCACTCGTTGCAGGTTTTGTTATATATGGTCAATAGTTCCAAATATTTTCCGTCACAAAAGATTTCTACTTAACTTCATGCCACTGTGTGAAACGACCAGCCACAACAAAATCAATTTGTCAAACAAAAAACTTGCGAATGAAAGTAAAAGGAACAGAGATCAAAAGATCAAGAAATAGGAACCTCTAAAATGTCAATGGAGCGAAAAACGCCAACGTTGATGAGCCTCTTGGTGATGCAATCATCATCTTCAAACATAAGCTCAATGGTGTCACTGAACACACTCAAGTTCTCCACCTCCATCGTCGCTCCTCCCCCACCTCTCTTGCAATCCGCTATCAAACCCGCAAACACCTCCGAGTTCGCTCTAAGAACCTCCGAGTCCACCTCCATCACCATGCTTCCCCCGTTCTTCCCTCGCAGATTTAGCTTCACGTCCAGCGCTGCCGCCTCCGCCACCGGTGGCGGCGGCGGAGACGGAGCGCGAAAGCTATGGGATCCGAGTTGCGACACTGCGGGGGTGGGATCGGAGTCAATGGGAGAGACTCTTCCCGGCGACAAGATCCGGCGCGGGTCGATTCGACCCACGATGGGGAACCCAGATTTGGCGCTCTGAGGGGAGTTAGGGACCGAAACGCTGCGTTTGGGAAAGGGTTGTGCTTTGTGAGGCGATTTGGAGATTGAGGTGAGTTCAGGGCTAGATGGAGGGATTGCGAACGAGCAGCACCATGCTCGCCGGCGAGGCTTCCGGCGGGAACACCGTTTCATTGGTCAAGCCACCGTTCGTAGAGAGAGAGTGAAGTTGTCTTGTGTTTCTTCTTGACAATGCCGATGATTTATTGGACTCTCATTTTAGTTTGTGTTTGGAAAAAACGAGGACAACTTCTTTCTTCTTCTTTTCTTTTCTTTTCTTTTCTTTTATAAGTTGAGACTTCACCATCAACATTTGGAGAAGTTTTCTTTTTTACTATTTTTTACTTATTTGTGTTGTGCCACTTATCATTTTCTTATTACCTCGCAGGCCCTGTTCTGGTATATACCTACACTCTACCGTTGCACTCATACATAATCTTTTTTCCAATTTATCCAGGTTGTCTTAATGAAACATGATGTTATGGACAAAAATTGAACATGAATATAGAGGAACATTTTCCTTTTTTATATGGGTAGTTTTGTTGAAAGTTTGTTAAAAGAAGGTGTTTAAGGTTTAAAATGTGGATTAGGATGTGATAATTGGTTGAGGAAAGGTGGTTGGGGATATTAAGAGGAAAAAAAGGAAGTGGGGCCTCACATGATTGCATATGCATTTGAGTGATAAGAAAGTGTCTAGAGAAGAAGTGATGATATGATGAACAAAGCATCATTTTGGGAAAATGTTGAAAGGGTTTATGAGTTGCAGAAAGCAATGTCATCCAACACCATAAAGCCATAGACAAGCAGCGCCAACCATGGAACCTGCCAAATTCCCATATCTATTACTCAACAACCAAATCATTTCACCCTCAATTTTTCAATATAATCATTTAACTTGCCTTTTTCTCATATTTTTTCTCTCCTTAACCACCATTACTATATAATGTTGATTTTTTTTTCTTAGATAAGAACAAGTCACAATATTTAGTTTCCATGTTTCTCACATTTTTTATTTTAACTCTTACATTCGAAAAATCTATTTGAGTCTTTATATGTATAAACTTGTGGTTTATTGAAGTTATAAATTAGAGTACTTTCAAGGATTAAAACGGAGATAAAATGGAAATACTGTTATTTTCATACAATAATAAAATGAAAAATAGTGTTAAATATAAAAACAAATTAGACATTGGTTTCTTCTGTGGAACTTAGCCATAGATAAAGTCACTAAAAATATTTTGTACCAATCAAATGGTGATACACAAAATAATCAATATAAGATGAAAATTAATATTGGATCTATTAAAATCAATCACAAACAAAATTAAGAAAAATATATATATATACATGAGATTAAGTAGGGAATGTTAAAAACACTACAATCCTAAAGAAATTGATAGAGTGAAGTATCACTTTTAAGTCAAAGTTAAAAATCATGAATAGTTATTAAGAACTTAAATAAAAATAAAAAAATTCTTGAAAAACGTCAAACTTCGTTCATAGATCAAAAACCCATTATATAAATTAACAAATGACTAGTTATACTATAAATTTAAGATTATGATCCAAAGCATCTAATAAACCTATTAACAAATTAATATCCAATCAAACTTTATTTCACGGACATAAAATTAATTAGAAATATTAACAAAACACAATTTAGTATCATATAATTCTTAATTTACTGTTTAACTTTAATGTAGCATCAAATGTTTTGTTAATTCTGTCATACAAGATACTTGAATTCTTTGCTATCAAATGTGACTTGAAAACATAATTCACGGGCCTAATATTTGATTAAGAATATTAAAGAATCAATTTGAAATATAAAGGAAAATTAAAAGAAACAAATATTAATTGCTTGGGTAAATTATTTGAGCCTTATTTTGACTGTTTCATAGGCAAGTTTTTGCATACTCTTCACACTCTTTAACCAAAAAAATAATGAAAGCGTTTAACAAAGGAGAGACAAGACAATAAATACTTTGATTGTGCAATTACAATAAACAATGAAGTATTGTACACTGGTGTTTAACTTAACTCTATATCACTTCACTTTTCTTTTTAAAATATCTTGAAGAAGAGACCAACATAACCTCTAAATATTTAAACTAATTAAATTATTAGGGAAAAGAATATCCATCCTTCCATTTTTTTATCAATCAATCAATGTGCTTTTCAATCATCCTCCCCTGTTTGAACTAAATGTTTGAGTTTTTTATGCTTTTTTATAACCATGTTATTAAGCTGAGATATAGTTAAGCTTTGTGATCACTAATTTTTAATAAACAATTTAACTAATTATCTATAATGAAATATTCTCTTTAGCTACATTATTTTGTCTACAAAACTTACAAAATGTAAACTACAAACACTCAATTTAAGAGGACTGAACACAGATTCACTCAAAATAATGATTTGTTGGTTGAAGACATACTTAGTATAATAATATTCTAAATACAAATGAGTTCAGTTTACAAAATACATTGGCCAATTCTTATTTCACCTCCATAGATTTTTTTTCTGCAGAACTATAAAAATGTTCCTTTTATTTATTTTTTAGATTGTACAATCTAAAGTGAAAAATAGTTTTCTGGTGTAATTCAAAATTCTGCCGCGTTATTTGGTTTTTTATTATATAATCTAAAATTATTTTTTTCTCCTAATTGCATAATCCGAAATTGAATCCAGAAATCAAAAAAAAATTCTGAATTTTGTAATGTAAAAAACTTTTTTATACTGAAAATGACTCATGCCAAAAAGAAAAAAATGAAAACTTTTATGTTCGAAATACATTTCCTTTCCGTTCAGCCCATTTTAACGGATTCCAAAGTCTATTTAGTAAGATACCCATATCATGTCTAATTTGGAGCCCAATCTTTGTAACCCTATTGGGCTCATGACTCGGGCCTTGATTGAGACAACACCATCCAACAGTTCCCAATTGAACCTTGGGATCCCAACATATTAAAGCTTTTCTACATTTTCCTAATTTATATTTTCAATAAAATACCCTAAACTTTGGTATTGGCGAAAAGTTGGGAAATGAAAATGGTGAAAAGAAAAAGAAAAGAAGAAATCAGAAAGTTTGAGAGGAAACCCGAAAGCGAATCATAGAATAATTGACCCAAACAGAATAGAATATTATTATTGATGAATCCAGCAAAAGAAATCCAGGGAGTCACGTGCATGCAACATCGTGGGCCTCAAATTGGGCCCAACAAATCTCACGTCCCCATCAACAACGATTCACAGCATCGCATGCGTTAGACATTTATCACCTTAGGTCAAGCGACGTGGCCGAAGCCCAAGGCGGTGATCGTCCACCGATTCTTCCCGTGTCAACTATCATCAAACACGTAACTGCAAAGACAATAAAATCAAACATATTCTCACGCTATTTTCTTTTGTTTTCCACTTTTAGAAACCATACAAAACACGTTGGCATGAGCTAGGTGTTTCCATTTTCTCTATTCCTACAACGTCATTTTGGAGTGCCATCTGTATCATCACCAACCAATCCATGGTGCCACGTGCACCCGACCTTCTTCCTCGCCACGTTGTTGCGTGCCGTCATTATAGACCGCCATCAATGCCTCGCTTTCTCCTCTGTCTCTCACCTATATAAGACACCCACTTCAATGTGCTTAGTTGTTTCCATAATAACAACCACCCACCATTAAGAAACACTGAGAAGCTTTTCTTATTCTATGTTCGGGTTTGCATTTTGCTATCATTAGCATAATATTTCAGGGAAAGAAGAAAATGGAGGCACCCATGTTACCCCTTGGAAGAACTTCGTCAATCGAAAGGGAGCCCAGAACTCTTAATATCCACCAGATTCAATCGGCTAGGGTAACTCATCCTTCATTTCTTTTAATTTGTTTTTCTGTCACGTCCTTAACAGGATCTAATGTTGGGGTGGTGGATTTTAACAGGAATTAGCAGTATATATATTGAACACAAAGACCATAGAAGAAGCTTCCAGAATTTTCACGGAGGTAAATATACGTGTGTCCACTTCTGCTCCTTTATCTATTTACTACAGTTGTTGAAAATATGTTAAGTAATATGATTTGAAGACATGCATGCATGATACATACTAAAGCTGAATTTTTCCTTACTTGGTCATGCAAAGGAGGGTGCGTGAGTTTATAGTTCACTCAAATTGCAACCAAAAGAGTACACAAACTCTTTACTCTCAACTAATACAGAAAAAAAAGATTTACATTACATTAGCATGATGATAAGTTCTTATGTAAGATAAACAGTTAAGGATTTTAGTTAAATATTGGTAGGGGTTGCAACCAGTGGTTAGTGGGGCTTGCTGCTTAGGATCCGACACAACAATGGACATAGATTTGGATGAAGAACTGGAACTGATGAACTCCAAAGACGCAACGACACAAGTAGTCTCAGCAGCAGCATTCAGGGACATAGCATCAGCACCTTTCTAGAACAATGATTCAACAACTCAATTAACTTTGAGTTCCTAAATCAACATGTGTTGTATTCTGCAATAATTGTAGAATATTGTACATATCTTGAGTTGATGTTTTGGGTTCCCAACAATTTCATTTGATTCGTTATCCCTTTCTATTGGATGCTTTTCCAACGTGTTGGGTTGTTTAACTGCCTCATTTTGCATGTTTAAGTACACGACAAGGCATTGTAAAATAATTGAAACTGGATTATATATATATATATATATATATATATATATATATATATATATATATATTCAAAATCATAGGCGGTTTGTTGAAGTGGAACAATATAATTTGTCTTTCATGAATTTGATTAGTTAAGTTTCAAAAACCGAAAGCTATATAATATAATATTGTCATGCAATCTGATATCGTTAGTGGAGAACCTCGTACTCTTGTCTGACAAAGATTGGAAGAGGGAAGAGATGAATTAATTAACAATTGGGATGAAATGTTGTACCTGCACAACACCAGTTGGTAAGAGATCCACTTGGGAAAAGGTATAAAAAACTATTTTACCCTACCTTCACCTAATTATGTCCTTTTCTACGTAAATACACTTAATAGAAGTAGAAAAAGTGAATAAAAACTTGTCTGTGATGAATAATTTTGGTTTATCAAATTTTAAATTTTTTATTTTATCAATAGTGTACTGTATATATCAATATTTTCTGTTAATATAGAAGGCTGAATTAAAGCTACATTAAAATTATTTAATTTTTTTTGTTTAATTTTAGAAAATTAAATGATTAAATATGTTTTTGAAATATTTTCATTCACTTTTCATATTCAAACAACTTCAGTTGTTTTCCATCAATTTTTTCTCTCTATCGTTTCTCATCAATCAAATAGAGCGCATGTCCTAATTTTGTATTTAACGAATGGATAAATTTAATATTTAAAGAAACCCACTTGATCAAGTAAGTTATTTTTCTTAATGTTAAAAAAATTGAATCTATCTATATATCTATCTACATATATATATATATATATATATATATATATATATTTATTTATTTATTTATTTATTTATTAATTAGGCTTAGGGAGCTTTGGCTGGTTTTTTTCTTATTATTGTAAGTAGTTTCTAAATTGCAATTCAGTAGTATTATTTTGCAACAATATAGATATGATCAAAAGAATATATGATACATTTTTTTATCGGCAAGAATATATGATACGTTTGGTTTATGCGGTCCTTAAATAACTATATTTTAAATTATATAATTTAAAAGTATATCTTAAATCACATAATTATATTTTAGATTATATAATTTTAAATATTGTTTCAAATTTCTTAATCTAAAACAATTTTATAGATTACCTAAACTTGTTTAGTAATTACATAATACTTTAAAAAATAAATTCAAATTATATTTCATATCACATAATCTGAATGTTCGAATTAAATTATTCAGAATATAATTAAGATATATTATTACAAAAACATGTTAATAATTTTATATTATGAGAGGGAGAGAAGAAAAATCCATAAAAACCCAAATGTTTGTTGTGATGGCCGGGAAGGATGTGTTGGTCCAATTTTTTTTAGTTTTTTTATATCCTTAAAATTAAAAGTTAGACCCAACATCTTTTTTTTTTTTAATTTATAAGAAAAATAAATAACTTATTAAAAAAAAGGAGTTTATTGAAAAGCTAATCAAAGTAACTTATTTTATACTTCCCAAAAAAGATATTTCTGGAAAAGGAATTACAAAAGCATTGAGTGAGAATGTATACTAAAAAAAGTCCAAAAATCAACCTTATGATTTTTGCCATTTACACTTTCGGATTAGAAATTTTAGCATGATGAATTTTAACAATTGTCAAGTATAAAATTTAGGAGGGGAGAAGATGTTATAATTCAAGACAATGCTTTGGGACTAAAAAACACTCACCCCCTTAAGATTTATGTAAAATGAAAAGTGCAAAAAACAATTACGTTTTAATTTCGGCCATTAATAGCATTACAATATAATATTAGAAATTTAAGCAGGATAGATTTTATTAATTTGTATTCTGTTCTTTAATTTGATGACTATATACAAGTTTTCCTTATTCAAAATATCTATATTATTCTAACAATAGTTTTTTCAATTATATTATAGATTTGATTCATTACTATATTTTAACATTTAATAAACTTTTTTGGTAAATTATAATCAGTTATAACATTCATAATATATTAATTAAACAGATAATTAAAATGATTAAATAGTAATAATATATTAGGATGACTTACAAACTTAAATAAAAGTTCATTAATATCGGATTATAAAGTCATTTAGGCGTTGTAAAAATTATAATTTTTATTTTTTTCAAAGATTTGATTTAGATAATTTTACTATTGTTGTTATATCTTTGTGCATTTTAGAATTGTGTTATCTATAAACGTACTATGCACAAAATTTTGGTTTATTTGAGGAATTAGGGTAAAAGTTATGTGATCGTGCAGCGTTAAACAAACGATTATCCTAACAATTTTAGCATTGCCTAATTTCCATTTCTGAAACTAAGACAGTAACATGTGACATGGAGGCCACCATATACTGGACTAGTAATTCCTTGTGTCAGTTATTCCAAGATTTTCACTATTGCCTACATGGTCTCAGCCAATTGAGACATACATGTGTAACTGCGGTTATCAATTTCCAAAAACAACGATAATATCGTGTCACGTGACTCAAGAATTAATTGACTAGCTTCCTTTCAGAGTAGGGACTGCTGCCTGTGAATCATGGACCAAACATGTCATTGCTTCTCTAAGACTCTAACCAGTAATCTGGAGTTCCTAACACTAACTATATCTTTTTACAAAAATTGAAAAATACAAAATGAAAGTAAGAGTACAAATCAGACGCAACAACTGTCATAACATGTGCCCAGGGAGTTTAATCTGTTTCGTTATAAGATCCAACTCAATGCTCTTCAGAATTCATGAAATTATCCAACACTATATCCAAGAATTCTTCGTATGTACAGTCTCCATCTGCTGTCTGCTACATCATAATTTCTGATTTTTTTGTATGCAGCAACATTCATCTCATCTTCTGTCTAGACTCTGTAACAAGATAACTGAAAAGGATTTAGTTGTCTTATTTATTCTTCTTGCCACCAGACAGAATGCGCTGGATTTGAAGCCCTCGGCTGAAAGCTTGATTGTATAGCAGTCTAGTTTGAAATTCTGAAACAAATGGGAACCAAGCCAGTATGGCCACTGGTGCAAATATAATCACTCCCAGCACGTATTCATACCCTCTTGATAATGCTTTTATAGCCCCCCACATTCCAATTCCCTTCACCATGGGTTTACATGCTTGACTTATCTGGTCATATATAACACACACCGGGCAAATCAGAAAGATGTAATTTTTCATTAACAGATAAGAGTAAAAGAAATCCGGAGGAAGCTTCTCTAATAATGGCATGACCTAGGAAGGAAAAATTAATTTACTAGATTTTGAAATATAATAACAAAGAAATATTGCTCTTTTCCCTAAACTAGTAATTTCCTGTACATGTGAACTAAATTTATGGGACAAACAAAGATAATTTAATTAAACCACCCTGGAGTAATGGCTGTTAAAAGCCCAAGTACCAAGAGAAACCGTAAGGGCCTAACATACTGTTCGGGTCAAATGTTTTGAGACACAATTAAGGTCAAGTTGTATGTTCAATATCATCAAATGAAAGAAATATACATCAAAACAAAAGGAAATGACTACTAAAAGAAGTACCTGAATAAATGCCCAACCTGTCGGCATAAAGGCTAGGAGGCTCACAAAGATGTCACCAACTGTGAGACTCAGTAGGGTAAACATCAAGACGAGCACGACAATAATTCCAATAAACAGAACAAATTTGAGGAGACGAAACATCAATTGGAAATCTGCACTGAACGTCTTTCTACCCAAGGATACTATCTGCAGTTTCAGATGCAAAATTGCTACCAATTAATTAATAGAATAATTATTAAGATCAAGCATAAGAAAATGCTTTAACTCATAATGAACCGTCCAATCGTTGAATACCGACCTTCAAGATGACTATGGCGACTACTACCACTAGCCACGACAGACCATAAACCTGAGAGAGAAAATGCATGTTAGAAAGTTATTATCTTATTCTTATATACACCCGTGCCTTTTATTTATTTTTCTTTCTTTTTTAACCAGGGAGGGTGATAAAGAAATAAATTCTCTTCTGACCAAGGAACTCTTTATCTAAAACGTATATTAGAATATAGTATGGATAGATGTGTGCAGTTAAACCCTGAGAAGAAGATACAAAAATTTGATTTGAAAATGTGAAGTATACTTAAATTGGTGAGCAAAATTACCGTGATGCTCTTATCAGACCTAGCCACATGTAGATGATACACAATCCCATACTGATAGACAAAGAAACGCAGGGCAAGAATGACCTCCCAAATCCTCCCCCATAGCCCAGTGTGTTGCAGATGCTCCTGTTCCTCATTCCACCATGATTCCCAGCTCTTGTTTGAAGGAACACCAAAACCACCTTGACTATTTACCCATTTTGTCCAATCATCCCAATCCTCAACTATCTTCTGCCACTCGAATCCCGATGGATTAAAAAGGAAAGGACTGAACAACCAAGAACACACTAAAAACCACATTGATAATGAGAGAAGGCCATATGCTACTGAATCAGGAGTTGCTGCTCCATAAAGCCGATAACATATAAGCAGTATAGCTAGCTCCATCCCTTTTACAAAGTGACTCCTGGAATACATTCTATAATTTTCTGCAAACCTTTCATGACGAACAACAAAACCACGCCCAGTTGCTCGGTACTTTGCCCCACCATGCAAGAGAGTGCGCCCATAGTAGTGCATCTTAGTCCCTAGTGAGAAAGTGAAGAAAACGGGTGCTAGCTGCAGATGCATTATTATGATCTCGCTTAGAGCAGTTCTAAATCCTCTTTCAAGTCCAATTTCCATGACCATGGGAAGAGTCATCAGAATACCAATTTGAACAAGGGACTGGGAAGCCATTGCTGCCTTTAATGGATCATCTCCCTTCTTCCTGGCTAACTTCACTATAGCAGCCTCAAGTCCACTCACTGACAGGTAAAATTTGCCATACAGGAAAGCATAAACCGTGAGGGCCACCATCTGAGAATAGCAGAATAAAGCTTTAGTTCTAGATGCAGGATTAGCTGATTAAGCACACAGGATAAAATTCAAAAGATAATTATATAGCTTCCATTGTAGAAAATGCCAGATCATATTATCAGAAAATTTCCATATCCATTTGGATATTATTTTATACGATTAGGCAAATTTTCATAACAGTTTTTCTGAATAAACCTTATTGCTTTCTATATAATAAAAAGATACAGTATTTATTTTGCTTAATCCCAAAGCATTAAGCATTACCATTGAGCTGAAATAAAATCCAACAGTTGTAAAATAAAACGATAGCATTCGGAAAAAGTCAAATCGATGCCCCAGTCGGTAGATATCCCTGCTTAGTGTCTGCTCTCCATTACCACAGGCCACTTTTGCTTCAAAAAGAGAGATTTGATTGAGCCCTACATCTCTACCCTTTCCAACTTGGATGTATTCATGATGAGTAACATTTCCACGTCTTAGTGTTGAGTTGAATCCTGTATAGGCAAAGGCATTGGTGCAGAGGTAGAAATATCAAATCACTGCCAAAAACGATGAATCAACAATGTTACCAGCAAATATATCCTCGCTTAGGTTGATGCCACAAGAAGCCTTGCTGAATCCTCCACGGGTAAAATGGAAAATTCTATCAAAAACATCCGGATGCCCGTAGTGGAATCGAACCCTACAGAATGAGAAAAATAATCCATCATGTCAGAAAATTTGTATTCTGTATTGTAGATATTTTAAATCTCTCACAATAGTGGCTGAACACAGAAAATAAAAATATAATAGTATTGTCTCCAAAAAAGTTAATTAAGGAGGGGAGAAGCAGAAAATTCATCAGTAAGCAAAACTCAGAACAACTATGGTTTGAATATGTCAACCTGAGACTAGTTTTAAATATCTTGTATGCATTGCAATCTTAAATTAAAATGCTGCCTTAATTAGCCATGTGTTTCTTGGGAGGTTCCTAATTTATGGAAGTCAACGGTATCATAAGAAAACAACAACCAACAAAAACTTACTTTAGCGTTCTTGCAAGAACTCTTTGACCGATTGTGACAAAGCTAGTTTCTTGATTTGACATAAACCAGGCCAAGGAAGAGACACTGTAACAAGTGATAAAATTAAGTAGTACAGGGTCTAAACACGGGAAAGGGTTAGCTCTAAGTAGAAAACAATTCATAACCTTCCAGTGAAAATATGCTCACGAACACCTAATATGGAGGGTGCGCGCACTCCATGATCCTCATTAAATTCTTCCAGAAGGTTACGCATTTTCAAAGCTTCTTCCAAGTAATTATCCTAGAAGAAATTTCAAATAAACCAATTTTAACAGGACTGACACCCATTGTCAAACTTGTTTGAGCTTTCACATTTTATAATCTTTTACCTGGTTCATATCGATAGTCTGAAGAGCTTCCCCTCTAGTAAAAATGATGGCATGGTTTTGGTTTTCTGGCTTTCCTTCTCCTAACTTTGCTGCTCCCGGAAGCTTTATTCGATATATTTCCTTCAGAGATGTACAAAAGCAATCCTTTCTAAGGTAACCGCTACTAATTAACTACCTCTTCCCAGAAATCAATATGCATTTACTTACTTGATCAAGATTGTCCACAGCTTTGACCAATACAGAATAATAAACTTTATGCACTTGTCCACCTTCTCTTTCTTCAAGTTCATCAATATATGCAACACGAAGTGAGGGATTGCTATAAATAAAGAACCAAATTAGATTCTTAATTACACGAATTTGGGGAAATAAATGCCAAATATATGCTAATAAATTTAAATTTTATTTAAAAAGAACATACTTAACCATCAAATTCAGGATATCCGTTGCACGGCGATCTCCACTACGCTTCTGATTCCCATAGTTCTGACAGGTAGCAACGTATGTGAATTTCATGTCAGCCATGGCCTCTAAACTGGCATATAAGGATCTGTGACTCTTTTTTTCTTCCTCAGATGGAACATCAATAGCTTTATAGCCGTCAAGTATCTCTGATCACAAGACAAAATAACGTGCAATCATATTAGCTGGTAAATACTTTTTTTTTTCTGCCGCCCATGGTTAATATATGACAAGTATTTTTACTAGTTAGTATAGTAGCAAGGAAATGCCTGTTAAGAGTTGAAGGTATGTATGAATAAGAAAAGACTAACCCAATGTCAGAGAAAAAACTGAATCGCAAAAAATCCCACAAAAGGACTTAATCTTACCTTTTTCAGAAGCCATATCAAGAAATGCCTGGAGCTTTATTGCCCGCCTGTAGTACATCATTCCCCTAACTACATTACAATAGGAAATAAATCAGTCTACCTGATCCAGCCTAAGGCAAGGGGAAAGGGATTCAGCATATACCTGTCCTACAAAGAGTTTGTCCTCTTAATGAGGCCCAGTGCCGTAACTGTAATATATTCTCATCTTTCTCCCATATCTCGCTATCTTTCTTACAATCAAGTCGCTCCAAGAAGTTATTCCATTCCTCTGGCAACATTACTAAATTTTAGTCAGTCCGTTCTCTTCTATCAATATACAATTAAGTTATATTGTGAGCTATTACTAACCAGGGAAGATCTTCTGAAGGTAATATATGATTGACACGCCATCTTCATTCTCAAACTCAATGTCATTCTTAGAATATACTGTCTCTTCACTGTAGTATGGAGTTAGGACACTGAAATAAGAGACAAAAACGGCTATAATACATACGGACAGGACAGCTTCAAAATGCATCACATTTTGAATTTTATGAATAAAAAATTTGTTCACAAAAAATCTAAAATAACTAAAAGGTGTATTTTGCGTCTACTGTATAAGATAGTAATCCTATTATCCTACAATAATTGAAGTTTTCACATTCTACAGAAAACATCGTATAACACTGACACTGTTGATATAAGATAGTAATCCTACAATAGTTGAAGTTATCACATACAGAAAACATCGTATAACACTGACACTGATGATACGGTCTCTGTTCTATTGGCTGTTGACATTTAATTTGCAAAGTTTATTTTGCAAAATAAAAACATGATATTCCTGCAGTTTATAATCTCTGTAAGGCATAACATGGGCATATATATCTTCGTGGAAATGTAATTAAGGAATCTGTACCAGACCTGAATGATAGCATTTTACGTACTCGAGGAGCACGTGGCATATCCATGAACAGTGAATTGCTAAAGAATGCAACCCTTCTTCGTACTTCGGTGTTTGTTGGAACTTCAACGGCAGATTCCTTCACAGTCAAGAGTAAATAAAGACGTCTTATCTGAAACAACCACAGTGATTCATTGGTTTCAGGAGCCTCTGGATCATTGAATAAGAATATAAGCTAAAAAATAAAAGAATTAAAATTGAAGTTATATTACTAAGTACCTGTTCCTCCCATTGCGCTGTAACCACAGGCGGGAAAAGTATAGCGGGTTTTCCTTCTTTACCAGCAAAAATTTGTTGTCCAGTGTCCTTGCTACTTTGATTAAGTTCTGCCAATTCACTGATGAACATCAAACGTACAAAATCAGGTTTTATATTTTTCAATGAGTATATATTAATATATTCCAAAATTACTGCCTTCAAGTTAAACCTGATTTCATTCACCATCATATCGGTGACCACTTCTAACATGTCTTGCAGCAAGACCACCACAGTACCCCGCTGGGATGGATCTCCCATTTTCTATGACACGAAATCAGTGAGTCAGTTTCCTAATATAATGCTTTAAGTTTTAATTACCTCATAAATTTTGATACTTTTAATTGAATCTCCACTAAAAATATTTGTTCTATTGTGTGCCTAATATATTTTTTATTGTTGTATAAGTATCTTGTCGTCTGATTTTACTGTCCACAGGATAACATGGTCATTACTTCCGCCTTCCCGTGCTTATCAACTTGTTTCATTCTCTCCAATCTCCTCCAATTCACTAGTCAACTCACTTTAGAAGAAGCAATTTGACTAACGGGTTGAAAGAAATTGAAGAGGGAAGTAATGAACTAATTGGTAAGTTGGAGATAGGAAGACGGAACTAGCAGTCACACTATCTCGTTAATGGCAAAAGTCAAATAGGAGGATACATAAACAAAGTAAAAAAAAAATTTACCAAATTTATAAGTTACTTAATCAAGCCTATGTTTAAAGACTATACAACATTCAAGAATATGAACTACAGATATTTAGTTTTGTTTTGAATGACTCACCAAGATTTCCACAAGTTGCACGTACTTATTACAGAGGGAAGGTAAATAGCCCATACGGAAATTTGTAAGAAGAGTATTCTTTGAGATGTTGCTCTCAACTTCTTTAATGATGATGGAAATTATTCTGGTTCGTCACAATTGATTCAGAAATACTGATAAGAATTTAATTAAATTAAATTCATAGCTTCGATAGTTCAATTATATGCGCTGCTTAAGAAAACAGCAAACAGCTGATAAGAATTTCGTCTGTACTTCAATATGAAATTATGAATTAATGTGCTAAAATTAATATTGATTAGGCAAAAGTTAGTAGCTAAATGCTCCTTTGTTCATTTATTTACATAGTGTTGTCAAGTAGCTCATAAATAGATATAAAATCTTGCTAGATTATAAAAAGGAAAAAATAAAAAATCCTAGAGTAATAGCTATTCATGAAATTCTATAGAACTGATAGACTGCAAGAACAATTTTGAAGTCTTTGTACAAAAACATATCTAAGCAGGATAGAAGATTAATGAAATTGAGTCTAGTCTGTACCACTAAAAAGGAAGTTAATCCATTAATCTTGAATGGCATTCAGGCATGAAGTATAAACTGAATTCAAACGCAACAACACAAGATGTCAAAAGGATACCTTTTTTCAGTTTCCCCTATCACTAAATCATGTAGAAAATGTTTAAAGGATTCGTAGCATTCAATCACAGAACATTTCATATATTCATCTGCACATATGCGCTTCCAAAGGTCAGAGTCCCTCCCTCGAAACTGAGTTGCCATATCCAGTGCTACAGTAATCTGTAAAGTTATACAGTGTCAATCACAGAAACTGGTAATAAACATATGAATATGGAATCATATTAACCTACCTTGCCTGCAAGCAAAAATGGTGGCCACTGAATTATTTTCAGACAATGACCCAATGAGTAAGGAACTAGCAAAAGATCCATCTCCCTGGAGTCAAGCAAATATAGTTTAGTCCTAAATAGGTGATGGGCAGAAAAATCAAAAGAGGGTAGAGGAAACATAGAATCTAGGATAGAGAGCAAGATTGACTCTGAGGTCCTTTCCTATCACTTATGAGATCTTCCTCGCGGAAACAACAAATAATCTCATTCCATAATTGGGCAAATTTGGCAGCTTCAGTTCTTTTGTTTGCAGAAATCTATACAAGCATGGAAAGTAAAGTGAAGTTGATTTAATGCAACATATTTAATGTACTTGGAAATGAAAATGTGCTAGCAACCTCAGCGAATTTCTTTGAGAAAGAGAATCTCGCGTTTTGTTTTGTATCAGAAGGAACCAAGCATGTATTGAATGCACCAGGCAACGACAGAAACCGGGATCTTAGCATGCGCAGAGTGTGTATCTGTGGAATCAAATTAATAACATTAGTAGATTGTGAAAAGATGATGGACTACTTTACTCTCTAAATCCACAGAAGTAATCCAACTCCAAGTTCACCCTTCAAATGAAAAAGAAAATCTGATTTAGTTACAAATTGAAGACTTCATAATTTCATAGAAGGGATAGTAAAACATTATTTCAGACACTTTAATATTGATTTATATGTATTGGGACGTACAAAATTATGTGCGTTCCTTATTTAAAGAGTCTTCCTAATTATTTAAATTTCAGAAAACAATAAAGAATATGCTAAAACTTAACGTTTTTGCTACTATTTCTATTATATAGAAATATAATAAATGACGATCCAGCACTTTGCATCCAAAAGGATCCTATAAATTTCTTAACTTGATTAAATAGGTTGAGTTTGCCTAGGCTATGTGCTTGTGTTTTACAAAAATTTAGAGAGATCATAAGAAAATGGATGGCAAGTTCTTTTTGGACATGACTAGCTAAAAATCAAATAAAAATTATGATGACCTCTCCTAGACGATCAAAGGCTCCAACAGCACCTCCGTACAATGTTGAGAAGATTGCATACCAAATTTGAGTGTCCATGAAATAAACCTGAATTGAAGAAGTAAATAATGAGATGTGAATACACTGAAATGACTGTACAAGAGAAAACAATCATATATGTAAACATAACCAGGATATATAATATACACACCAAAATTACAGGAGCCCAGAGTGCAATTATTGCACCATAGTTATTTGGAGCTGCATAGACTTGAAAATATTAGATCAATAAAAGCAAACAGCAATGTAATGTAGCCATGAAAGGAGAAGACACTACCGTTGGGAAAAAATTCATGCCATTCAAAATTGACATGCTGAATGCTCATTATCTCCCTTGTTGGTCTAACTAGAGGCTTAATCTGAAGATAGATACAACAGTTACAAAGATGCTCAATAAATTTACAAAGCTAGCTTATTAGATAGAAACTACTAACAAAAGATATTTTACCTGGACAAAAAAACTGAATAAAAATTTGCAAGTCAAAAGCAACAACCAGAATATAGTGTACCTGAAAGTCAAGAAAGAATTTAGATGATGGGAGTATTTTCAAACGATAAACGAAGAAACAAAAACATATATTATTAACATAGTGCTGTGTGAATCATACTTCAGAAGAGCATATTGACTTTCATGCATTCCTCTTCCAACATAGATGCTTGGCTGCACGGGGAGAAATGATCATTTAAAACAGCACGAGAATGCAAATTATTGATATAAGGTCACAAAACAGCACTATTTGACTACATCCGTACAACTCAGAATTTTTGGAGGGGTTAAAGTCCATAAAATGTTGGCCTTACGAATGTACAAAATAATGGTCATTAATAAAATAGTCAATCTATGGGAAAATTGTGCCCTAAGAGTATAAAATTTCAAACTTTAACATTGTATCCAGACACCACAAGACACTGTAACAGAAAAATATATCAGCTATTCTTTTTCAAAATTTATGGCAACCCATTAAGTAAGCTTGTTGCCACCAAAAGATAGTTGAACCCAAGCAAGAAAATCATGATAAGGCAAAGTAAACTATCAAACTATAAAAGTTTAATGTCTTACTTGTCTATGTATGTGGGTGTAGAATGAATAAAAGAAGAGATGAATTGGATCTGGTGTAAGCCAAAGGTAGAAGAAAATCATGATCAGACAAAGTAAACTATCAAACTATGAAAGTTTAGTGTTTTACTTGTCTCTGTGGGTGTAGAATGTATAAAATAAGAGATGGATTGGATCCGGTGTAAGCCAAAGTCAATGTTACAACAAGGAGTAGCTTTTTATTAAATAAGTTTTTGACAGAATCAATTATTATATAGAAAGTTCTTGTAGCCGCCTTAGTTGTGCATACCCTTATTCCGCTTTAATTGTGACCTCTTTGGATTTGTCTTAATTGTAACCCCAAGGATAGTGTTCAGCTCCACATTAAGTAGTGACTAAAGATACCACTAAAATAGATCTCACAAAACGTGGACAATTCTCACCTTACAAAATTCTAATATATTATCAAATTTTATCTTAGATCCACTGTTACGCCACTTCTACTGCCATGCTCTGGACTACAAGACCCTAGGTGTGAGATCGAGTGTTGGAAAGTTGTCTTTGTTGTTGTCACTATTGGCTCGTGTAAGTTGCAGCCTCTTTGGGAGTTGCCTTATTAGTAGTCTCAAGGACCGATAGTATTTACTCTCACATGAACTAGAAATATGGCTTACATAGAACTTACAAAGTTTTGACACTTCTTTGTGGAGTAAGATAGGCCAAATTCAAAGAGATATGATTATTCTTTGTTTAAAATCCGACACAAATAATTAACGTCATGGATGGTTACAATTCAACTATAGGGTACATAAAATTACATTTTATTGAAAGCAAGCGCATTTTATAGTCAAATATCTCATAGAATAAAATAATAACGAAAAGTTGAAAAAAAAAACTACTTAATGGGACTCCTAACATTGTATGCAACATTTTCATTCTATGAGGGCTTCACTCACCACATTATTATTTAGACACACCTTAATTCAGCCTATAGGTGACCCTTTCATAGCCCAACTCTCAATGAAGACACCAATTACCAAGACTCAAGCGTAAGAAGAGAGTCCAACCAAAAAGACTAGTCCACTAGATGGGAGAACCTCAAGGCTTAAAGTACTACATCAAATAGTTCATTATACCCAATGCAAGACTCCTAGCAAATTGTGTTAGATGTATGTATGTAGTTTGCCTAACAACTGCAGGTTTTAGCTATATCGTCTTCAGCTTTCAACTCACATATATTAGTCATATCAATTTAAACCGAATTAACCAAAACAAATGTTCCCTAAAACTTGAATTACTTTCAAAATAAACAATAATTAAATCGAAAGAAGTTCTTTACCAACAGAGTCATTTAGTTCAAAACCATGAAGTGAAATACTTAATATGCAAGTTAATAAGTGACGTGAGTACCTGAGACCACCACAAGAAGAATCTAACTATGTGCCAGTCTGAGTTTTCAATCCAACGCCTTAACATTGGGAAAAGAAACAGAATAGCGGCCAGTAAATTTGGAAGCAAATATAATACAACAGCCATTATGTAAAATGGTGGAATGCCTTTTATTTGTTTGAAAAAGTAAAGCAACTGCTTCAGACCCGCAGGTGCACCCTTGAAGGAATTAACATAGAAGAGTGGGAGAATTATAACCCAAAAAAGACTGACAAAGACTTTAAGAATATTTCTTAGCACATCAGTGCATTTCCATCGATGATAGCCTGGAAAGTTCAGGATCAGGTCCAAGATACCTAAATAATATAAAGAGGGAAAAAATGATAGTAAATTTCTATAACCAAGGAAGAAGATAAAAAGGACAGTCGAAAAGGGGATGAAAATATTACAAAACTTGGATCTACTTCAATACTTAAAAACGAAGGATAAATGGTGTAGAAAATAACACCTATCGCCTTTTTTTAGAAAGAATCATTATTAACAGCAGTATTATAGAAATTCGGTAAATGAATTAGCCAGAAAATAATGGTTAAATAAGCATCAAACTTGATGAAAACAATTTGTAAAATAAATCTAAAAAGAGTGAAGGTAAACTTGGTAGATTGAATCTGCAAGGTGTTGATTGATCATCAGAGTCATTACAAAAGTTTGAGGCATGAATATGAACACCAAATAACTTAGGACAGATGTAAATCCTCCAGGGAAGTGTCCTATTAATCTTATATTAATTGTCGTTACTGAATTATTTTTTGAACAAAAAACTTGAAAAGGGATGGGTAGAACATGCAAAAAAACAACTCTTGCACCTGACTTGCCTAAAAGGGAAATAGAGGCCAAGCATCATTTTTTAATGAGGAACTAGTCATACCAAAAATTAAAATAACATATAATTCATCACTATCTTGCTTCTGATATGACTTGTGCAGTTTGTATTGCTCGTGACATTTTCATGCAATTTTCAACAAATGATATGCCAATCTCTTGAACAAATAGGAAAAAATCAAAACCATCAATATATGATCTTGCTACTAGTGATCCTGATAGTAGAGTAGAGAGTGATAGGTTACATTACAGAGAGCAACTTAAGTTGACATATCATACTTTGAAGTAAGCGCAGAATGGATGCTGTGATGAATATGCTAGAGAGATTATATAAACTATCCCTCTGAATTATATTCGTCAGTGAAATCCCTTCCCAAGCAATAATGAGCATCACCTGTAATGGAAATGTTCAAGCCCATAACCACAATAAGGGGTGAACTACAGGCATTAGCATTTTCTTTGCTTGAAAAAAATACCTGCAAACCCAGTATAAAAAATGTCCACAGGCGATCAAAGCTGCGGAAGAGGTGCCAGAATGATCGTGTCTCAACAAAATTTGATTTGCCAATTTGTCCAAATCTTTTTGGAGCACCCTTTCTTCCCTGGTAAGAAATTTATATAAATACTGAAGATAATTAAATTACAATCATGCCAGTAGCTTCTTTGGATGTAGATACCTGAGCCAATTCAGTAGTTGATTTAAAGAATTCACCATCATTACGCATGGGCCATCCAAGAGAAAAACAATCAGATGACCTGCAACAAAAAAAAGTAGATATTGTAAATTAATGATTAAGCAAAAGAACAAAGTCAAATTTAGTAATAAGATTCTAAAGAAAAATCACCAGAAATACTCATTTAGATCATCGTAGTTGCACCATGCTGAGTGTGGAGCCTTTCCATGTCGGCTCTTCTTGGCTTCCTAGGTTAATCAACATGATTAATAACTACAAAATCATACCTGAAGTATTATGATGATGTAATGAGAGATAAAATCTTACCTTTTCAATTACTCGGTACAAAGGAGTTATAACCTTGCACAGGAATGCCTCGTCATCACTACCATAGGAAGGCTTGATATTTTCACCAGTAACAATGCTTACATTTCCAGCCAACAAACCGTGGAGTTCATATGCCATCTGAGGTTATAGTCGGCCATTATTAGATAGGCAAAAGTTAGTAATAAATTAAAAAAGATAAGAGGATAAAACAACTACATTACATTTGAAAAGGCATTATCCCACGAGATATTATGGAACGCATGGAAAGTATACTCACGTTGTGAAATATGTAGCATAGACACTCAGGCATGAAGCGAACGTTGGATGCTTCGCCCCAGATAAGAAGATACAACCCCATATAAAGCAACTTCCGCTGCTGTGTCTCTTGCTGACCTTGAGGAAGTCTGTGTGAAAAAACACCATAAGCACTTTTTGAGCAAAAATTTTGAATTTTATCACTGATGCTGATACTGTTATATCTCACCGTAAACTGTGTTTTCGTCCAAGAAATTTGCACCACATTTTGTAATTCTTAAAAAGGGTTTTCATCACTGAATCTACAGCACGATCATCCAGCTGATTTGATAAAATCAAAAGGAAAACAAATGAAAAAAAAATCTAACTTCTGGCCAAAAGCAAAGTAGACTACTATGAGAGACAGCTATTGATAAAAAAAAAGGATAATGTATATTGGCAATAGTTCTCTTGATTATAGATTATCTTTATTTAGTCCATCACGTTTTGCCTAAATAGAAAAAGTGAGAGACAGATACGTGCCAGGTTGAAAGGCTCGGGTTTAGGATGTAGCCTTATATGAGTGTTAGCAAGAAGCAAAATCATATGCTCCCTCTGATTCCTGACATTATCCCTCTGTGTCCAAATCAAACACATTAAAAATTTACTGAGGTCAAACAACAACCTAGTCAATCACAAATCTTCCCATTCTGTTGACGATCAACATACATACCTGAAAACCAAATATGGCTTTAAGCCAATCAAGCAAGTCTAAATCTTCAGTTTTCTGCCTCTGTAGCTCAAACGAATTAGGCCAGTTCAAGCCACGAGTATTCCAAAGTGCAGTAACGGAAGCCTTAATCTAGCCAGAAAGAAAGCCAAAAAACATTCAGTGCAATATCAAATAAAACACAAATACTCCATATCAACAACTTGAGGCACAAAACCTCTTCAAATTGCATTATTGGCACGGAAGCACCAGCAACATCCAGAGGAAGAATATTATAAGGCGTATAAATCTCTGTCTTCTCCTGGACATCTCTTGCTGCTGCCATAATCTTCACATACAAATTGAATATTGATAAGGGGAACACAGCAAAATAAAACACCTGTTGTCACAACAGAAGAGTGTAGAACATTAAGGGTAATGTGAACCGAGACTAACCTCAGGTGCAACTTCTTCCACCTTCTCAGTCTTATTGACCGCACAGAGCACTTCAAACAGAACCCCAGCAGTCTGGTAAGCTTTGCTGAGTTGAGCTCTGCAAGTGAATTCCAATTTCAAGGTTAGAGATGGAACTCTTCGTTGCAAAGTCAAACTTCATACATAACTAGCTTGTATTTGATTACCTGTCTGCCTGCTCCGCCTGATCGAGAGTTCGGACATAATGTTCGTAGTATTGCTGATAATAGGACTGAATTTCTCTTGCATCTGTCTTCTTAACCCGAGAAGCAAGACTAGTTGGATTGTCCTATTCCACAATAAAGTTAACTTTGAAATTAATAAAAGTAATAAGAAAAAAATGAGAAAAATTATCATTATGTTATAATTCACTGAATAAATTATTAGAATGACAAATGCTAAAAAACTTATAATATCACGTATTTGGGAAGTGTGGTTTTATTTTTTTATTAAATTTGTATTTGATAACTATGATTCTTAGTTATTTTTAATTTGTTTATTAAAACAAAAAAAAAATTGTAAAACGAACTTGTATACACTAAACATGATTTTAATGTGGTAAAAAAATTATAATTATGCTTATAATGAAATCATGTTTTTTAATCATGACTTATTTAAATTTATAATTTTTTAACAATTTAGTTATTCTAGTAACTTTTCAAGAAATTACATTAGACTGATAAATTTTCCAAAAAATTATGTGCACAAACTTTTTTTTAGACTTTCACCTTGTTTTTGTTATATTCTCTTTGAAATATTGTGTGTGTTTATATATACTTATCATTCAAAAAAGAGTTTATTTATTTTGTAACTACTTTATATTAAAAAAATGTTTTCTTAGAAATATATTTTTTATTTTTTATAATAAATTTATAATTTTGTGAAAATATCTTTTTTAATGATATCTTTAATATCTAATAATTCATTCATTCAATTTTCGGTTTTAAAAAAATATTTATAATCATTTTCATTCATTCTAAATTTTTTATAATTTTATCACTTTTTATTTCATTTTGAGTCCATATTATATTTTAAAATAAAATAAGAAAGGTAAGTCACATAAGATGAATACCAGTTTTTCAAAATATAAAAAAAATAATAATAAATATTTTAAGAATTGGAGAAATTGTGAATATTATTTTATAAAAAATAAAAAAATATTTAATCTTTTAATAATCAAATTTTATAAGTTTCTTAAATATTTAATTATTTTAAAAATTTGTTTTCTAAATATTTATTTTAAGTTTAATCATTCTCGGCATGGAATGGAAGCATTTGTCATATCAATTTCTTAAATATTTTGTAATAAATTTATGATATATGTTAGTTTATTATGGTTCAATATATATCTTTGTAAAAAAATACATCGTATGTACATATATTAGTTTTATTATATGATAAAAAAAAAATTACACTTCGTCATGTATTTGTTTTGTAACTTTTTCTAAAAATACATAATGAAATGTAAGCATAATATAGTAAAACAATTATGATTACAATTTGTAAAATTATATATATAGTTATATGGATCTTATAAACCCTCTTTTATACTACTATATATTTACTTTTTAACTTTTCTTTCTCGGAAAACAATGCAATGCCATAGTATAATACAATGTAAAAAAATATGATAATATTTGCAAAATTATATGCAATAAACAATAAAAAAAAAATCTCTTAACATTGTGCTGATAAGTAAACATTGCATTCCTGCATGCAGAACTGATTGGGCAGATTTTATAAACTTTCTAAAGAGAGCATTTTCTTACCTTCTCCAACCGCTGTAGCAACACGGTCTTAAACTGCCTAACGCCACGCCCGCTGGAACTCTGGTCCAGTCTATGTGCTTTCTCAAAGGCATAGAACCGACCTGAACATATTTATATATGGTTTAATTTTGCAACAAAATAATTAACAATTAATTATGCTGACAACAATGATAATCACAAAGTCATAGTTGATTATTCATTCATACAGAGATAAGCAACCCTGGGACGGTCGCTCTGTATCTCATTGGCGACTCTGAGAATTGGCGAGATGGAGGCGAGTGAGGAGGGCACTACTTCGTTGTCGAATACCTCCATAGAAAATGTCGTGGTAGCGGCACTTCTTGATGGACGCCGATTCAGTGTATGATCCGTACTCGTCGTCATTGTTTCTCTCCACCACCTACACACACATTTCACATCTCATTCATTGATCAGAGATTCAGAACATTATTTAACATTTTCAATACAATTCCATGTACAAAATATTCTACACGTTAAGATTTACTTTTATGTATGAACAATAATAACGGTGAGATATTGTTCGTACCTGTTCCGTAAAGCGGAAAATTAAAGAATCGAAATATTGGATCTCAGATGACGGTGGTGTAGGGCGCTGCATCAATGAGCATTGTGAATAGAAGGAATGGAGAAGTGAGAGAAGCAGAAATCAAAGTGAAGATTGAAAGAAAAAAATGAGAATGAAGAATTTGGAAATATATGATAAGAAAATGTGGGAGTGAGAATGACTGGAAGAACACAGTTTCCGGGTGCGAAGGGTGAGAGAAGGTAAGAGAAAGTGATGAGAGATACTGAGAAAACATAAGGAAAGATAATGGAATTTCAATGGAAGTCCGTTTTCCTCTTCTCTATTTCTAACAAACCAATTCACCAACCCTGCTATCTGCCACGGAATTTCTCCCTGCAAACAAACCTATTATATGCCAATGTGCTACTTCAAATTCTTCTCATTTTCACACTTGTATGGTTTGGATTGAAACTTTTGCATGAATGGTCTCTTAACACTTGATGCAATCAAATTATTATTATTTTATTTTATTTTTAAAAACTTAATTTCCTGAAATAAAAGTTATGAAAATCATATGCATATCCAACTATATAATATATTTTTTTATGGTCCTGTTATAGCAAATTGAGTCATTGGTCTATTAGTTTTAATTGTTTAACATATTTGTATATTTTTTCAATTAGCGTAATTATTTAAATTAATACTAAACTTATATTTAGTGAGTTAGGATTATTGTTATTACTATTTATATTATTATTAATGAAACAATTTTACGTTAATTATTTTATATTTATTATCATGTTTGCATACATTAATCAATTGATTATCTAAGTTGGCTATAGAAATAAATAATATGGTAATTCTATAATACCATTTTGTTTTTTATGTTTACACTTTTTTTTAATATGAGTATTACTAGTATTATAACTAATGTTTGGTCTAACACCTAATAATGTATTGGGAAATTAGGATTTTTGTATTAAATAGTGCAATTCTCTTTCATTATTATTAGAATTAGCAAAAAATAAAAATTATTAATTACTAATACAAGTGAGCACAACTTTGTTTGAAATAAGTTGTGTTCATACTATAAAACTTTATTTTATTTTTGTATTGAAATCTTTATATTCGGCTATAATTTTTTCATTGCATACAATGATACTGAAGTTGTGGATTAACAATATGATTTATTTTAAAACAAAATCATGTCAACCGAACATGATTTACCCACACCAGTAATTAAAATATTTTATTCCTATTTTGGTAATGACAAAAGTGAATTGCACCATCTTGATGAAAAATGGAAATTCATTTGAAATTTGATATATATGAATATATATTATTAAAATAATATTTAAAAATTTAATATTTAACCTGATTAAATTTAAATTTATTGAATGAGTAATTTGATTAACTTTACATCTAATATAGATGAATCTTCTTGTAAATAATAGAGGATTTTATGAGCTTGCGTTGTTGTCCAATATTCTGTTCTAATATTGCAGAAGGGGTCTCATTGATAGAGCTTAAGATTATTAAATAAATTTGAATATTTTTATATAGAATAAAATATAAATATATATGGTTATATCATAAAGCAACCATATCTGTACATAGAAGATTACATCGATACATAAGCTTTTAGACAACATAGTCGTTAGAAAATGATATATTATTCATTAAAATATATACTATATATTTTTATAGAATGATTTCAATTTTATTTTGCTATATATTAATAAAAAAATTATAAGTAATAATAGCTTATAACAAAGACTGATATATATTTTCATCTCGAATTGAGTATGTGAAACATCACCAAATTATTATTACATTTGTTTAAAAGATAATCTTCATTTGCAATAACTACCCTAGGTGAGTATTGAGTAGTTAACATTAATAGTGGAATGATGCTCAAATATTCCATTATAATAACATTAACGAAAGTTATAAAAAAAATACTAATAACTGTGCAGAAAGTTTGGCATAAGTTGAAATGTTGTGCAAAATAGCATTAATTTTTAGCTATGTCAAACAATTAATATCTCAAGTGGATATGGATTTTCTTGAGCATAGTTGACTTTTGAAAAAAAAAAAACACATTAAATTAAATTTTAAATCCAAGTGGGTTCATGTTCATTGTAAATCTCAGGATCAAAATGAAGTGTGCATAACGCAACACCAAAGTTGAAAATTTTAAAATCCAAACATTACATAATAGCATTATATACAGTTAGGTTTCACACGTGATATCAATTCCTTCATACACGCCACTTGTTTATACATGACAATTCACACATACTTAATTATTGGTTTTATTAGGTATATTTTCTCACTGCCTTTTTATACGACTTGCAGAGTTATTTAATCTTTGATAATATTTTATTGTGGGTTCAAAATGAGTTTAAATTCCTAAATTGGAAATTACTTGTCATTTTAGTTATGTTCGCAAATGGTTTCATCACGTGTTTACTCACTTGCATGTGACTTATTTAAAACTTCGGTTAATACATGTTTTTTTTATCACTACTCGTGAATCTTATGTTCTAAGTTTTAGCAATGTTTTAAATGCTATTATGAATTTATTAATATCACTACTAAAAAATTATTAAATAAAAATTAATTTTAAATATTAAAAATAATTAATTATTATATTAATTATTTTAGAGATTAAAATAATTATTATTTTTAAATTAATTTTTACTATTAAAAAATAATTTTAAATTGATATCTAATTAACTATTAAGATTTTAATTATTAATTATTTATATTTTAAATTTAGTAGTAAAAGTCTTTATAGCTAATTAGATATCAATTTAAAACTTATTTATTAATAACAGAAACTAATAATTTATTTAATATCTAAAATAATATCTAATTTAATTAATATAATAATTAATTATTTTTTATCTTTAAAATTAATTTTTGTTTAATATTTTTTTTGTGTGTTGTAATTTTTTAGTGTCTGTATTATAAGTCTGTGGTTATTCCCACATTATCAATTTCTCATAACATTAAAACCCTGAAATGTTTCAACAAATACTCGCACACAATAACATATTTTTTAGTTTTAGTTCAGATTCACTTATTTTTCTTATTGAAGCAATTTTTATTTTTAATTTATTTTCAAATTAAAGACTCTGTATCTTGATTTTTTTATATTAAAATTGTTTGTGTTTTTTTAAATGATATTTTATAATTATTTTTACTTTATGTGAACAAACCTTACACAATGACTAGAAAACTAATTAATTTTATATTATATATTACAAGTAAAATATATATATTTATATCTAACTTTTTCATATATTAAATGCATTTTTTAATTTTTTTTTAAATGTAAGTATGTTTTAAGTTCTTGTTAGTAGTTGTTATTAGTGATTATATACTAGAAATTATTTTTCATATATTATTTTTTTTATCAACAATAAAAAAATAAAATAAATAGAACCACATTATAAATCACAAAGTCGTAGTCACCATAACAACAAACCATAACCTTTTAAACCAATAACCAAGATACCATCCTCAAAATCAACATTCATCCACAAAATAAACCTGTTAATCTAGCTGAGAAGACAACTTATAATGAATATAACGTTGATAGGTTAATTTTTTTGGTATTATTTCAATTATATATTTTGAAATTTTGTAATAGTTAGTTTATAAGATTATTTAGAACAATGTTCTGTGCCCTGATCCAATGGTTTGGCCACAGCAACAGCATTATTAGTATGATTTTTGAGACAAGATATTTCCCAAAGGATAAGAGTTAGAAATCACATCCTACAATAGTTATTTATTTATTTATAGATAAGAGTTAGGTGAATATTATTTATTTATAAGATTATTCTGTACGGATAATGAAAATGGGGTATTACTAATGAAAATAAATTATTAGTTATAGTTATAATAAATATTAGGTTTAATTAAGTTTTAAATAGCTTCAGTAATTTTAATTAATTATTGGTTTTTTTTTTTTTATTGAGTATGCAAAATAGTTTTTACTTTGATGTAAAATAATTTTTTTTTCGTTTAATTTTATCGTCAACGGGATTACGATATTGTTATTTTTATTTTTTTTCTTAAACTTATTTACATACTCATTATTTTCTTAGTATTTTTCAATTTTTTTTAATTTATTGGTTAAATCACTCTTTTGTTCTCAAAAGATAAATTGATCGACATGTTAAAAAATTAAAGACGGAAAAAATAAATTAATCGACGAGTTGTTGATGGAGTTAATTCTTCATAACAAAATCAAACATGTTTATAAAAGAAATAAAAAATATTGTGGACACGAGATAGAAAAAAAATTAATTAAAAACACCTAAATTTATAGATTACTTGAATTTTAATTAAGTATTAATAATGTATAATGAATTGTTGTTTTTTAAATTATCAAATAATATCATAATTTTTTTGAAAATGTAAATGTTTTATTTATTAAATTTTTTTTCTTCTTATAAGGCTGAAATGAGATAATATTCCACAATTTTGATGTATACTATTTTTTTAGCTCAATCTTTTCTTGATCTTTTTCTTTGAGTCTTCTCCTATTAATTGTTTAAGTCTCGATATGTCCACCAAATAGAGGAGGAGTATCTACAATACACTTTGATACTCAAGTTTCTCAAACAACTCGTATGAATGGTCGATTTGGTTTAAGGTCATAGTGACGCGAATGGGGATTGATGGTCATCCATCAAGCCAATCTAGTCAAGAGGTTGAGATGTTAAATGGTACATTGGTCCCCCTAGCTCAAATGCTCAAAGATTTGCATAATTTTTTGAAAGAAAAATTCATTTCTTTCAATATTGTTACGAGTCGAGATCTTTTCGATCTTGGGTCAAGGTCTTCCTGATTTTGGGTACCGGGTATACCCAGGTGGCACCTCAGGCTCTAGTAATGAGAAGTTGTCTCTTATTAGTGATTAGTCATATCTTCTTCGAGCAATGTGCGTAATGAATGTCAGACAATTGAGAGCTACCTCTTAGACAAGTGTTATGGTGCTCGTTCCCTAGTTGGTATGGAGTCGTTTCTCCTGTCAACTTCATCCCTTCATGATAAGGATTGAGGTCGCTCATGGCCATGACCTGGTTGGTTCCCTCGGTCCTGAGTCGATTGTGATCGTTTCTTTGGTTCATAACTTTTGTTTCATGTGAGCATTTTTTACTTTTAGAACATCTATTTCTTCAAAACTTTTTCTTTTCATAATTTTTAGTATCTCTCTACTGGAGATCTTCCTGTACAATATAAAAAAGAGATAGTATACTACAACCTTGATGCACATCGTTCCTACTGAGTTCAATTTTCTCCTCTTGATCTTTTAGGTCTTAGTACGTTCACAAAAAAGGAGGGTAAAAATAGTGGGTACATGCAAAGACACTTCAATGCTCAAGTTAATGTAGTATATTAATGAATAATAAATGTTATTTAACTTATCTTTTACTTATCTCCTAACCATCTATTTATTACTATTTTGTGATAAACTTTCACTGTTATAAACCTGGTTTACGCACAATCCTCAAGCTAACCCATATTTATAGTTTATTTACTGATATGATTATTGATTAAGATTTTTAATTAAATTACCATTTCGATAGTTTGTTGCTTAAACAATTCAAGTGAAATTTGATTTAAAGTCGAAGTGATCAAATCAATTTGGTTGAGAAATCGAGAAACCATATTATATTAAAATTTATCAAATTCTTAAAAATAAAAAAACTAATTTCAAAAGACCAAAATATAGGAAGATGCACTTTTTTTCATTTTATTTGTTTAAACCGTATGTAATTTCTATCCATTTTTTCATCCTTTAATTTATTCCCTAACGACAAAAAGGGATTAAATTTTTTTTTATCATCATTAAAACCCTAAACTAATTATTAAATATAAAACTAAAATGGCTTAATCTTCATAAAAAAGGTCTCTAACTTTGTAGAAATCAAATTGTTTAACCAAATAATTTTGACATGCATTGAATTTCATTAACGTAACATTTATTTTTAATAAATTTCACTAAGTACATAAAATATATCACATTCTACACAATTTAAAAAGTATTTAATATTTTGTAAATCATTTTCGCTTATACTTTTTCCCGTGTAAATAACACATTCAACAAAAGATGAATCTTCGAGATTTCGATCACGCTATCCATATGTAGGCGGCATAATGGGTAACATCAAAAGTGTTGTTTTTTTAAAAAGTTTTATCAAACAAATAATATTTTATTAAATTAGTTTCACGTTACGTGCATGGGATGACACGAATGGTACCACATGTGTTTCTTAGAGAAGGACCCTACCTTTTTTCTTTGGAATAAAAATCTTATTCAAAAGGGACTTTTCCATTTCGTTTTTTTGCTCAAGGAGGATGTATTATATTCCACAATAGACTATACTCACTCCTCACACATATTTCTCGTTATCATAATTATGGATGATTCTTCAAAACAAAATTGCACATAATATTGATTTTAATTAAGAAAAACATTTTTATTTTTATTAAAAATTAAATTTTAAATCTAATTTAACCTTACAAAACTAGTTTACAAAATTTACAGTAAACTAGTTGATGTAAGATTTTTAATACATTTCTTTCATGTCGAGACTTGCCAATTGATATGTAAAATATATTATGAATGGTTTATCAATAATCAAATAACGGATAGTCTGACGACAAATTATTGTTAAAATAAATTTTAAATAAATTCTGTATTAAATTATATCAATAAATATTTAAGACTAATTTAATTTTATAAAACTAATCCATAAATCACTTATTTAAATTTAATTTTCAATAAGTTTATAAAATTAATAAAATAGTACAAATTAATCTTATTCGTAATAATTATAAAAAAATAAGGTTAAAAGTGGGAGAATAAGGTGTGGGGGTGTTTGATACCCTACATAGATATTGTCACATTAAAGTGAGTGAGAGAGTAAGATGAAATATGTGTACATTTATGATTGGATCGTCTAAACAAAACAAAATAAAGATAAACATAATCCCTTCATAATAAGACCTCCCCTAATTTGTCCCCATCCCAATCTTCACTCTTTGCTAACCAACTTGTTCTTGCCTTTAGTAGGACCCAAGTAAAAAAAAAGAAGGATCTAAAAATAAATAGTATAAAGTTTCAACTTGGTACCACCACTGTTTGTTTTCTCCTTGAAAATTGCCAATGAATCGTAGAGATAAATTTACCATCTGAAGTAAAAGATTCCATACAAATACAAGGCTTTTTCTTAAAAACTGCACCACTAATTGGATATTTTTTTCCAAGCGCGTGAGAAGTGAAGCAGCGCACAATCACCAATGTGGATTCTCATCGCTTTCGGGATAAATACTTGTGTGTGTGTGTGTGAATGCACTTTTGGAGGGTTGGGAAAAATTGTTATTCAAGTGTGTGTATAATAGTGACGGATAAAAATTAAATATTAAAATAAATATAGAAATGATAAAAAAGTTTAATTTTGAATTAGTATTTAAAATTAAAATTAAAGGTGGACACGTGTTTGTGTAATGAGTAAATGTAATTTATTGGATGTTACTGAACTGAATTGAGACTGGTCCCTGTGTGCAGAGATAATAACAAAGAACGAAAGAAACGAAACGAAACGAAACGACACACGGGTTATACTCAAACCAAAACACGGTCGTTTATGGCATCCACTGACTTAATAATTACTCCAATTTTCTATTATCTTTGTTGTTCTAAGCCAACCACCCCACCGGGTGTGTCCCCTTTCAGGACTAGCCTTTTTGGTTCTTTCTTTTTTCTCACAAAACGATAACTCAAGTCATCACATAAAAAAACCCTTCTTTCATCTCTCTTTCTCAGAAATTCGGGAACGTCATTAGAATGCCGGCGTGGTGGAGTAGAAAGTGGAGCAAGACCAAGGAGGACCACGAGGAGGCCGAGGAGGAGGAAGAGGAAGAGCCACGTGGTGGGTTTCAGTTGAATTTCATGAAATCTCCGGTCGCCGTTCGCAGGGGTCACCTCAGTAAGAGTAAGAAGAACAAGAAGAAGCCCAAGAGCTTCGACGACAAGCTCAAAGGGGTTCCGTTGCCTCGTCCCACGCACACTCACACCGATCAAATTCAGACGTTTGGATCTCTCTCGGTGTCGGGTTCCAGCGTCAGCTCCTCCACCTCCTTCGACGATCTCCCAATTTCGCCTCACTTTAATGCCAACAGGTTGTTCCTCTTCTGATTCCTTCCTTCTCCGGTTTTTGGCACCGTCTCTCGTAGGAGTAGTAGTGCTGTAACCATTTCCCATCATTGATCGCATAAAGTACACTGATTACTGATCCATTCCCTTTTTCTTTCTCTCTCCTCTGGCTCTTTTTTTTTTTTTTTTTAAATTGGAAAAAAAATTGCCGCTTATTTTTTGTTAAGGATTGTTTCCGTTCTTTCTTGGTTGTGATTGAAAAGTGACAATTTGTTCTTTATATATAAATATATGTGTGTGTGTATGGAGAATTTTGTTCAAAGACAGATAGTTATCCACTTAGATCCTCCTCTCCCTAATTTTTGCTTTGAATTTCCGAGTTATTATGGGGGGTTTAAATTGTGGTCGAGATCGTGGTTTAGTTGCATAAAGAGTTCAAACAAGGGTTAGACACCGCGGTTTCAGTTGCAACTTCAAGGTCTTCGAGTGTCTCAATCGCAGTCATTTCAGTCTCGTTTATCTGCAATTTCTTGCAATATTAGGATCATGATTGTGATCATAATTTAAAATCTTTGTCGTAATCTTTGACGGAGTAGGAAATTGCAGACATATGAAGATGATACAGGTGTAAAGAACCCATAAGCCTTGACTTAGTGGATGAAATTACTGCGGAAAACCGATTTAGGAAACCTTTGTTGTTAGGAATTGTAAGCCATGTGGCTGTGACAAATGGTTGAGATTATAATATGTAATTCTTCGTGCTGATGGTGTGAGGAACAGAGCGAATATGGAATGTTCAGGGCGTTTTTCCAATCTGGTGATGAACTAATTCATGTTTTGTTTATTGTGCAGAGGACAAGATGAGGTGAGGTTCAATGTGAGGTCAAAAAGTCCTGGTCCTGGGTCAAGAGGACCTACTAGTCCTACCTCACCGCTTCATCCAAGGCTGCATGCTTTGAGTCTTGACTCTCCTACGGGGAAGCAAGACGAGAGAAGGAGTGAGTGTCATCCGTTGCCTCTTCCTCCTGGCTCTCCAACTAGTCCTTCTTCTGTGCTTTCCAATTCCCTCACACGACCAAATGGACTGTTGGAAAATGCTACCAGCAATGTGTCCAAATGGAGAAAAGGAAAGCTTCTAGGACGAGGAACATTTGGGCATGTGTATCTGGGATTCAATAGGTAGCTAACTTTATTAATTTTGAGCCTTCAAATAAAGGAAATTTACTGTCAATACTATTTTGGGTTAACCTGGAACAGCTTTGTGGCATGCATAATTTGCAGTGTTTGAATTTGTGGTTTTGCCACCCCATGTTTGTAATGCATGACCAATAATCAATGTAGAGTTATTACCACTGAATGAAAAATTAATGGCTGAGTTTAAAGTATAATAAATAAATTACGAAGTAGTTATTCCTTTGATTTTCAAATCAACAATTATAGTGCTATTATATGTACGTAGTTATTTCATCATTGATCTTTTGGAGTGTGTTTTCTCTGACTCAATGTCCATATTCTGTACAAATTACTGAAACCATTTATACTCCACTTCCTACGTTTGACAGTGAAAATGGGCAGATGTGTGCAATAAAAGAAGTCAAGGTTGTCTCTGATGATCAAACATCAAGAGAGTGCCTCAAACAACTTAACCAGGTAATCTGATGTTTTATCTAGATTTAAACATGATGCTCTAACACATTATATAGTAATTTTGCAGCTCTTTGTACTGTTGTGTTGGAGTTTGCTTTAATATGTCCAATTATGATATTGTAGTCCACAAGGTTATAACAAATTATTTATTTGATTACAGGAGATAAATTTGCTAAATCAGCTTTCACACCCTAATATTGTTCAATACTATGGGAGTGAACTGGTATGCTACAATATTCAAAGTTTAAAATCATTTAAAACTGTATATACCCAATACACCTGTGTGCACTCAGAAAAGAGAAATTGAAGAATTTCCACCATCATGTATATAACTTATAGATATGCCATTTTCAGGTAGAAGAATCACTTTCGGTATATTTGGAATTTGTCTCTGGTGGTTCTATCCAAAAGTTACTTCAGGAGTATGGTCCATTTAAGGAACCTGTTATTCAAAATTATACCAGGAAGATTGTCTCTGGACTTGCCTATCTGCATGCAAGAAATACGGTTCACAGGTAATCTGTTATTCCTACTCAATTTATAACATTGCATTTAAGCTTCTTTATTCTTTCATATTATCAACGTGGTTTCCTTTTGGCAGGGATATTAAAGGGGCAAACATTCTAGTTGATCCTAATGGTGAAATCAAATTGGCTGACTTTGGAATGGCTAAACATGTATGTTCATCTTATCCTGTAAACAACAAATTGCTTCTAGCTCACTTCAAAAGTGAACTGCATCTACTGTTTTGTTAGAAAAAATAATTAATTATGCATGTGATAGTAAAATTAGGTGAGAGTTGTTACTTCAAATTATTTTGCTTGCTCAAGGTCAAAAGTAGCAAGTCTACTGACTCCTAGTAGCAGAGACATCTCCTCTCTGTTGGATGCACACACTCCATCTCACATTTGTGCACTCCCAGTATCTCACAGTGAGCTGGAGAGTTGGCATAGCACACATCAATCTCACCCTTACACGATGCATTCCACTCCCTCAAACACAAACTCTGTTTCTCTGAAGTGTTTTATAATTTTTTACCAGATTTTATTTTACTGCTACAAAGAAAATGTAATCTAGAGAGCTTAAACAATGATTTTGTATTTTTTATTCATTTCTAATGCATTATCTCTCACATTTTATGGTTTTTGACCAGATAAATTCTTCTGCCTCAATGCTTTCATTCAAAGGAAGTCCATACTGGATGGCACCTGAGGTAAGTTGTTTTTCCTATTCTTCTGCAATGTTGATTTTTTTTTGAAGTCAGCATATTCTTCCCTTCTTTCTCACCGTAACCACTTTATAATGATATTTCCCTTTTAGGTTGTGATGAACACAAATGGCTATAGTCTTCCGGTTGATATATGGAGCTTGGGATGCACAATTATTGAAATGGCAACATCTAAACCTCCGTGGAGTCAGTATGAAGGGGTAAGATAAATTGATATTTCAGAACTAGCTTTTACTTGTATGATTCTGTTTGATGAATATGAATGGCTAAATTTTTTTCGTGTTGGATTGAATAGGTAGCTGCCATATTTAAAATTGGGAACAGCAAAGATATGCCCGAAATCCCTGAGCATCTTTCCAGTGATGCAAAAAATTTCATCAAGTTGTGTTTACAAAGAGACCCATCAGCTCGCCCGACAGCCCAAAAGTTACTAGACCACCACCCCTTTATTCAAGATCAATCAGCAACAAAAGCTGCAAATGTCAGCATAACCAGAGATGCTTTCCCTTATGTGTTTGATGGAAGCCGGACACCGGTACACAGTCTTGGCTATATATTTATTTTCTTTGATATGTTGTGTTACTTCTTACATACTAGTTCCTGACATGCTGCAATTGTCCTGAAGTTTGGATGACTGAAGATGTTATAAAATATTTGATTATATATAAAGATGATGTACAATTACTTGATATATCAATAGACTTGGTTATTATCTATATGCCAAATCACTATGATTCAATGTCTGGATATCATATATTGGCCTGTTTAGGTCTTCCAGACATGTATGTAGATGCATTTTGTACTCAATCATATGTATAGTACTATTAAGCTCTAAAGTAAATGCAGTGGTATAATTAACCTTCCCCTAATTGGTTGTCCACGTCATTGTTGTGTTTGTTTATAGTAGCTTAGGCTACATACATTTCCTTTGGAATTTGATCTTCTTCCTGCTTTTGAATGATGTTGACTTGTTTTGATGCATATCACATGTATTGGTTAAGTTCATACGGCAGAAAAGCCAGAAAAAGTTGAAGTTGGATAATAAACAAAGGAAGTCATTACTAATTTTGAGTGAAAAGGAAAATATATGAATAGACCATCGCAGTGGATTTATTACAGGGGACTTGAATGTTGTCAGAATTATGTGGAGGATCCCACTAGTTTTTTAGTCAAGATTTTTCTTTTTCAAATAAGGTTCATTTTGTAGATTTATAAACTTGTCATGTCAGTTTGTCCAAATTCTCGTAAAATTTAAAGCATGAATGCATGATATTAGGAACACACCAAGTTCCTTTGAAACTAGTTGATCTGGGGAACAAACCCCAACCAGGACTCTTTTGCTTGTATGTTACCTCCCTGTTACATGTCTCGGGCCTGTTTCTATCAAAAAAAAAAATAAATATGTCTAAAATTTAACACACATTTCTTGCCCTGAATGATGTGGTTTCAAAGTTGAACTTTCTGAATAAATGTTAGAGTTAACGTTTGCATCATTTTTATCTGTTTGCAGCCTGTGTTAGAGTCCCATTCGAACCGAACAAGTATAACTTCCCTCGATGGAGATTATGCGTCAAAGCCAGCTCTTGCAGCCCCACGTGCATTAAGAAGTCCAAGGTAAAATATCCACCTGTTAACCATAATTAAGGAACGGATTTAGATCTTGAAATTCTTTTGTGATTTTGTTCAGGGATAACACAAGAATGATTACATCTTTACCTGTATCTCCCTCTTCAAGTCCATTGCGACGGTATGGGCCAACGCACCAGAGCTGTTTCTTTTCTCCTCCTCATCCAGCTTACACAATAATGGGACAAAGTAGTTACACTTTGAATAATGACGTATGCTCGTTTCCCGTAAGGTCAAATGCCACGTTGACTCTTGATCCTTGGCATGAAACATCTCGGTACAAAGCCAATACACCACCTGGTGGATCTCCAAGAATGAGACTCATTTGAGTTGAAATTGTAAATAGCTACAGAACTAAAATATGTCTCCCCAGTGGTCTGTGGATGGACTTCGATATGGACTCTGAAGCACAAACTATCCAAGATTCTGGTCCATTCTTTATACATGAAAACCAGATGACAGAAAAAATGATTCTGGCCGTAAGCTCTTGGTGCATTGATTGGGGTGGGGAGACTTTGCTGCTTGTAACAATTTCTTGATTATTGTAAATGCGATGTCTTACCTTGTTTGTAGTAACTTTATGTTGTATAATGCCAGTTCATGGCAGTATAAAAAAATAAAAAAAACTTTCATAGCCACTCTTTTCATGTTTGAATTAGACATTCTGTTTAAGATTAGATACGTGTACGGCAGCATGAACTAACAAATTAGCTGATTAGCATCACCGGATCAGAAGCATTTTATTCACTTTCATGTGAAATTTTGAAAAGCTAGTTAGTATAGGACTATAAAGAGAATATGATCTCAACCAATTGTTCGATAAGATGTATTTAAATTTTTAATTTATGAGAAAAAATTAATGATATTTAGTTATATATCATGTGATGATTAATCATGAACCATGTGATTCAAGACTACATAATATTTAGTTACAGATCAAGTATATGTGACCTCAATCAATATTTATTGATATGCATTTAAATTTTTTAAGTTATGAGAAAAATTAGTGATATTTAACTACATATTATATGATGATTAGTCAGGAATCATGTGATTCAGGACAATGTAATAGTTTTTATTTTATATCCAGACATTGCACAGTACAATTGGTAAAATGTTGAATTTATTGATATAATCTTTTTTAATTTATATCCGGTAGCAGTGAGCATGGTGTATGATAAATTAAAAATGCAAACAAATTTATGAATAATGTGACGAAAGTAAAAGAGATATTGTAAAAAGATATTTTGTTTTTGACTTCCACTCATATAAAACATTTTCTCAGTGTTATGGACACATGATACTCTCATTGTATTTATTATTATTTTTTTATAAAATTTTTTGTGTTAGGTATTATTACGCAACTTGACGTCTCAGTTATGCTGACACTTCAAATAACAACAATCATTTTCATCACATGAAAAAAGTATTATTAAAAAAAAAAGAAAAGAAAATACAAAATATATATAGAAGATTAAATCAAAACTCATATATTAACAAAAACAATACATAGATATATTATACCTATTCATATAAAGAATTCTAATAACATATTAGATGAAAATCTATTATACCAATGAAATAATTCTCTATAAATAAATCATAAATTAGCTAACTTATTAGCACACACATTCCTTCACAAAAAAATATGAGTAATCTTAAATTTGATTTTCACGCAGTAATTAAGACAAGTATTCTATCTAAAAAACATCCACGGAACATTAGTCATAACAGTAAATGCAACATAAACCAAGGCAGAATCACATTCAAACCAGACATTAGTAAGTCCAATTTTTTAAGTTTCTTCCATAACATGTATAACTCCATAAAACTAAATAATCATAAGAAACACAAAGAAAGCACCAGTAAACTTCTTCATACTCTCATGGAAAATATCTCCACAAGTAGCAAGACCAGGATACCCCAGCAGCCCCATCCGTGTTAATTTAACCCAACTTGGTGAAGAAAACTCTCATCTAACAGAAAGAGAACGAAGAACTTTACCACTACGAAATATTAATATTTAAAAACTTAATTATGTTGAAGTCCAACATATCATTATTCGTGGAAGCTTTAGAGGAATTTCCCACTAGACAAGTTAAATCTTTAATAACCGAAATAGCTTTAGAAACCTCAATTTTATCTTGAAATCTAGCATAATTTCTTATATGCCATATCATCTAAATAGAAAAAGTTATCATAATAACAAGCTATGGTATATATCATTTCATAGGTTACCTTTGATTCCACCTGATTCTCATACACGACCTAGAATTTCTGAATGTTTTATCTATTGGATCCAACAGACATAATCTTACTATCGTAATGTTACACTAGTCAAGATTCTTGACTTGTTTAATTCTTTTTTATCGCCATCATCTATCAGACTTAACCCTATCAGGTAAATTTAGAGATAGTAACTCTTAACTAATTTGCACACCACATTACCTATTTTCCGCCCACCATTTTTGTTTGATCTTAGTTCAAAGAAGTGTTAAGAAAGTAGTTATTCCACCAATATATTTGTGAACGATTACATATAACACCAGTATAACACTAAGAAGAGAATCTCACAGAAATTATTCATACAAATCTTTTTGAAAAATTCTCTTTATCTATTTTGAGTTTTAATATGTATTTGTGGGTGTAAAGGAATCTTATAAATATAGATTTTGTTTTCTTTTTTATCTGCTTTGGATAAATTTAGGATTTAGAAATTTTGCATATAATTAATTATTTTGATATTCGATTTACATGTTGTAAATTGATATTCATCTAGGTGTGATCTTCTTTCCAATTATGATTTATGCTTTAGTAACTAATGAATTTTGGTTAGAAAAGAACATTTATTTATAATACCAATTAGACAGCCTTAGTGTACGAAAAGGGACTATTACAACTATTAAAAAGTCTTTATTTAAATAGTAATTATGAGTTATAGTTTTAAGTGTTTTAGAAATTATAGTAAAAAAAAGTTTTTTGAGTGAAAAATAATAGTGTCGTTTCAATTTCCGTTATGCTTGTTGGTGAAGTAAATAACAACAGTAGTGATTTTCTAAACAGAAAGAGATTAGAAACAAACACACACCTTTTTATGTCTGATTCGCAACTCTTGGGCTAACCTATCTTCTTCAATTTGTTTTTTCCTCTGGATTTCATTCGTTAGGTAATTCACTAATCAGAAATTCCTCGATACATTTCTTATTCATCATGAACTGAAATCAATTTATATTCTTATTCTGTTGGTGATGAAGGGTTTTTGACGCGTGTGATTGATTCAGTTGAGTGCGATGGATTTGAGTTCGGGGACACAAGAATTTGATTATTTGTTCAAGTTGTTGATGATTGGAGACTCTGGGGTTGGCAAGAGTAGTCTTCTTCTCAGTTTCACCACTGATGCTTTTGAAGATCTTTCCCCCACTATTGGTCCTTTTATTTCTCCTTTGACTTCTCTATTACAATAGCCATTTCTTTGCACCTCTGCGTCTTATTTCAATTGATGCTGCCTCCTGCCTCCTGCCTTCTGCAGGTGTTGATTTTAAAGTCAAATATGTGACAATGGGGAGTAAAAAGCTTAAGCTTGCAATTTGGGACACTGGTATTCACGTATAGTGTCATTTCTTAATTATTGTTTCATTTTGTTGAAGCTATTGCTTATTGGTGCTGCTGAATTGTAGATGTGGCAGTCATGGAGGATTTTTGCCTTGTTAGAGTTATTGTGGACAATACCATATTTGACTGACTCTGTTTTTTTTATACATGTGTATATATGTATATAATGCAGCTGGTCAGGAGAGATTCAGAACCCTGACAAGTTCTTACTACCGAGGGGCACAAGGAATCATCATGGGCAAGTTCCCGTTTCCATCCTTTTGCTTTCCCTCTTCCCTAATTGTGCATTTCCTGGACTTGGTGAAAATGTGAATTACCTTGAATTGGACCCTGGACTACAATGTATTCAAGGATAGAATGTTGTTCTGTGTTCATGTATTCTTGTAAGCTGGTACTGTCTTACGGTGAATTCCTGTAAATTGAAATCTTTCCCATTTGTTTCAGTGAAAGGACAATAACAAGTATGGTTTTCAGTGTCTACACTTCGAATAGCATATATTTATACTTCACCTTAATGGTCTTTGTCATTTTTACATGCATTGAAATAAAATATAAACCAATACTTATTTAAATTTAGACTTGGCTTTTTTTAAAGACTGATGTAAGATGTTTTTTTTTGTTTTAAAAAATACTGCCTTAATCTCGGGGTAATCTAGTATGTTCTGTTTTATGTATTGAGCTAGTTGGTTCCTTGCTGGGAGGAGTTAAAGACAAAACTTTGCCATGGTAGGTTATGGAATTGTATTCTTATTTCATCCATGATTAAATTTTTTTCCCATGTGGTGACTTAGTGATCCTGATTCCTCAGCATACTGTATCTATATCTATTATAATCAAATCCAAATTTTGTTGCTTTATTGGGAGAGTTGAATATCTTTCATGTTGCCTGTGAAGATTTGCTTTGAGAGCTGGTATGAATATTAGTGAGTAATCCTGGAATCAGTTGGTTTGTTTGTGAATTGATGTCATCTAGTTGATTAGTGATAATTCAATGACCAAACTTCAATTTTCATTCTCTAATTTGTTGGATTCACCACCAAAATGGCTGGATATCTGATTAGATGTAATGTGTTTAATGGTCTTTGGACGGGAGGTGCCCCTTCCAAGCTAATGTAATGTTGAAATTTGAGTTTTGGATTAGCTGTTAATTTTGTTCCTCTAACTGATACAGTTTATGATGTAACCCGGCGAGATACATTTACAAATCTTTCTGATATATGGTCAAAGGAAATAGACCTTTATTCAACAAATCAAGATTGCATCAAGATGCTTGTTGGAAACAAAGTCGACAAGGTATCTTTATTTAAGTGGTTTACAATCGTATGCTTCCATTATATACTGTCGAATTTCCATGCAGGAGTTGATCCTAATCAATGCTATTCCAGTATAAGTTTTCTTCCTTCTTGAGACCTTGGATTCCAATTCAATTCAAATATTGATGAAATTTTTCCACAGAAAATAACATCAAATATCTTTTTCGACACATTTATGTTTAGTGTATAAAATGTCTTTGAACCAGTTTTTTTTCTCTTCATTATTGAGATTTTCTGCAAGGGTAAGGGGCAAAATCATTTGCTACTGTTTTCTGTTTATGGGAGTCATTGTGTTTTATAATGGGTTTTAGTACCCTAGTTTTAATTAAAAGTTTCCTCCCTTCCATGTGTTACAGAACGTAGTTTTTCCCCCTGTCGTCCACTAGGGGTTGTGGGAGATCTTTTATTGACCAATGGTATGACTAAAATAAAGTATATTAGTGGAATGTAAATTTTTTTATTTTATAAGACCATTTTGTAAAGTTGAATGAGGTCTCAATTCAAATTATAAAATGGTATTAAGTGTTTATCTTGAAGATTATTGTTGATGTATTGGGTCACTCACTATCTATCGGGGTCAGCTACAGATGTTCAGTCCTTCAAATGTCACACTCAAAGATATTTAATTTTCAGAATGAAGAGGTGTTTTGGACACCTCACAATGACCAATGATATGTGGTTAGTGCAAGAGTGTAAATCTCACCTTACAAATAGATTACGTTAGTGTTAACTAGTTGATTTTATAAAGTTAAGTTAGATTTAAACTCAAATTATAGGAGGGTGTCAACATGTCTTTGTAGAGAAGTTTCTATTACATATATACAAAGGCATTTGTGAGCTCCTTTGATCTAAAGTACTTGTCTTAATTGTCTTAATTTAATGTGTTTTGTGTTTTTTGGTTTTGGTTCTTCTAGCATATTTGCTTGTCTTACTAAAAGTAATGTTAAAAAATGACTGTTGGATATCACTAGTGGAAATTATATAGGAATGTTCTAAAAACAAGATAAAGAGGCAGGTTTAATTAACTTTTCTTTATGGTATTTATTGAAATACAGATCCTGAATTGCATGGACCCCATTTTGGCCGCTCAGCTATACTAATCTAGCTTAAACTCTTGCAAGTGTCTAGTCAGCTACATGTCCTAATTTTTTCTTGTTCTATCTTCTGCATCCTATTACTGAATAGTCATTGCTTGCGTTCCATTAGAGGGCTTGGATATCCATAATGGTGACATTTGTTTTTCAGGAGGGTGATAGAGTTGTGACAAAGAAAGAGGGAATAGACTTCGCCAGGGAATATGGTTGCCTTTTTACTGAATGCAGTGCTAAAACTCGAGTTAACGTTCAGCAATGCTTTGAAGAGCTTGTTTTGAAGGTATGCTAAGAGACATACCCAAATTATGCATGTAAAAATGTTACTATTATTTAAAAGGCTATGGTAATTTTTTTTCCTTACCCTTTCTATGTGCGTGTGATTTGAACACAAAAATGTTTTATGTATAAATATTATGAAGAAATGCACTTTAAACCTAACTTCATAAGACCGGTTTACAAGATTATAAAATATATTTATCCCTAGTTGATATGAGATCTCCAACTGATATAATAGATACAAAAGTTTTTTCACAAGCACGATTTATAGATATAATAGATACAGGTTGAGAACAACAGAAAATTTGGTTTTAGGGGACACATTGAAATTAATTGTATTTTTTGAATTGTGATGACCAATAATAACCATGGTATTGCTTTGTTATTTTTTTTCCCTCGAGTGTGTGCAGATTTTGGATACACCTAGCCTCTTAGCCGATGGCTCAAAGGGTGTACGAAATAACATTTTTAAGGACAGGCCACCTCAATCTGATGCATCTACAAGTAGTTGTTGCTGATTTGAAGAAGGTATTTCACTAAAAAACCTGCATTTTAAGAATGAGGATCTCAAAGAGAAGGGCGCTGCATCCATTTTAAGAATCTGAACATACTTTGCTGGTTGTCTAGAATCATAGGAAGCCAATTTTTTTAAAATTTTCAGGTTCCTGTTTTTTCTTGAATATTAGATGTAACATAATGATGATGGTTGGTTGCCTGCAGTTTTATTTTCTTTGTGGATTTTTTGTTTGTCTGAGTGATATTTAATATCATATATAGACGTGGAAATTAGAAAAAAATATTGTAGATATAATCTGATATAGTATTTATACCACTAAAAATTGAATATAATGTTGATGTGGCTGTGCTTGAGCAATATAATGTCTAGGCAACGACAACATGTATATTAAACTCTAAAGATGATAAATAATACAGGAACTGATATTGTAAAACTCTTAATTTATTTTAAAACTCTTAATTTATTGTTATCTAATAACAAATTGACATACATAATACATTAATTTACTTTTATAATAGTTCTCTTAAAAATTATATTATTAAAGATATCTTTTATTAGTGAATAATATCAACAGTTTTATACTGTCAATTAATAGAGAATTATCCTTTTTTATAATTTTTAAGTTTATTATTTTTAAAAGCTATGAAATTTATTTTAAGCGGTAATTTACAATTGAACGGCAAATATATGCTTTAACATAGTTTTGGTCACTTAACACTTGTATTAATACTCAATTTTCAGACTCGAAGGGAGTGACAATCTTTTAATAATAAATGGACGATTGATTTACATTTAAAATTTCAATCCAAATGATACAATGAGTATTGGTTAAAAAAATTAATATTTTTTGAAATACTTAAAAATAAATCTCAATTCCATACATTATACCATTCTATAGTTAGATTTTCTGCCTTGGATTAAATATATTTATAAACTGTTAAAAAGCACTGTATTTATAGAGTAGTTGAGATATATCTAAAATAAAATGGCACCAACTTGTAAAATACAAGATTGAATCGTTTGTTAACCATTGAATATTTATTTGATAAGGAGTCCAAAATATCTCATCGCACGCGCTTAATTCACTTCAGTTATGGTTTCGGAGATTCCTTAGATTGGAATTTGGTTCCTAACTCACAACGCAGCACAAAACAACACAACTATGGCGGTTGCATGCATCAGAACACCCATTTCCCATCTTCCTCTGCGGAACCCCAAAACCGAAATCTATAATTCTCAGAGCAGAGTTCTTCAACTTCAAAATAGGCGTTTGTTCCTCTTTTCTCTGCCCCTATCTAGTTTCCTTCTCCTCCCTGTTCCCAGCTTTGGTGATGGTAACGGTGCAATTATTGATAAATTTCAACATGGGTCTTCTTCTTCATATGCTGCCACAATGTATGACCCTCTAAGTGCTGCCGAAAGAGAAGCGAGTGCTTTAGTTTCACAGAGAGTGTCTCAAGCAGTGGATTTGTTGGAGAAAGGGAGGGAATTGCAGGCTCAGGGCGACTTTACTGCTGCTCTTGGTTACTTTTCTCAGGTTATGATGTGCACTTATTTAGCTATCCTTTGTTCTTTCATTTCCAAACTACTCTTAGTATTATATGGGTTAGGGTTATGCATTTCCGCTCTTCTGATTTAATCTGTATTCATTTAAAGTGTTATTTGTTTTATTGTTATTTTTTACTTTTTTATTATTGTTTTGCACACTAAAAAAGGATAAAAACAAATAACGTTTTGAAAACTATTTAATTTCTATACATTATCTGAAACAATGAAAAAAATGTGGTATTACGACTTTTAAAGTAAAAATCAATAAACTTATTCTGCATTATGATCTCTGATTAGATAGCACAGTGCATAGACTGTTTACTCTTTGAAAAACTAGGAACTAACAAAGGGTTTTAATGAGTAAAATGTCTGTACTTCTTGATATAACTAATTCAGATTACTCCATTTAGGTTGTTACTTTTTGAATTTCAGAGTAGTGATGAGTCTGATGATGATCTCAGGCTTTCCATGAGTCTATGATAGAACTGTTTATTATGTTCTTCATTTATCTTTTTTTTATGAGAAAAATATAACATTTATTGAGATTCCCCTGAAAGTGTGTGTTCACTTTAAGATTGAGTTGTGTCTTTTTTCTTTTTTCCCTTTTTTATCAGCAAGATTGAGTTGTATTTGTCTTGGCTGATCAAAACCTTAATTGAGAAATAAATTATTTCAACCAAAAAACAGTGTTTTGTGAGAAATCCACCTTTTGTGAATATAATTCCCTGAAAAGAAATTGATATGTGCTATCCCAGTAAAGTTTTTCAGCTAGTAATGCTAATACCAACAACAAATACTAATTATTGAAGTTAGAACTATCATCTTATTCTTCAACTTTGTTGATGTATGATCATGTTGTTCAGTTAGCATAGCAATGACATTGTTCATTCGATACAACATCATTTACATGAAATTTAAATCAGTCACTTTGTTACATTATTTGAATAACAACTCCATATTTGTAAATTTTAAGAGTGAAATTATAGATGAGATTTGTTTCACATGAACAGTGGAAACGGAAGGCAAGGCAAATATTTATGTGATTGGGTTATTCTAGGTTCAATTTGGAAACTGAATTTGCCAGCCATATTTATTTATACGGAGATATAGAGAGGTAAAGGATTGGTCATAACTTCATAGTTATATAATATTTGATCAGTGGCCATGCTACGCAGTAGCTTTTGAAATATAACCATTGCATTATGTAGGCATTATGGGGTTTCACTATACTCCTGACAGATTCAAATTTTAATATTGGAACCAAAAACAGAAAGGATATCGAATTGGAAGCAAGGCAGATGTACCATACAATCTCAATTTTATGAAGTACTCGTAATAGATTGAGTATCGTGCAAAATTTATACCAAGAAATGGAAATTAGAAGAGTTTAGTTTGAAACAAATGCAGTATTGTTATGTTAATGGGAGGTTTACCGTAACTTCTTCCATCACCTACTAAACCTGGTAAAAGTGTGCTTTGCACAGGCTTGGAGTGAAGGACTCCAATCAAGTTCATAGAAGCCCAGTTAATGACACCCCAAGATTGCTCCTTATTTCAAGACCTCATTAAGATTCCTAGCTTAAGGGATTGTTTATCATCAACTCATATACCTTGCTACTTCATTCAGCTAATTTATATTTGTTGGCTCAACCTGAACTATTTCGTGGCATCACAAATCACATTCTAAGTTTCAACAAATTTATTCTCATATCCCATGGTTAAATCATCTGACTGATGCTGTAATCTGATATACATTATTAGAAATAGTTAGTGGAGATAGAGGTTGGTTAGCATTGCTGGCTTATTAGTATATAAACCTTCATTTTTATACACTTCTCCCTATGCATTGCAAATAATACAATTTCATAATTCTCTCAATTATTTTCTTCTTATTTGAACTGTGTCATGTTTCTTAACATACATCCCTGCCTGTTATTTTCAGGTTGTTGAAAGCTACAAAGACTTGGCATTCTCAGAGTATGCAAGGGTTGGAAGAGCATTGGCCCTGTATGAAGTTGGTGACAGAGAAGAAGCAATTGCAGAGATGGAGGACGTTTCAATATCTCTAAAAGGATATCCAGGTATATTCTTAGAATTTGTGCACCCCATCATCATGCTGCAAATGGAAAACGCTCACTTTTCTCTAATCCTACGTCTTCCCCCCTTACAGAAATACATGCAGCTCTTGCAGCAGCCTTATATGCAGATAAGCACGCTGCTTTGCTTGCTGAAAACCAGTTTGCCATTGCAACTCTTCTTGATCCCCATTTTACAGACCTTTCATATGTTAGAGACACAAAGCACTGGCCTCCAAGTTTGATTAGTTCTCTGCAGCACTTCATCACATTGTCTTAAGATCTCATAATATTAATACGTTTTGGTTAACCCATACTAAGTGGTGCCAGCTATATAAAGACTTCATCAGTTTATGACTTCAAATATGTAACTTTGTTTATTTGTTTAATTTTTCCAATTTTAACACTTTTGGTTCTGAAATGTAAATGAACACTGATATAAATCCTCTCACTGTTTCCTACAATACATAACAGAAAGGTATTTCCCAAAATTTGTGACATTGTTTCTTATTCATAAGCTATCATCTAATGATAAGGATGAGACATTATTTAAAATGTTAGAATTCTTAGATAATGATTATGATAACTAAATTTCTTTAATATTTCGAAGTGCATGCGCAATAATAATATAAAGGTTTGATACTAATACCAAATCAAATATGATACATAAAAGCAAAAGGTCGAAGCCGCCCAATAATTTTGATTAGAATAAGTTTGTCTTTCCCTCAAGATTCTTCTTCCATGTTAATAAATCCAGGCAGCTTCTTTCTCCACCCACCTCCATAATTTCTTCTGCCCTTTATAAAATTATCCTTAAATAAAAGGTGTTTTTTTTTTTAATTTTCTAATTGTATAATATGTAGATCTTCTAAATTTTAAAAATTAAAATACAAAATTGTATTTTAAATTTAGATTTCAGAATACAAAAGTTTGAAATTTTGAATTCAGAAAAAAAAATAAAAATGAATGTCAATGAAAAGTATAAAAGTTGTCACTTCACGAGTGTCTTTTATGGAGGTGCATGAAGAAATTGTCATAAATCCAATATTAGCTATTTAAGTTGAATTCCTTCCACTTGTATCAATACATGTATGTTAATTAAAAAAATCATTTCATTCAACTAAATGGCAAGTAAATAAGTATTTATAAAGTAAAAAGATATATATGAATGTAAAAGAAAATATTAATATGCAACAATACACAAACAGTTAACAAAAAAGACACCTTTTCATATATAAAAAGTATTTAAAATCACATAATTTTTGTTTTTAAAAGTTATCACGTGATTTCGTAAAAAATAACATAATATTAATATTTCAATGAATCAAATAAATATAATATTGCTATTTGTAAAAGTAGTTTCTTAACGCATTCCTTTGAATGATATGTATGAATATTAAATTTACAAGCGACACAGATATAGGGTTAGCTTTAATAATATGTTTCTTTTTAATACAAATATAAATTAAAACAACCAAATATTTAATTAGTTTCAACAATTTTTTATTCTACAAATAATAGTTATTAATATGTTAGTTTTTTTTTATTAATGGAGGATTAAGACAGTACATCTCTAATTAATTGCAGATGTTTATTTTTAGTCTTCTAAATTTAAAATGTAATCCTTTTCGTCGTTAACAAATTCAGTCTCTCGAACTAAATTAGTTAAATCAATATTTAAAGAGACTAAAACTATTTTTTTGCATTTTATTAAAAAATAAACTTATGCATATTTAGATATTTAAAGTTCATTTTTAATTAATCTAAACTATTTAAATATTTGGTTTTATTTTGCTTATACACATTACTTAAAACCATTGGCATATGTGAATAAGAAACTATAACTCCACTCCTATAGTCTCTTCCTATACCTAAAAAGAGTATTAGATGAAAATGCCCTTTATATATATATATATATATATATATATATATATATATATATATATATATATATATATATATATAACTTAATCCAAACAAAGTTCTTTTTAGTTGAACCAGACCTAATATTAACTAACTCCAAACTTAAAGACTAAGGGGAAAAAAAAAAAGAAGAAAGAAGATATTTAATAAAATTTAAAGAAAAGGGAGAGAAAACTTGGAGAATTTGATATTTTAGAAAATTAAAGAATAAAACATTTTAGTTTTCTATGTAACTATCCTTCTTCATCAACTTTAAACTTTCTTTAATACTCATAAGAATTAGGTCTTTGTATTATATCTAATTCCACACTTACTAGGAATGTTAGTGTTAGTTAAATTTGTTTGATGTTCTTGATTTCATAAAATGAATATTTACAATATCTAAATTATTTTTTATGTACATATTTAAATATAAAGATATTTTTAGAATAATATGATCAGGTATGGTTGATATATATATATATAAATATATATATTTTATAAATGATATAATATTTAAAAAATGTCATAAAAACAGTAAACATTAATTTGTAAAAGTAGTTTTATATTAAGAGATGTAAATGATTCATATAATGTATTTATTTCATCATTTTAGTTTCTGTAATATAAAAATTTATATCATACAAACAGACAAAGACATTTAAAACCAAAACAAACAAAAAGTGAATAATAGAGAAACCAATAACATATCTATCAATGTAAAGGATAAACATACCCAGAAGTGAGCTTGGATCCATCATTATCTGCGTGGTGCTATCATGCAAAAGAAACACATGGTTATGGAATTGGTGGGGAGTTTCAGAACCATTTTGATGACAGAGAAGGTTCACAAATATCAGAGTTTGGTAGATGTCTATTATGGTGTACACTTTGGGTTCTAAAGTTAGTGTCATGTGCTTGGAAACTTGGTTTTCAAAACAGTGTATCTAATTTTGAAAGTGATGTGTGTAATAATACAAACATAACACATACAATACAAGCAAGCAAATTAAGTAGATTATTGCATCATCTTAGTTTCGTAAATTTGAATATGGATTGAGTTGTTCATTATGCTTGCGTGTTTGAATAAGACACGGCTACAAGAACAACTTCACACCACGCAATGCTTAAAAGGGTAATGTATATTCATTCCTCATCCAATATATTATTAATTGATAGATTTTATTATTTTATAAATGTAAACATTTTTTTTATTTTAAAACTAATTCTATTCAATAAGTATTCTTTCTTCATTTTCACTTTTAAACATTTTATTACTTGAATTTTTTTAATCAAATAATGTGATATTTCAGTTAAACTGTCGCCAAAATTTAATAACGATATGTTATTGCATGAAAGAATTTATTATTAAAGAAAAAAAAATTACAAATTACATAGTCATAAATATACATTATGAGTTCATTTCAACAATTCGTAAATAACGTTACATCGAGTTTTTAAAATATAGATTTAGAAAAAAAAATTCTCCATTTTTATTTCATGAACTTGATGAGTTAAACAAAAATAGGACCGGAAAATCTAGACTTAATTTAATATTATTAATTATTAAATTATATATATGTGGCTCTGGTTTGGAATTAAGTATAGTGGGATAAATAGTCTGAGTTGATGAGGCGTGAGAATAGAATTATGGGAGGTGACTATAAGAAATTCATTTTTCAACTGATAAGGCTGAAAGTGATATTGAGCTTTGAAAAAAAAAAACGGTTAAGGGGTGAGTTTCATAAGAAGTAGTGGTGTCAACAGCAATAGAAGATTCCTCTTTTCCCTCCAAAAACACCCGAGCCTATCTTTTATTTCATTCTTCTTCTCCTTACTCTCCTCACACATACATTATCTTCTTTGAGTTCTAAACCAAAACCAAACTCTTCGCACGATTCAATTTGGATCGCGATTCTTTTGCGATTCCTCCGATTCAAACTACGATTTAGGCTTGAAAACGATTCACTGCACCATTCGCATCGTCGGAGATCTGAGTCGCATCGCTGGAGCTGGTACGTATCGTTAACTGTAATGCTTTTGACTACTAACTATAATTTTACTTTATTTTTTATCAGTTATATATGTGTAGTGTAAGTTATTTAATTTGCATTCATAATCTTTAAAGCAACGATCATCTTGCTGGGTGCTATTCTGCTACTTTGATTTTGGAGCTTGCTGCTCCTTACTGCTGTTTGGAATTATGAGTGCGACTGTAAGAAAAATGTTGGATTTTTTTTTTTTCAGGATGATCGAATTCTCAATAAGCAATGCCAGATACAATTATGTGCATAATTGGAAATATCCCTTTGAAGTTGTTGAAAGACACCATATAGTTTCGAGGAGGAGTAATGCTGATTTTTTGTGTGGCACAACACTTCTTGTATTACATGTGCCTTGTATCTGTTTGTTCTTAAGGCATGTCTTCCAACTTTTTTGTTTTTTAATTATTCAAGGATTTTAATATTGTGGGTTTTACCTTTATTTCATCACATTTCTTCCATTAACAGGAAAAATCAATTAGTCTCGTGTGTTTAGAGCCTTCTTTTTGACATATTTCTTGTCAAGTCTTTACTTTGGAAGCCTGTTAAGAAAGGTGAGGAGCTCAAAATAATCTGTATAGATAAGCCGGCTACAAAGCAAATTCATTTTTCCCTCGGGCCAAATTTCAAGGATGGGCAATTTGAACATGGGTCTGAGTCATAATTAAGGTATCAAAGGAGTTCATCTTGTCATATCAGACCACAATTTTACCAACACATTGAATTCACCCCCAAATGGAGCACTGTTTTGAATGTTGTTGAAACTCTCAAATTCTTCAATCTCTGTCATGTCATTAACCTGCATAGCTCCCAACACCTCTGAAGTTTGTTTCACATTGATTCTACTACAATCAGTGCAAACCACAAAGATCAGTAAGAAGTTATTCCCTACATTTAACCAGCTCTTACGGATCAATAAGATATTATCCTACTTGAATTCGTGCAATAAGAGAACATTAGTGCTTTGGTGACGAGCAACAGGAAACTGTTGAGGATATTTAGAATTATTTGCTTCTGCAGATTCAAAAGCATCAGTCCCAAGTTGTGCTATTGGGAAATGTCAGGGAGCAGCAAAGGAGAAAAATAAGTGGAAGAAAATGAAAAACTTTGATGATTGAAAGCAGGGTTATACACTCGGTCAATCTGTTTTTTGATTTTTACTTCTGAAGGATTATTTAAAGAGAAAATTCTCCGTTTGCTTCTACTAGATCTTTCATAATTTTCGTCCAAAGTTGAATTTCTAAATTGATCCGTTTTGCTTTTGTTCTTGTTAGTTGTCATGCAGCTTTTAGACTTTGGCAGTCTGGCTCCTCGTTTAACATACCTGACCTTTTTGTAGAATATGTCACAGAAATCGGGGCAGTCAACTAGTTTGTTGAATATTTCACCAGAATCACCAGCAACATCAAAATTGAATCCAGTATTTGCTTAATTTCATGCACAGTAATGTTGGTTGGTATTCCTTGACATATTGTATCTGAAATGCATTCATTTTCTCTGTCGTCAAAACGTTTTGTATGATGGATCCATTTAAAGTATCTGGATACTACTCCAAGACCATTTTTAATATCAATTGTATGATGAACACCCAGTGCAGGTGCTTGAGATGAGGGATTTGGATAGACAGGATGCCATTCAAAATTCAATAACCGGTCATCTGACCCAGAGCTTCCTATCTGTGATGCCGAGTAGCATAAATCTGGAGGAAGACAGTTTTCTTCAGCCAATGCTCTTCGAGAAAATCCAAATCTTTAGACATCTTTAGTTTTTGTCACTTCTGGTTAGGGGTGGGAATATAAATCCTCACCACTTCTATAATCCTCCCCTGTATTATGCTTGCTACAAAAGCTGTCAGTTTGGAGTTCATATTCATCATTTACAAAGAATTTTTTCTCATGCAGGATACTTCCTAGCATGGACCATCTCTTTAGAAAAGGTTTCTGCAAATCTCCACTAATATTTACATCATAACTGTAACCATAGTAGTTATAACGTAAATCATCTTGAAATGATTCATAGATCACCTCAGCTTCTTTATGAAATTTTCGTTCATGTGAAGAACTCGGGGCATCAAAAGGTACCTCATATTGAAACTTTCTATGGCCGGAATTTCACCATCAAAAGGTTATCTCCTTTCAATGAACTACTGTTATAATTAATCAAAAAACAGTTATTTGTTTGATGGCTTTCTCAATGAAGTTTAGAATAGAAATCCAATCCTTAAAATGAGAGGGGAAAACTGACAATCACATTTATATAGTGGGAATGGCTGATTAATCTGCATTGAAGAACCTAATAGTTCATTTTATGTATGATCTCTATTAATTACAATTTTTTTAACAACGATACTTGGATTTGAGACCTTGTTTAAAGAAATGAAATTCAGTATTACTCAAACCCAACTGAGTTATTATTTTCATGATTTGAATGCAATACTTGTTAAATAAGAAACAATAAAAATGATTAAGCAACGACATGACTACATGGCATAATTGGTTACATGACCGACTAAGGTGGTTCTTCGTTCTACTGTCAAAGAGATGGAAAAGGGCTCCATGTGGGCTCATTGTTAAAGCTTCAGATGATTTTTGATATTATACTCGGTTTAATAAAGCTTTCTATAAATATTATAGCCAAGAAAGAAACTTCTTTATTGTTAAAAGTAATTTGTACAAATGGGGTATCTACTATATATATATAATTAATTAATTAATTAATTAATTTAAATGGTCCACAGTTATTATGTTTATTTTTTCTTTTTTTGCAATGATAATTAAATTGATAGTGGTTCACGGATCATGTGTGCAATTTTATGCGGTTTCAGTAATTTATTTACTAATCTATATATTCTATTTCCCCCCTCAGTTTAAGGGCACGTGTGGTGTGGACTACTTTATCTTTATATTTATTCCGTCAGAGGTTAAGCAGTCCTTAAGATTTGAAAGTATCCCCGTCTAAATGCAAATTTGTGTTACCAAACAAAAAAGAAGAAATTATCTGACTCGTATAAAGGTACGCTTTTAATTAATGTTTTTTTTTTTTACATATAAGTTTTAACACGATATTGTGATCATATCTTTTACTATTGATCGAAATTTATAAGAAATTACATTTTTTAGATTTAATATTGTTACTTAACGAATATTTCTGAAGTTAAAAACATCAGTTAACATGTTATATTGATTGTTTAAAAACTAGATCGGTCATTACATGATCGATTTATAAAGTATTTTCTACTTTAATTTTAAATGTAAAATGTTGATTTTAATATTACAAAAATAATGTAATTTTCTATCTTTTTAATATTGTTTAATAAATCTGATGTTAAAAGTTTTTTATGTAAGAGCGCTTTTAAAATTTTCTTAATCAATATGAAATAAACTTCTTGGGTTAATATAAAATATGCAACATATTATATTTGATCTTCTCTGTTTAGGTAATATTATATTTGTATATTTGTATATTTTTCATTTTTTTATTTTATATATTCATTTCTAGAAATCCATAATATTATATCGAATCCACCTTTTTGTATGTTAAGAGACTATGCCCCTTGACATAAAGTTATTATCTAAGGTGCACATATTTCTTTGATATTTTTCTATTTTTCATTGAAATTAAATTAAAATGAACTAATATGTTTCCAATCTTTGTGGAAGAAATTTCAAAAGTGCACCATATTTTTACATCTTCTATTTAAGTAATATACACTCTCACCCTTTTAATTTTTTGACCCTATAAATGCATTCCCTAAAATAGTCTGTTAGGGAACTATTTCCCTTAACTTAAAGTCATCATGCGAGTGAGGTGTTCATGTTTGTTTGATGCCTTGTTTTTCTCATTGAAATTAAATTAAAATGCACCAACGTGTTTCCCAATTTTTATTAAAGAGATCTCAAAAGGACGTTCAAAAGAGTTATTTATAAATAGTTTTAGGTATAAAAAAGTCTTACATATTTTAACCATGAAAATAAATGACATTATAGACAAGCTTTGAACCTTAGTGATAACTTTATGTTAGAAAAAAAACAAATAACATAATAAGGGTGAAAACCGAAGATGATACAAGTATAATATTGAATGAAAGGATTCCAATATAATTTACTGAAAAGATTTCGAAAAACACTTTTTTTAATTTTTAATTAAGAGAGTTCTTTTATTTAATTATTTTTCATTTAAATCCTAACCCATACCTTGTTCTCACTTATAAGCCATATAAAAATTAACTCACCCCTATAGGAAAGTCAATTAAATTTTACTAATTTCTTAATATTATTTTTAAAATGTCATTCTTGTAAAATAAAAAATATGTATACAATATAATGGTGTAACCAAAAATCAGACATTAACTAAAGTTAGAATATTTAAAAAATATATTATTAAAGGAAGTAAAATTAGTTAGAATTTGTTATTATTTAAAAAATAATTTTTAAATAATAAGTAGAGGTATTAATGATGGTGGAGGTACTAGATTGAAAGATTGACTGGTAACAATGAGGACAAAAGTGACTTTTAAACTCTTAATGGGATTCAGCTATTCCCATATTATTCAAAAAGATTAGAACCACAAGAGAAGAATGAGACCTACAAATTGATGTATGAAAAACTTACACATGCAGCTTTTAGTCTTCATGAACATTATGATCATTTATGACAAAGGTATTATTATTAATAGTATTGTTGAGAAATCTAACCCTGCTTTGACTCTGATCTGAGCAATTTGAGTAGCAATCTTGCCTTTGATTTTGTTTTGTTACTACTCTGACTCTGCAGGAGCAGTAACAACCGAGTCAAAACTCCACTTTCAATGGCTGTCTCTCTTGCACGCTCAAATTCACCACAAACAACTAAAAGCACCTCAACAGCACTTTCACTGCATTCTTGATCAGATACCTTGAAAACCATATTAACCAAAATACGAACACCATTGGGGTGATTGACCAATGCCACTTTAGCACTTTCCAGCGCCATAAGTTTCTCAACTGTTCTCACTGCCAGTGGGGCCATGGTTCTTCTTTCTGATGAGATGTATCTCATGATACCATCTATTGCTCCTCCTCTCACCAAACTCTCTCTGTTGGATTGAAACGAACATAGTGCTGACATGGCTTTGATTGCATCCCCAGAAACTTCGTAATTTTGGTTAACAACTTCAACAATCTCGTGCACTAGTTTGGGAGAGTTTCCAAGAATATAGCATAAATCTTCTGTCTCCGATGAGGATGATGCTGACTCTATAACACGGCACAAGCCAGTCTTAACCGAGTTAGTACCCTTTTCAATTAGTAGCACAAACATGGCTAATTTAGACCCATCTTTGATCATATTTAGAGGCTCCAAACTACCCAGTGGCAGCAATTTCTGAATGCAGAAAAGTGCTAGCTCTATGAAGTTCATGTGATTTATTGATACTTGAGTTCCAAAAACTAGTTCCAAAAGCAGCGGTAAGAAGTCCAATTGGAGGAAGCATGATTTGTTAAAGGAGCAATACTCATCAGACAAGAGACTAATTTTCCTGAGTGCTTGGAGCTTGTTTTCTAAGCTGCTTTCATGGGATTCAAGGTTGCGCTTGAGAGAAGCTAAGGAGTCAATAGTTGAAGTTTCTGGGTTGGCAGGGTCGAATAGGGGACCCAGTTGAAGCCACTGATCGATCAAGTGGCGAAGAGTGTGGTTGGGAACAATGGATGGATCATGAAGCTTTTGCATTGTGACTGGACATGTGAGGTTGCCAGCAGCAAGCCATTTTTCTATGTTTGACCTGTCATAGGTTTGGCCTGTGCACAAGGTTACAGGATCTTCCAACAAGTCTAAACTTATGGGGCATCTGAATAGGGGAGGAATGGTGTTTTGAGATTCGTTCATGGAAAGAAACTGAAGATTCTCAAGAACAAAGAAGAAAGTAGTTGCTAGAATTTATGTCTCCAGTTGAACTTCAAAGAGACAAAAAAATCAAAGTGGATTCTCAAATATGATGTCTCATGTGAGGCTTTAGACTGGAAGACATGCATTCTAAAGCAGGCACAAAGATGGTGTCAGAAAGTGGCAAACCTTTTTTGTTTTCCTCTTTTAGCTTCTAAAGCCTTGAGAGAGAGAGAGAAGAAGAAGAAGGAGAAAGAATTAGATGCAAGAAGGGTGGAAGTGGAGTCTGAAATATAAATGAGAAGTAAGAAGTGAGAAGTGAAACATGACCAAACAACATGGCATCCAGTGGAAGGAAGTGATGGATAATGGGAGAGAAAAAGGTTGCATAGTTGAGGAGTCACATTAATTCTAAATTGGCAGCACAAAAGAGTAGTGGAAGGATGGGAAATTTGTGTAGCTCTGTAATTCTTGGGTAAACTATTGACAGGACAGTGGAGAAAGGGAAAGCAGAAAAGTACAAATATTTGATGGCAAAAACAGAAAGGAACAGGCACAGACAGTGTAGCCAAAACTATAATAATCTACAGAAAGAAAGTGGAATAGGAACTGATATTATAGAATAATGGTGAGCTTGGTCCCCACCCCAGGCATCTTCTTTATCAATCCAGTCAAACCAAAACACTCTTTTGCTTTTGTCCAGTCAAACTGGACAACCAAGAGTCAAAAATATTGTTAATGGAAGAAAATTGTGGCTTTCATGCTTTTATCATGCATGCTGTTTTTGTTTCAAATAATGGAAATAAAAGAAGGAGAAAGCTTTTTGTGATGTTTTCCTCTTTTTTTTGTTTAGGACAAATTCTTGGAGAAGATATCACAGTTCAAAAAGGTTAATTATACATTACTCAATAATCACTATGCTTGATTTCCTTCTTAGGATTTTATTTTAAATAATTATGCACTGCTCAATGTTCCGGCTGCAAAAGTGCATAAATATATTGAATAATGTCACGTCTCATGTGATTTCAAAATTAAATTTGATAATTAAATTAAAAAAATCTTCCCTGATGACTTTTTTATGTATTTCATTTATAGTTTTTTGTTAAATCAAATTTCAATTAATTATAACATATCTACATGATGATAGATTAGGTCAAGAAAAACATGACAACGGATTTAAAGTGTTTTCATACTAAGAAACACAAATTACAATTCAAATGATACCAAAAATACAACTAAGTCGCATATCAATGCAAAAATAAAAAAAGGTATGTAAGTTTTATGAAATTGTGATAAAATGGTTCTATTTTTTTTTTTTTTTTAAGGTATGTTATCTTGGCGGATAAGAGAGACAAAGAATGTGAGACAACAACAGAAAAAAAAGAAATAGCGAAATGAAAAAAAAAAACGCTGTAATAAATAAAATTGCATAAAATTATTTTTAAAAGGAATGCTGATACAACCCAACAACAATGAATTAATCATATTACAACAGTTAAAAATATAAAGAAATATTTTTTTTTAACTTAAATATTAATCCATATAAGAAGACACAAATTTTGGAAGATTGTAAAGTAGTTTCTTTGACTAATTGTTAAAATAATATTTTTTTTATAAATTATATAAATATTTTTTATGTGTATTTTTTTGGGGGGATATGTATTTAAATAAAACAATTTTTTCAAGGTATATACATATAGTGTAAAAATAATATAAAAGGGTTGAATCATGTTTATAAAATTATCTACATTTAAAAAAATCTTACGTTTTTAAAAGATTTTTAGAAACAGTTTTGGAGTAAAGAAGGAAAAAAAGAAAAAAACTCTACTTTTTTTTTTATATTAGTTTGTCTTCACCATTTATACTAAGTCTATTTATTTAAAAACTTCAAAGTTTCATTAATTATAGAGAATTATAATTTTTTTTTTCAATCACTGTCGGCCTTTTCTCTCCAGATATTATTTTTATTTGCTTCTTCAGATCACTTCTCAAGTATTCTCTACACACTAATATTTTTAGGCTTTCTACATACATCCAACTATAGAATTTGATTCTATCAAACTTCTTATAAGGAAATATGTAAAATCTAGTGTTCATTCTAAGCTAATTATCTAATATGCAATTTTAGGATATTAAGGTATACAAAATGCTTTTAAATTATTTTTGTAAAGAGTATCTCAAGTAAATAAATAAAATGGTTAAGTTTTTTTTGTTTACTTTATGTGAGTAGTTTTAGATGAGTCTTGGAATAATTAGGAGTTTATAAAAAAAATTAAGTGATATAAACATAAAAAGACTATTAACTTCACTACTGATAAGATAATACTATTATTTTAAAATTTCAATTATTTATCAATCCTATTTTATAAATAGAGGTTAAAATTTTAAAGTTTGAAAATGAAATAAGTAACTTATTAATAAGATCTTGGTATCACTTATGCTTTTGTTTGATTTGAGAGTGAATTTGAGAGAGATGAAAAAGATGAATTTGAAGAAAAAGAGAAGAAAGTGAAGTATTTGTTTTAAGGGAAAAAAAGTGAAAAGTGAAGAGAAATAATTTTTTTCTTATAAAAAAATTGTAACTGATGTGGATGTGATTAATTTTTTTAAATGATAAAAAATTAAAATTATAAATTTACCGTTGTTATTAAAAATGATTAAAAATAAAATATATAACCTATTGTTCTCTAAAAATGCCCACATCAATTAGAAGATTAGAAGATAAGAGGTGTATAATTGATTACCCTACAAAAAATAATTCACATAACCCACTTGTTGCATAAATCTCCACTAATAACATTGAATATTTTACTTTTTAATTTTTTTCAAAGTGTTTGAGACCGATTTTAAAAACATAATTGATTTCCTTTTTTTTTCTTCATATTTTTGTTTGGATGGAGAAAGAGTAAGGGAAGAAAGAAAGAGAAATAAAATAAAATAAAAGGTAAAGATATTTAAATAGAAACAAATGAGAAAGAAAGAAATAAAAATATTGAAAATTATTTAATGAATATGAGAGCATTTTATGTTAATATAATTAAAAGATAATTTCAGAATAATTTAATTTGATTTTTTACTATTTACTATTTATTATTTTGATTATTTATTTTATTATAATAGAAAACGTAAATGTTAATAAAATTTTTGTATATCAACTATTGAAATTCCTTTGCAAATAGTCTCCATATTAGTGTGAAAAGTTTAAGCTTTTAATTTTTTTTGTTTTGCATGTTTTTTACTTTTTAGATCTCCATTTTCGTACTTTATTTACTTTTTTCCCTTGTTATTTATCCGCGCTTAAACATAACTGATTTTCTTTATTTCTTTTTTAATAACTCATTAATATGATTAAGTGGGACAGTTAAAAACTCATACTTAAACTCATCGAATCATTCTATTGAATTTTCAAGAAAACATTTTATACCAAACTCATTTAACGACTAATTATTTTCTCACCACCAATATTATTTTACAGGTATCTTTCCATAAATAAGAATGGAAACATATTTTTTTTTTTTTCAAAAGAAATCTATATAATTATACTCTAAATTATAATTTTGATATGTTAGCTCGTTCAAATTTGCAAACTAGCTTATAAATTTGAAATTATAATATTTTAAATTCAAATTATACAAATAATTAAAAATAAATTTTAGTTAATTTTATTATTTTAATTTTGTATGTTTTAGTTTAGTCAATTTTAACTTGAAAAATGAAAGAAAGAAATTCTTTTAAATTAATGAAATTTGTATTTTTACAAATTATTATTTATATTCCCAAATTAATCTATTTATTCATGATTTTTTTACATATCAACCATAGACATAGAGAAAAAAAAGAGTATTTCAAGCGTTATATTTATTCAGATTATTTAAAAATAATAATAAAAATAATTTATTATTATTATTAATGATAATACGAATAATTTTATTATCAATAATAATAATATAAAAAAGATAATGTTAATAAAGTTGTAATAACATTTTTGTGTGTGATTGTTTGATTTCTTATTATACATGAATATTTGTTAGATTCTCATAGGAAGTTTAAGGGCATATAAAATTTTCATATATCAAAATTTTATTAGATTATACATATGAATATGTTTTTTTTATTATATATATATATATATATATATATATTTATTAAAATGAGTATATTATTACAAGTCATTTGTTTAATAAGACTTTTCTATTACATTAAACTTTTATATTATATTTTACATTAGTATATGTTTACATCTTCTTTCCTAAATATACATATACGGTGTGTTACACCTTAAACCATCTTTACTAATGAATTTGAGTTTAATTTTCACTATTATCTAAATTTGAATTCACGTGATTCCTTGCCCATTATTATATGTTTGACTGAGAAATGCAATTCAAAGAATAAATGATATAAAATATCAAACGTTTTGAACTTCTAGAAACACATAAAATATCCATTTTTGAAATTTGAATTCAATAATTCATATTTATATCAACACTGCACAATGATTTTTTTGTGGACTATTGTCTGAAGAAAAGCACTTCTAGACTACTGTTACTTTTATATAATTTACCTTTATCGAAAATACATTATTATTTTGAAAATTTTACGAATTCACGAATTGTTTTTTTGTTTAACTTGACTAAAATAAAAGATTATTTATTTGTAAAAACTATGCGTGGACATGATGTATAGCTACGCAATAAAAGATTAAATTAAGTTTATGAAGATATAAAAGGAAGGGTCCACAAAATTAAAGAAAAGAATAATATTGTTAATTTTTTTTTATTCTTAACAAATATGACATTTTAGCCGCATTTTCCGGCAACTAATTTATTAAGAACGTACCTATCACGTGAATAGGGCAAGAAAATTAAAGTGCCTTCATTACTTATTTGGATACCAATATGAAAGAAGAGTGTACAAATAAGAAAACACAATTTTACTTTCCTTTTTTTTTTCAAAAATAGTGAAGAAATTATCATAATTAATTATGAAAATTATTGTATTTATTATTGCAGTAATAATAAATAATATTTTTAATCATCAATAAAAAGTATTAATATAAATAAAATTACATTTTTCTCAAATTTTTTATCCGAATATTATTTTTTCTGTTTATTTTTATTTATTTCATTAATTTTTAAAGAAACAAAGTATAAATACTTTTAAGTAATTAATGTGTAATAGGACAAGAATCGCTTAAGAAAATAATTATGGTGTAATTTTTTATACATAATATTTGGTGGTGTGGTGTTTGTAATGACTTGTGTTTATAAGTATTAAGAGAAAAATAAATATTTTATTATAGGTTATATATATATAAATATAAGAAAATATTTAATTGCTCATTTATTATGAACATATATTTCTTTAAAATTATATATATTTTCTTTAATTTTATAATATGGTTATCATCGTCATTTTTAATGTTTAGAGATGATAGCTAATAGTTCAATCTTAATCGAATATAATTTTTATTTGAATAATTTTTTCCCATTAAATTTTGTGTTTATTGCATTGATGGATGTTATCTTGTCACATGCCAAATTTGAGTGGAAAAAATAAATCTTTAGGTCAGTGTAGGATTGTAATAACATGTTTGGTATCTAAATGACGTGTTATGGGAGAAAAATAGAGATTCATAAACACCAACTCATCATCTTTTATGGAATTGTGGTTTGAAAAACCTTTTTACAGGTAAGAAAAGTAATTTTAATATATGAAATTATAATGAAAAATTAGGTTGAACCGTAAGATAATTGTTGTTGGACCGGTGTGGTATTGATTTGATTTGGGCCCAAAAAATGAACACAATTATAATGATATTAGCTATATATGTGGATATTTGACGTGTGTATGTGGAAACATTGTAAGATATACATAGGCTATATTTACATCCTTCTACTTGTGATTGATTTCATAGTTTTGATTTTTGGTTAATAAAAAATTATTAAATTAATTTTATATAATGTTTGATTATTATTTGCAGGCATATTGTGGACTTGGTTTAATGAAGATATTAGGAAAAAAAAATTAGAGTTTATATGTTGAATTAGGATATGGTTTGTTGATGGATAGTGTTGGGAATCGTAGTATTTATATTGATTATTATTTTTTTGGAAAAAGCTTAGGTATAGGAGAATAAGATTGGACCAAAATAGGTTTGATGTAAAAAGTAATAATAATATATTTTAAAATACTTATTTTTTTTTTCAATTTGAAAGAAATGTGCTTGTTGGCATTTAAAATTTGCTTGAGACATGTCACTAAAGTGATATTTGAAACATTTAATGTCATTAGAATGATTTTGCTAATCATTCAAGTGATGATATTCAATGTCCAAGTCTTCAAGTGTAAGTTTAAGTGAGAGAAAATTCATTTTGATTCTTTTTAATGATAATGTATTACTAAAGTGACATAATATAATTTAGGATTTTTATTCTATAGAGAATATCTCACTTAACCACTTAATCAATAACGTTCCTAATTATTAAAACTTAATTTAAATAGTTATGTATAATGAATGGAATGATTTTAAAAGTATAAAATAATTTTTGTGTTATTAATATAATTACGATTGCGTTAATATATTAAATATATCACAAATATCAATTAATATTGATATTCATGTATAATCATAATTATTAATACATTCATATCAACATATCACAATTCACACACAATAGACACAAAATGTAAAAAAAAAAAAAGAAATTGTCAAAATATCATGGTTTAAGAAAAATTTATATAAATATTATGTGTCAATATCTTTCATGAAAATTATTACACCTTTCTTTTATTTACATCCAATAAATAAATATGAATATTTAAAAGATATTTTTATAAAACATGTTCCTCTCAACTTCCGGAAAGTTATGTTACACCGAAACCAATGCATATAAAGTTACCACAAGACATTCAGAAAACTTCCTAAACAAATTTTCGAATCAGATATGAATGTTTAAATGAGCATAAGCAATGTTACAAACACATAAAGCAAACCAGCCGCATCCATTTCCCTGCAATAACCTTTTCTTACCACTGCTCTGTCTGCTAATCCATTATTCTTGCTCCTAATTTCATCCACCCAATTAATTAATACCTTTTTTCTTATATTATATAATTAGTCAAATACCGATCTTGGATTGCGACTCTACCAGTTTCGATATCAAGTATAAAACGTGTTAATCCGAATTAGTAGTTGACTTTTGTTTCAGTTTTAAATCTTAATTATTTCCCCAATACATTATTCATTGATCTTAGATCGTATACTTTCAATTCAACACTTTTTTTTTTATGCCGTCATGTTTCAGGGTTGTTTAATTTGTGATATTTTATCTTGTCGTGGATGCACGTTATATTTCACAATCACAATTTCATAAATATAAATGCCGGCTGGGAAAACTTAGAATTTCCAACTGGTTTATCAATTGTTTATGGCCATGGAAGTCAACTAATTCTATGAGAAATAAAGTCATATCTTACTTTAAATCTATATTCAGAGAGAGAAAGGAAGCACTCTAAGCCCTCTTTTTACGTATAAATATCTTAGCTACAACTGCATATGGTGCTTAAAAGTTTCTGATACATGAATGATCCCTATATTTCATGAAACAAAGTATACAAATTATTGTATATGAACTATACATAAGGTGTGGCCATGATGGCAAAGTTTTTAAAAATGGTGAAGAAACCGCAATTGTGACTGTAATTTGAAACTTCACATGATGGATAAGCCGAAAAGCTTGATGAAGAAGAGTTTACAAAAAGAGAAACAGATTGTTGTGCATCCACTGCCACTGAGAAAACCTTCTGTCACACCTTCAAATAATGCTACCGGTTTGTACATTCTACCTTTACTTCAACCTTCCTTTAAATTCTTGGCCATTAATCATCCAAATTCAACCAACTCATCGCGTGGAGCTTTGTCAAAGAAGAAAGAAACTAATAGCCTTGAACCATCATCAAGTGAGGTTAGAAACATGACCTACAACTACAAGCTACAGGATATTCCAAAAAGTGACAAGATTAGGGAAGAGGGATTCAAATGCAATGCACTTTGCATGCCTGTTCCAGGGTTTGGGAAAACAAAGCCAGTTAAAGCCAGAAAAGAAGAAACCCAAATGCATGCAGTGAGCCCTGTGCTATCATTATCAAAGCCCAACTCTTTGGAAAAGTTTGAACGTAGTTGCCTGGTTTCACAAGCCAGAATCCATGAAAATGAAGGAGATAACTCCACAAGTTCCTACTTTGATCTTCCATCCGAATTGTTTAAATTCAGCAGCCATAAAGCATAACCCTGGTTTACGGCTGAGAAGACAAGGAAATTAACATCTTTGAGCATGAGTATAATACAATGGTAACTCTTAGGAAAATTAAGCCTGTTCTGGTTTATTAGTGTTTTAAGCAGTTCTTATGCGTTAGCTTCGTGCATGTAACTGGTTATAATGTACTTTGTGTGATATAATAATATCTATAATATACAGTTTTCAATTGATTGCACAAAGCCTCCTTCAAATAATTTAGTCTGAATCTAAATTTAGCTTACAAAATCCTTTTCATCTCGTTTGTTTCTCATATTTGTTTATGACCACAAACAAAGTTAATCTGATATATACTGCAACCACCATCAAAAGGAGTTTCCTGCTTTATTTTCATCTATAACAAAATACCTTTTTCTCATTCATTCCATAACAAAATGACTTTACTTTTGAGCTAGATGATCTTAATTGGATATGATAGATGATTCATCAATTTCACAGTAAATAGTTGCACTATAATTTTTGTGCATGAATTATTCCTTGTCCTAAGTTAGGGTCCAGGAAGAGAGCTGAATAGAACACATGTAAAATTTAGGGGAAAATGGAGAAAACTAGAAATTAATGCAAAACATGTATTGTTTTTGAATTGGCTTTCGAATTTTACAATAAGCGAACAAATACACAGTGATGACCAATAAAAACATAAAATTTATTCAATCACCAAATATTTACCATCATTTACCATCAGTCATTACATCTAACTACCATAACTAATTACCACCAATTAAAAAGGAAAAAAAAATATCATATTTTTCTTCATACTCAAGAATATTGTTAAAATTAAAAAAATATATTTAACTTTTGGATAATAGGTTGGGTATGTTGGGTTAAATTAGTTATATTGTTCCAAAGCAATTTAAAATTGAGATGAGTTGAGGATGTATTGTTTTGGAAAAGGAAAATCTGTTTCAGAATTTAAGTTGATCGATCCAAAAAGATGATTTTTTAATATAAAATTGAAATATCCAGAAACACAGTAAAATGAAGAAATTCAATATTTTACAACCAAGAATGTAGTCCAACTTTCTACGTCTCATAAATATCTTGAACCATATATATTCGATTCTCCTAATGAATGAAAGATGACCAAAAGATTTATAGGACGTAGAAAGTAACATCAATAATTTTTTTATAAAAAATAAAAAATAAATGATCATTATATATGATGGTCTACTCATCAAGAAATATTATTGTAGTTATGTTCTTGTTTCATACATGAATGAACATAGATATTATGATAAAAATTAGAATGACAATAGATGTACATGTATTTTTAAACTTACAAAGGCACATTTTTTTCATTAATCACTAATGAAAATAAGTGATTTCTCATAATGGGTGGAGTAGAAAAAAAAAGCAATAAATAACTCAAAATATTGATTTTTTTAAACTTAAAATTCCAATATATTATTAAAGTGAGTTGTTAATTGGGTGTTATTTTCTTTTTCAAACTATTATTTTATATTATTACACTGGTTGGATTTATGCAGGTAAAGTTTAGGGTCGTTTACTTTTGAAAAAAATGTTTTTATTTTATATTCAATATCAATTACAAAACTATCATCATATTTTAAATATATATTTCCTCTTTTTCAATAATGTATAAGAAACAGAGAAAACAACAAATATTTTTATTATTTATTGCATATATATTTGAAAACAGATTAAATTAGTAAAAAGATAACTGTTTCGTAATTAAAATATGAAACATGAAATAATAATAGAAAATACTTTTTCAAATGAAACAAGCTTTGTTGTTAAATTGATAATTTTCCTCATTTTTTCCTTAAAGATATATTTTAATTTAAATATAGCAGAAACTCTTTAAAATCTATATTAAATATAGCAAACGGGGAAAAAAAAATAGAATCCTTTCTATCATGTAAACAATTTTTTTTATTGAAACAATTAACATAAAATAGAAGCAAGAAAATTATAAAATAAGAAAAATATTGCTTTTGACAAATGCAAGCAAAAATACTCCCTCTTCACAAACGTGACATGACATGGAGTGCTTATTTGACAAAGGATAATTTTATTTTTGTAAAGAATTAAAATTTTGAAATATGTAAAAAGGGTATTTGGGAAAATATAGAAACTATAAGAAATTCTTAAGGAATTTGGGTGGAGGATAACTTGGATCTTGGATAATGAATCAATCCGAATCAGGAGGAGTGCTCTCTTGGCTCAATTCGAACTGAATTATAATTTCATATCTTAGGAATTGAAGAAGAGAAGGAGAGTGCATGAAAAATTTCGTGTAGTGATCACATGATCGATCATACATCATACCCACAAACCGTGTAACATAGATTTAACGAAGAAGGAGTGAGATTACCATTTAAGAGAAAGGAAGGGTATGCTTGGAAGAAAAAGAAAGAAGAGAAAAGAAGAAAACTGAGAATAGGAAAAAGATCTCAATCACATTGGTAGGTGGGTTCATCAGATTTTAACTGAAGCTTATGACCCTCTACTAACATATAGGTTGTACGTAGATATAATAGGTAAAATTGTATTCTCATTAGCTTCCAACAATGAGCAGTTAAATCCAAAGACAAATACTTCTGATTTCTCAGCTCCATAAATGCATCACATCACATCCTATGCTTTTTCCTTTGTTTACATTAATATTGCAATTGCAATCACATGAAGGCTACATCTCCTCTTGCATGCTCTCTGTCATTTACGTCTCAACCTTTTCATCCTATCATAACTATGCACTACACCCTATAAATAACAAACTAATTTTCACTTCCAAACCATCTTCAACAATGGCTGCAGTGTTCTGGGTACTGCTTTTAGCTAGCCTCAGCTACCCGCTAGCCACAATCAATGCCCAAACACCACCAGCTTCCCCTTCCAACTGGCAACCTCAAACCCCAAATACACCTTCTACATCGCCAACTACAACCTCAAATTCACCCTCTGCATTGCCTTCTACAACCGCAAATGCACCCTCTGCGTTGCCAACTACAACCTCAAATGCACCCTCTACGTTGCCATCCACAACTCCAAATGCACCTTCAACGTTGCCCACCACCACAACACCAAATGCACCTTCAACACTGCCCACCACCACAACACCAAATGCACCTTCTACACTGCCTACCACCACAACACCAAATGCACCTTCAACACTGCCTACCACAACCCCAAATGCACCTTCTACACTGCCAACAACAACCCCAACTGCGCCTTCAGCATTGCCAACAACAACCCCAACTGCACCCTCTGCATTGCCAACCACAACCCCAAATGCACCCTCTACATTGCCAACAACAACTCCAATTGCACCATCAGTAGCCAAACAACCTCCTGTTGTGGCTGCAACTTCTCCCACTTCAACTATCAAGCCATTACCAACAACCACATCTGCACCCTCCAACTTGCCAACTGCGGCTTCCCCCACTTCTGTCACAAAACCACCCATTGTCATCGCAACCCCTCTTCCCTCAATGAAACCACCAGTTGCAACTTCTCCCACTTCTAGTAAATCTCCAGTTCCCAAGGTTGCATCTCCGACATCATCTGCACCTGTGAAATCACCAGTTCCCAAGGTTTCATCTCCAACGTCGTCTGCTCCTGTGAAATCAGTTCCTAAGGTTGCATCTCCAATATCATCTGCGCCTGTAAAATCAACAGTTCCTAAGGTTTCATCACCAACATCATCTACACCTGTCAAATCACCGGTTCCTAAGGTTTCATCTCCAACCTCATCTGCACCTGTCAAATCACCGGTTCCGAAGGTTTCATCTCCGACCTCATCTGCACCTGTGAAATCACCAGTTCCTAAGATTTCATCTCCAACATCATCTCCTGTGAAATCACCAGTCCCAAAGGCTACATCCCCAGCATCATCTGCTCCTGTGAAATTACCAGTTCCAAAAGCTACATCTCCAACATCTGCTCCTGTGAAATCACCAATTCCAAAAGTCACTTCTCCAACATCTGCTCCTGCGAAATTACCTGATCCCAAGCCTTTACCACCATCATCTGCTCCAGTTAAATTACCAGTTCCCAAGGATTTACCACCAACCGCCACTCCAGTGAAACCACCCGTTCCCAAAACAACACCTCCCAAAATAGCACCTGTGAAACCACCTGTTCCCAAGATTACACCAGCATTAAGTCCAAAATCCCCATCTCCAAAACTCCCACCACCACAACCACCCAAAGAAGCACCTATTTCACCCCCGCCACTGCCATTACCACCAGCTGATTCACCGCTGTTGCCTACTCCAAAAGCATCCCCTACCCCAGCCGAAGCACCAACAGCGCCAGCACCAGCCAAAAAAGCACCAGCACCAGCACCTGCACACAAAAGGAAAGCGCCAAAACCATCACCTGTTCCTTCACCACTAAGTAACACGCCAACACCTGCACCAACGCCTTCGATTGAAACACCAACCCCAGCACCAGCACCCGAAGATGACACGCCAGAACCTCCTCCCCACAAGCACAAAAGAAGAAGACACAAACACAAGCACAGGAGACATCACTCGCAATCTCTGGCTCCAGCGCCGGCCATTATTCGGAGGAGTCCCCCAGCACCACTTGTTGAAGATATTACCACAACCGAGTCAGAAGAGACTCCTGCACCAGCACCAAGTCCCAATGCGGTAATATATACCATCTTTCAACGCTCAAGTTTGAATTACAATTTAACCTTATAGTTTTGTAATGAAGTCCTAAACAGTTTTAATCACGTCTCATGCATCTCATATATTTCATTTTTGTTTACAGAATGGTGTGCAAGCATACTATAGGCAAGGGAATACATGGTCAAGTGTTGGACTCGCCATTGCCATTGCCATTTTGTTATCTGTCATCACATGACACTTTCAAAGTCTCATATGAAGAACATGGATTCTTACCGGTGGTGTGGTTTGCAAAACATATATTATTTTTTTACTTCTTTCTTTCTGTTGTGATCTTTGCTGAATAATTTTAATGGTACGAGTTTTTGAATTGTTAAAACAACCAGGCACTGTTAAGCAGAATGTAAAAGTTTTATATATTTCCCATTTAATTTGATGAATTTCTCTGAATGCATGATTATTGTCTCCAAATGTTGGACTTAACAACAACTCCAATTAATTTTCCGACAACCTCCAAGTCGGACAGTCCAATTTAGATCGTTTTAAAAGCAAGTGCAACTTATAACCAAAGAAAGTAATTTTTTAAAAAAGGAATTTAATTTTTATAAACCAAATAAAATAATATACTAATTTCTTAGAAATTGAAAAGTTTTCTCACACACTTTTCTTAAGATTTAAGATGTATAAATTGATTTTAACTTAATAAAGAAGTTTAATTTATTTTATGATTTAAGAAAGATAAAAGATTTAGTTTCATATCTTTATATCTTCAAAATTATTAGTATCACAATTTTGATGGTGGAATATCTTTTGGTATCCAAAATAATTCAATTTAACATTTAACAGGTACTATAAAATTCCTATTTATTAAAAAGAACACATTGATGTTACAACCTTATACACAAATATACAAGAATTAACTACGGATAAGACACAAATATACAAGAATTTATACAAGAACTAACTAGTGATAAGTTAGTAAATTATTTATATAACAATCAGTTTTTATTATTAATAAAAATTTATAAAATAGTTTTAAATTAGCATTTAAATTAGTTATTAAGATTTTAAATTTTAAATTAGTCTCTAAAATATTAATATAAACTAATTTAGAATATTTTATTTTTATCATAAATATATTTAATATTTTTTTAGTATAATTGATTTATATATTTTTTATGGCAGAGTACTTGCCAAGAATTCAAAAAAAAAAAAAAAAAAACAAACATGAGGGGGAGGGAGGAGCGATGGAAGAAACATGAGGGAGGTAAACCACAACACTCTTCTTACAACTACACTACTTTCTTCTTCTCAAAATTTCTAGGGAGCCATGGAAAATATGATATGTTTAAGATCTTTTAAAGGTGGGCAAGGGTGAAAAAAGTCTTCATATCACGTAAACTTAATAGGTGGGGAAGAAGATTTGGTTTTGTGAGGTTCTTTGACGTGGAAAATGTGGTTTAATTGGAGAAGGAGTTGGACCGGATCTATATTGGCAACATGAAACTCAATGTTAACATACCAAGATATAGAAGAGTTGGGGTTGAACAGGAGGGTGGACCTTCTAGAGAGATAAGGAAACAACCTGTTTATGAACATGTGAAGAATAGAAGTAAGGAGGTGTGGAGGGAAAATAAAGGTAAGGAGGCATGGAGGACTCATAAAGAGAAGCAATCTTATGCAGATGCAGTGAGGAAAACCTCACAAGGAAAATGGAAAGGCCCCATTGTTGAAACCAAGCAACAAGTTTTGCCATGGATGGTAAACAGTGTGGTTTTGGCCATATGTCTCTCGATCTTAACTACGATTTATTGTGTGAAGAATTTATTAAAAGGGGGATGAGTATGATTAGACTGAGGTATATGGGTCATAACTTGGTTCTATTAACCCGAAAGGAAGGAGAAAGGATGAAAGACCTTATCCTGTTAAACAAAGAATGGTTTGAAAGTGTCTTTGAGGTCATTGATCCATGGTCAGAATCCTATGTAGCAGGACATAAGATTGTATGGGTGAGATGTTATGGTCTACCTATATCATTATGGAATAAGGATTGCTTTGCAAAAGTGGTTGGAGAAGTGGCCACTTTGGTATCGGTAGATGAAGCAACGGAGTCGTGGGATAACCTCAATTATGCAAGAATCCAAGTGTGTTTGCTTAAGTCCGGTAATGCAAGGATTTCAAAGGGAATTCAGATTAACGGGGAAGTTTATAATATCAGTATTGTTGAGGAAATTCCTAGTCAAGTTGGAAGTACGTGTAGATGCACCTACAATTACTAAGTTTAGTCCGATAGTGTATCTTCGGAGGATTCCTTTGTCGAAAAAACTGTATTCTCAGCGAGGAGTAGTGACATTAAGGGAAAGAGCGGTGAGGGGGCGCTACGGTGGCCAGAGGAGTTCAAGGGGGGAGGAAAGGTACGTTCATCGCATGAGGCAAATGGGGAGCTTTTGGAGGAATTATCTAGTCATAGGAAGGTTCAACAACAGAAAAGTGGCCCTCCTTAAATAAATAAGGCAATGCGTATGCAAACAAATTCTGATGGTCGTGTAGCTTTCTCTGTGTCACAAAAGGTCAACTAATGCATGCCTTAATATTCAAAAGTTGTGAATAACCTAATTGAAGTTGTTGAGACTTCTAGTGCAAACACTTTTAGGCCCAAAATGGGTAAGGCCCAATCATGATGTAGCAGAGCCCAAATCAAAGAGGGAAGATGTGGGGATGGGGTGATGGGTCAAGTGCACGATGGTATGAGGGTATCGAAGGTCACGGTACATGGGGTAGCAACTTGAATGATGCGAGAGGGGAAGCTTGTGGCACAAACCTTATAAAGGCTGTGTTCTTTGTGAGAGACGGGGGAATCAAGTGTGCAATCGTGGTGGAGATCCAAAGGGGGAGTAGGGTCTTTGCATTATGGGAACGACTTGTCATCTAGGTTAAGCATAACCTTTAAAGATATAGCTGAGAGTGATATCATTAATTGTAATAATCAAATCAAGATTGATAAGAAGATAGTTGAACCAATTATACTTTGGGAGTTGGGTGAACAACTAAGGATGTTATGCTTAGGGGATGAAGATGAGGTGATTAGAGAATTTGAACGAATGGAGGAAAGGGATCATGAAGTTTTGAAGAAGTTTGAGGAGGGCAACACAAATGGTTTTTTATGATAATTGTCAGCTTGAAATATTAGAGGTCTAGGGGAAACTAAGACAAGATATATCAAACAAATTATTGTTAAGGAGGGTGCAGAGTTCTTATACTTGCAAGAAACAAAAACTACTGTATTATCATATTCCAGATGCTATTCGGTGTGGGGGGATTATAATGTTGGGTGGGTACATAATGAAGGTGCAAGTGGTGCAGAGAGTAGTTTATCTATGTGGCATAAAGATGCGTTCAGCTATGACAATCATGTGGTGGGAAGGGGCTTCATAATTATTTTTAGGCAGCAATATCAAATAAAAAACTAATTGTGTTGTGGTCAATGTATATGCAGTGTGCAATTTGGCTGACAAGGTTGCTTTATAGGAGGAGCTAACGAATATTAAAAGCACATATCAAAATATGGTACAATGCCTTTGTGGTGACTTTAATGCTATTAGGAGAGAAAATAAGAGGAAAGGTGTTAGGGGAAATGGAAGCCAAAAAAATGAAATTAGCGGTTTCAACAGTTTCATTGAAATGAACTATCTTTTGGACTTACCAATTGTTGGAAAGAAGTATACTTGGCACAAAGCAAATGGTTCAGCAAAAAGCAGACTTGATAAAATACTTGTATAAAATAAATGGCTCCAACATTGGCCAATGTGCAAGCAATATGTCCAATTGAGGGCGATGTCAGACCATTGTGTTGTAGTGGTCAAATCCTTGGTCATAGATTGGGACCCAAAACCATTTAAGTCCATTGATGCTTGGCATCAGGAGCTGGGGTTCAAGGCGTTGGTGAAGGACAAATGAATTCCTACTCTGTACAGGGAAATAGTATATCCAAATTCAAAGATAAGCTGAAAATTGTGAAGGTTGACCTTAAAGTATGGAACCGAGATGCGTTTGGGTGTATGGATACAAATAAGAAAAGGATCATGAAGGAAATTAAGGATTTAGATGTCCTTGATAATAATAATGACCTTGACGAATAGCTAAGCTGAAAAGAATGGAGCTTATAAGTCAGTTGAGAGTAATTCATAAAAAGTTTGGATCTCTCTTTAGGCAAAAAGCCAGAGCAAATTGGTTTAAACATAGGGATATCAATTCAAAATGCTATTACTCTATAATTAGGTGGAGAAGTCTTAAAAACAAGGTAGGAAATCAATGGTGTGAGAACTCGAAAGTTGTTTGAAGGGAAGCAAGAAAATTGTTTGAAGATAGATTTTAGGTGACTCATGATTGTGGGGTCAGTTTGAGTTCTGTTGACTTTAAAACTCTGTCTTTGAAGATTAGTTTAAGCATGATCTCTGATGAGGAAGAAGTAAAGGAAGCGGTTTGGCAATATGAAGGCTCAAATAGCCCAGGATCGGATGAGTTTAACTTTAACTTTATCAAGTATAACTGGGATACTCTTAAGTAGGACATTGTGGAAGCAGTGCTTTGTTTTCAAGAAACGGGTTGCTTTCCGAAGGGATGTAATACTTCCTTTATATCTTAGTACCTAAAGTGAGAGATCCCACAAATCTCGATCAATAGAGACCTATCTCTCTAGTAGGCGCTCTATATAAAATCATTTCCAAGGTGTTATCCTATCGGATTAAGAATGTTCTCCCTATGGTTATTGATGACACTCAATCAACCTTCTTGAAGGATAGAGGAATTTTAAATAGTGTCCTAGTGGGACTTAACGGAAAGAACCAATTTAGATTTATTTTAAAAAACATAAGAACCAAATTGATTTTTTTAAAAACCACTGTACTAAATTGGATATTGACCCCAAATGTAGGGACGAATAAGGTAATTATACCAATATAAAATGTTAAATTAGTTTTATCTACATTTCTGTGTCCCCAAATCCACAACAATCAGTGGATGTAAACCAAATAAGTTTGTGTCATTCCATCTAGGTGAACAATATTTATCCGGATCCAAACATAAGCTAAGATATTTGAGTTTCGAGTTGTTAACATTTCAACTTCACTCCTCCTAATCTCCTCATGTAATCCCATTATCCTTAGTTATTCCTTGTCTTGGGAATAGTCTGCTTCCAAAAGAAGAAAGCAATCCAAAAAAAAAAATGCTAACTTGAAGTTGAACAAGAGAAATTTATAGAAAATTCATCTTTGATGTGAATGAAAATTGGGAAATTAGGATTTTGAGAGAACGAAGTGGTTGAAGAAGATGAATAGTTATGATGACTTGAACAAATAGTCAAAGTTAAATTTTATTGATATGACACATGACAAACTCGTTAATATCATCTATTGACAAGGATGTAATAAAAAATTTCAAATGACTACACTTTTGTAAGGGGTGAAACACAATTTTTCATAAAAAATAACATATTTAATATTAAAAATTATTCATTTAAAGAATTGATCTTTCAATAATTTTTTTTTTCTAATATGAGAATAAAAGTATCTATTAATAATACCACATGTTGAGGAGTGAAGAGAAAAAAAAAGGATATCTACCTCTCACTCACCTTGGATTTTTACTATACAATTCCATAGTAAGTGGATTTTAATATGTGTGTGAGAGCCTTTCTTTTCCAAGTTTGCATTGTAGGAGACTTCACTGGGCACCAATATATATACATCCCATTTGTCATGATCATGGTTCCTCCTGGTTTGTTTCCAACCCATCTTCTTCCATTCCTTCCCCAAGATACTGTTGCACTATCAACACTGAAGCAGTGGTTGCAAAATCTGATCTAGACTTTCTGTATCCGAGTGAGGGGATTCAATCCATATAAACAAACTCGTCATCTCTCCTCCGTTTTTTTCCACTGTGCATGTTCACCATCCAAGCGGTCACCACAACCACGACCACGACCACCACAAAGTGTAGTAGATTGGAGAGAGAAGAGAAAAGGATGAGGGAGTTGAGTTTCGGTTTGTGTGTCACATCTTTCAATTCCACTCCTCTCTACCACATAAACACTTCTTTCTACCACATAAGCAACACTTGACGCTATAAGCTGGAACTTAACGAAAATGACCAATTTGGATACATTTTAAAAAACATAGGAATCAAATTGATTTTTTTAAAAATCACTGAAATAAATTGAATATTAATCCAAAATATAAGGACAAATAAGGTAATTATACTAATATGAAATATTAAATTAGTTTTATCTATATTTCTGTGTTCCCAAATCCACAACAATGAGTGGATGTAAACCAAATAAATCTATGTCATTCCATTTGGGTGTTTATTGAAAATTCATCTTTGAGACGAATGAAAATTGGGAAATTAGGATTTTGAGAGAACAAAGTAGTAGAAGAAGATGAAAAGTTATGATGACATGAACAAATAGTCAAAGTAAAATTTTATTGATATGAAACTCTATTTGACACATGACAAACTCATTAATATCGTCTATTAACAAGGATGTAATGAAAGGTTTCAAAGGACTACACAAACTTTTGTGAGGGATGAAACACAATTCTTCATTAAAAAAATATATTTAATTTTAAAGATTATTTATTCATTTAAAGAATTGATCTTTCAATAATGTTTTTTCTAATATACATGTTTTGAGAATAAAAGTATCTATTAATAATACCACATGTTGAAGAGTGAAGAGAAAAAAAAAGGATATCTACCTCTCACTCACCTCGGATTTTTACTATGCAATTCCATAGTAAGTGGATTTTAATATGTGTGTGGAAGCCTTTCTCTTCCAAGTTTGCATTGTAGGAGACTTCACTGGGCACCTATATATATATATACACACACACACACACATCCCATTTGTTATCATCACGGTTCCTCCTGCTTTGTTTCCAGCCCATCTTCTTCCATTCCTTCCCCAACATACTGTTGCACTATCAACACTGAAGCAGTGGCTGCAAAATCTGATGAAGCCAACAAGTCTCCAATTGCCCCTAACTCATGACACTCACTCCAATCAGTGAGTCCTGCTGTGAGTGGTGATTTATTTCCTTGGCCTCTCCCAATTATGAAAAGGTCATGAATATCATATATTGACCTTATTGCTGATACTGTCTGCTCCCCATTGTTAACCATTTTCTCGACATAAACAACTGAGTCATCATCCTCATGGTCTGTTCTAAACCAATTTATAAACCTCTCATCAAGTTTCTTCTGAGTTTCCTTATCCGTTTTCTCTGTTAGTAGCTTAGATTCATCAGGGTTGGGGTCACTATGATGATGCATAACTTCTTCCCCATGAACAAAACGCATCACAGTAAGGTTTATCTCAGGACGTTCTAACATCCTCCATGCATAGCTCAAGGCTTCTCTATCATGAGGCCCTCCAAAGAACAACACTGCCACATTGTGAGACTTTTGATCTGGAGCCAGATGACTGCACATACTCAACCCCCTATCCACTAGAATCCCAACGGAGCAAGGTGCTTTGCTTAGAATATTGAGGTTCACAGTGCGGAATGAAATGTTCGTGGACTCCATTTCACCATCAACCGTTTGATTTTTGTGGAAAGGGACGATTATGAAGGCCACACGCTTTTCGTGAGCCAAGTTGCATACGTCCTCATGCATGGTGGAGTAAGGGGATATTACTGATGAGGGCTGCACTGAGACGTAGGAAGCTTCTTGCTCATAGTTCTGAAAGGCATTGACTATGTGTTCAGTTTGAGCTAGAGTCTTGTTATAGGTTGCTTGATCTGGCTTCTTGGTATGATTATGAAGAATGAGTAATGCAGATGCATGGCCACTGAGTTCGGTCAAATGGAGCAGGTAAATGCATATTGGGGACTTATTTGAAGGGTTAGAGGCGTCAAGGAGGCTAATCATTGTTGGCACATTTCGAGGGGTGTGGATACAGACTAGGACTCTGAACTCTGATTCTCTGTATGACATTTGAATGGTTCTTCTTTTGTAAGGTATCACCCCCCTAGATGGTTTGTATATAAATGACATCCCAGGTACAATCACTGCGGTCATTAGTACGGTTATAAGCATCAAGCTTGCAAACGATTCGCTGGTCAAAACCTGTAAGCAATTCAGCAACAATGATGTATGTAATAGTAACACTAGTGCAAGTGGTAGTACCTTTTGATCCTTGCCAACGCTAATCACAATAATTTCAATAACGCCTTTTGTATTCATGAGCAAGCCAAGGGCTGCTCCATCACGAACTGATATTTGATAATAGAATGCAGCAGCTATAGTTCCAATGATTTTGCCAATGCAAGCCAAAATTACAAGAATGATCAAAATTGCCCATGTGTAGAACCCTTTGAGCAGTCCAAGATCAGTTTTAAGGCCATTAGAGGCGAAAAATAGAGGGAGCAAAAGCAATGTTATAAAGTCCTCGAGCCTTTCCACAATAGAGAGCCCTATAGGTCCATTTGGGATTGTCATACCAAATATAAAGGCTCCAAGAACTGCATGGGTTCCAATAAAATCTGTGATCAAACCCGAGATCATCACACCTGATAATATTATGCACATATAGAGATCACTGAATTCTTCACCCTCCGGGGTTGTCCTTATCATCCACAAGATCCCAGGTCTCACAAGAAAAATATTAAAAACAACAAACCCTCCAGTGGCCAAGAAAGTCGACAAGAGAGACAAAGAAGCCTCATCATTACGCTCTACCAAATTAATAGACAGAACCAAGAGCACACATGAAATCAGATCATTGACGAGTGCAGATGAAAGAGCAATCCTTCCTAACTCAGAGTTGATGAGTTTGAGCTCGGCAAGGATTCTGGCAAGAACAGGAAACGCTGCCACAGAAAGAATTGAACCAATGAATAGGATGCTAGCGGTGCTTCTTTCTGATTCTCCGTCGAATTTGATCAAATAGACAGAGAAAAGAGATCCAATTGTGAAAGGCAAGATCATGCCTACAACTGCTATGGCCACTGCTTTACTACCTATGCGTCTTAATGATGTTGCATCCATTCCCACTCCCACCAAAAACATAAAATATACGATGCCAACATTTGCCATTGTCTCAATCAAGATCTTTCCCCTTGGAGGAAAGATTACATCAGCAAATACTTCGCTTTTCCCAAGAACCGAAGGACCCAGTATTATGCCTCCCTACACACATGCATGCATGTAATAACGTAACATTAATTAATTGTGATTTAAAACTATGATTGGATTCATACTAGAGAATGGAATAAGATTATTATATGGTAAAGGGAGTAACCATGAGTTCAGAAATAACGCGTGGCTGGCGAATGGGCTTGAGTATGAAGATAAATAAACGGGTGACAACGACAATTAACATTAGTTGCAAGAGAAAGAGAGGGAGAGCATAGTTCAAAGGGTTTTCCTTTTGCCAAAACCCTTCTGATGTTATCATCGTGGCTGCATAGCATACTATTTGTTTCGTTTCATTTAAATGAAACGGCACTGCAACTTCTCCCGCTAGCAATCTTTCTTTCATTGCCTCTTCTACTCAATCCCAATATATATACCGATCTAGCTTCTTTGCAATCTTTCTTTCATTGCCTTTTCTACTCAATCCCAATATATATACCGATCTAGCTTCTCTGCTTCATTGCCTGAGTTTTACTATGTCACTCTCACTGTGTACAATATATGCATGTGTGTACAATATATGCATGCATGACCTAATTTGCATGCAAAAACCCAACGGAATAGAATCTGTGTTTGGGTGATGAATAAAATTCAAAGTGAGAAAATAGGGAAGATGAAAAATGAGAGAGAGGTCTTTTGCTTCTTTTTCTTGATGAAACCTAGAAATAATGAGAGAAGTCAGGATCGTTAAGTTTTGATGGTTATCCACTCAAGTGGGACCTCTACTCAATTTTCATGGCTATGTTGGGGTCCCTGTTTTAAGATCGGTAATGAGATTAATATCCACTTATTTTGTCATCCACTATTTCTGTTTTAATTTTTTTTTATACCTCGTCCAAAGTAAAAATAAGATTAAATAATCACATTTTTTAATTAATTTTTTTTTTGGATTTTTGACATTTTTTTTATATCACTTATGTTGTTAAAATAATTTTTTTCTTCATCTCATTTATATATATCACTTATGTTTGTTAGTAATAATTTTTTTATTATAGTTAGAACTATAACATTTTGTTTATATACGTATTCTTTAGTATTCTCAAGTAATTAGAATTTTTAATTAAAAAGCAATTATAATTATAGTAAAATACATTATAAAAACTAGCGGAAACATAATTTTTTGTTTTTATCATTTATATATATATATATATATTCAGTATTAAAATTTAATTAAATAAATATGAATACAAATAAAAAGACACATAAATTATTTAAGTGATATATTGTGAAAAACATAACCAACATAATAGTTATATATGCTAAATTTACAAATATCATGTAATTTTGTACATATGGTAAATTTACAAATCTCATGCAATTTATATAGATAACATAATAGTTAACCATGAATTTGGTGTCTTAAAAATAGTAATTTAGAATGTCATGATTTTGCCGTAATAAATTCTAAAACACCAAATAAAGATTGGTATTCAAGATGTTTTTCATTTTCCATTCATTTAAAAGAAGTAAAACATTTGTTCAATGGTTATTGTTAGTTTCTTTTTATAATATTTAGTCTCCAAGTTTGTCTTTCACGTTTTAGGGTTAGTTTTTTATTACTTATATTTTTAATTTTGTTATATAATCTATTAAAATCTAGAAAAATAATATTGGAAAAAATATTTAAAAAATTATAAAATATAAATATTATTAATGATAACTGTAAAGTAAAAGTAAGAAAAAATAAAAAATAGATTATTAGTGTATAGTATTTGCTCTTATACATTGACCACAAACTTCATTAACCTTTCCTATCTTCTCCTTCAACATTACATTGTTAATTTTATTACTTTCATTCTTATTGGTAACATGAACCAAAGTCTCGGAATGAAGTTCCCTTAAATCAATCAAAAGCAAAGACCCTCTAATGATAGAGGTAAAGTAATTTTAGAAACAAAAATCATATTTACAAAATGTTGCAGTTTAGATTTGATTCAAACTTTTTCAACTTGTGAGCACTTCAATTCTGAAAAAATGACAATATATTTTATCTAAATTCAAAAAATGTTCTATCAACTGCTCTGTAATTATTTTTTTAAATAATATCAAAAATATGCTTTGATAATTACTCATACAAAATGGCAGTATAACTAGAATAGAATAATAAAATAAAAGAATAAAATAGAAATAGAATAATAAAATGAAATAAAATAAAATAGGAATAAGTCTGTATATATTAAAAATAGTTATAATGGAAAATTCCCTTTATATATCCTTTTTTTGTACTTGTAGAAACTCTTGGCTTATGTGGTCTAAGTGTCATGAGTAAATAGGGTTGACATCGATAGATCATAGGAAGACAAAAAAAATTTCGAAAGCTTCAGGATGAACTGTGTCAAAGAAAGTGTTAATTAAATAAGGGGATGTGTGTGGATAGTAGTTGTAGGAGAGTTGTGGTTACATAGGAATAAACGGATTTTCAGAGATGACAAGATAGATCACATTGAAATTTTTACTCTAGCACTACTCTTGGTTATGGATAATGTCTAGTTTTTTTTCGTATTCAAACTGGTGTTTTGAGCCATTAATTTGCATAATGCCTTGAGCCATTAATTTGTATAATGTCTCTTTAGGAGACAGTTAGCATGAGTAATAGTTTTCAGTTGACGTAAGAAGGTTAGATGATAATCGTCTTTTGTATAAGGGTTAAGTATCCCTGAAATATCTCTTATTTATTTATTTGTTTCTTGTCGATAAATATAAATATATATATATATATATATATATATATATATGTATAAATAAGATATAGATATTATTGTTAATCTATGAAACAAAGTACTTGGATGATGGTAAAAGAAGACAACGAGCATATTTATACATCTTAGCAAGGAATACATTTAAACAAAGAAAGAACAGTTTAAAAAAAATAAGGGTATAATATTTCTTTATTCAGTTTTATACATTTAACTGATTTTATATGTTCTGCGAACCACACCCCTGCTTAGAATCCATAATCTCTTGGTATGAGACTTTGAAAGTGTCATGTGATGACAGCTAACAAAATGGCAATGGCGAGTCCAGCACTTGGCCATGTATTCCCTTGCCTATTGTATGCTTGCACACCATTCTGTAAACAAAAATGAAAAGCATGAGATGCATGAGACATGATTAAAACTGTTTAGGACTTCGTTACAAAACTATTAGGTTAAAGTGTATAATTGTAATTCAAATTTGAGCGTTGAAAGATAATTTATATTACCACATTGGGATTTGGAGCTGGTGCAGGCGTCTCTTCTGACTGGGTTGTTGTGGTAATATCTTCAAGAAGTGGGGCTGGGGGACTCCTCCGTATAATGGTTGGTTCTGGAGCCAGAGACTGCGAGTGGTGTCTCTTGTGCTTGTGCCTTCTTCTCCTGTGTTTGTGGGGAGGAGGTTCTGGCGTGTCATATTCGGGTGCTGGTGCTGGTGTTTCAATCGAAGGCGTTGGTGCAGGTGTTGGCGTGTTACTTAGGGGTGAAGGAACAGGTGATGGTTTTGGCGCTTTCTTTTTGTGTGCAGGTGCTGGTGTTGGCGCTGCTGGTGCTTCGGCTGGTGTTGGGGATACTTTTGGAGTAGGCAATACTGGTGAATCAGTTGGTGTTAATGACAGTGGTGGTGGTGAAATAGGTGCTTTTTTGGGTGGTTGTGGTGATCGGATTTTGGGGGATGGGGGCTTCGGACTTAATGCTGGTGTAATCTTGGGAACAGGTGGTTTCATAGGTGCTATTTTTGGGGGTGTTGTTTTGGGAACGGGTGGTTTTAATGGAGCTACTTTTGGAGGTGTAGTGTTGGGAACTGGTGGCTTCACTGGAGAGGAGATTGGTGGTAAAGGCTTGGGTTCTGGTAATTTCACAGGAGCAGATGCTGGAGAAGTAGCTTTTGGAATTGGTGATTTCACAGGAGCAGATGTTGGAGATGTAGCTTTTGGAACTGGTGATTTTACAGGAGTAGATGTTGGAGATGTGACTTTGGGAACCGGAGATTTCACAGGAGTAGATAATGTTGGAGATATAGCTTTGGGAACTGGTGATTTCACAGGAACAGCTGATTTTGGAGATGAAACCTTGGGCACCGGTGCAGACGATGTTGGAGATGAAACCTTTGGAACTGGAGACTTCACAGGAGTAGCAAATGATGTTGGAGATGCAGCTTTGGGAACTGGTGATTTCACAGGTGCAGATGTTGTTGAAGATGCAACCTTTGGAACTGGTGATTTACTAGAAGTGGGAGAGGTTGTTACTGGTGGTTTCCTTGAGGGAAGAGGGGTTGCTATGACAATGGGAGGCTTTGTCGCAGAACTGGGGGAAGCTGCATTTGGCAATTTGGAGGGTGAAGATGTGGTTGCTGGTATTGGCTTGCTAGTTGAAGTGGGAGAAGATGCTTCTTGTTGTTTGGCTGATGGTGCAGTTGGAGTTTTATTTGGCAGCGTAGAGGCAGCATTTGGGTTTGTGGTTGGTAATGTTGAAGGTTGCAAGGGGGTACCTGTTAGTGTTTGGGCATTTATTGTGGCTAGCGAGTAGGTAAGACTAGCTAAAGCCAACGCCCAGAACACTGCAGCCATTGTGTGTTGGAAGTGATTTGGTAGGGTAAATTAGGTTGATATTTATGGCCTGTGGATTATGGCTATGATTGGATTAGAAGGTTGAGATGTAGATGACAAAGTAACCATGTAAGAGGAGATGTAGCCTTCGTGTGAATGCAACATTAATGTAAACAACAGAAAAAGCATAGGATCTCTTGTAATAAGACCTACGCAACCAAAACTCTCTCTTTGGATTTAACTTCCCATAGTTGCATGCTATGAGAATACAAGTTTACCTATTATAATTGCCATACACATGACCAAAGTTCGTAGGGGTCATTACCTTCTGTTAATATCTGATGAACCAACATACCAATGTGATTAAGATGTTTTCTCTTTCCCACAGGAAATCTCAAAAGTTAAGCCACTAGCTTTGCTCCAAAAGAATGAAAAAGAAACAAAATCAACAGGATGATGGAGATTATACTACTCACAATTCATAAAGGAATAAAAAACCATATCAGAAAGGATGTGGGGTCGCTGAGTTTCATATTCTAGAACTACATGTTTCATAATCTTACTGCATAATTGTTTCGATAACTTTAGTTATAAGTACAAATGACTATGTTTTTTAATTTCATTTTGTTATTTTCACTGAAATTTTTAAAACGTATTGCTTCTATACTTAAATCGAAATGCATGTTTGAATCATAGCCAATTGTTGTCTTTTAAACTAGCAGGACAGGGTTTGAATCATAAATATTACTACGAGTTGCAATATGTTTTGTTTTGGTTAGAGGAAGTGGTGAAAAAGCTAATCTCTTGTTAATCCTGGTTCATGCTTTTGTCCAATAGAAAGCTAATAATTTTAAATTAGTCCCATACTAAAAAAGTATAAAATAATCATTTATTAAAAACTGCATTGGTTGGGCTGACGCTAAAGGGCTGTATTTTCTTATCTATATTTAATATAACGTTGTTCTAACCACTGATAGTGAAATGCATTTTACTATTTTTTTTCTTTTATTAGTGTTTGTTTAATTGAAGTTAATAAACAATATTTTATTATGTATTTTCTTTTGTTATAGTTTTGGTTTAATTGAAATTAATAAGCAATATTTTATTACGTGTTTTATGTAGTGTCTGCTTTAGCCTATGCTATTGGCATTTATTAAAAAAATTACGAACGGCAATGGGATATTCTATTACGTAAAAACACATTAATTCATTTTTTCTATGTTTATTTTAGTAAGAAGGAAATGCATGTTAAAATGAGCTAAAAACATGAGGAAAAGAAAAGGAAATTAACATGTTAAAAAAAAATGACATTGACCGAAGTCTTTTGGGTGTTTATTACAAACCATCACTATCAATTTTCCAAAGGTTTAGAAAGACCATTCCATAAATACTATAAATGTTGAGGTGAGGTATATCTCTACAGTGTTGAAAATAAGCATCACCTAAGCATTATATTGATTACTTTTTCTTAATATAAATAAAACACTTAAATTGTTTCTTAAACATATTGTTAATATTTCTCTCTTTCATAAAGTTAACAATTTTCAAATGAATAAAACCTTTTAATTGAACGAAAACTAAAGAGGGAAAAGGGTACCATTTTTTGCCACATTAATCAAGAAACAGAATTTCAAAATGCACTTAGGCAAGCAATTTCATGTAGTGATTTTAAAATATGATTGCACTTGTCCACAATGCAGTGACAAAGACATTATATGATACTATCTTATATGCCCAGAAAGGAATTGTTGGCATAATTTCACTGAGATATGGTTAGAGAAATTTAAAAACAAAAAACAAAAAACAAAAAAACAAAGATAAAGGGAGAAAGAATATGAAAGTGTGCACCCCTCCTCCAAGTAAAAGAAAATTATTGCAAACAAACTACTTTCTTATCATAGCAATATCTCTTGATCCCACATTGTTTGCCTCAAATCTTGGGTCAACTCGTATTTTTGTTTGCCAACCTCATATATGTCACATGGTTATAAGACAATATCTAGTATGGCATCAAAATCCATCTTGGTAAATCAGTTATTCTTGTAGACTCACCTGTTATCACAGACATCTGTGTTTTGCATGGAGTGTTCGAAAGGTCCCAAGTCGCATATCTCAATTCTTGGGATGTGGCACCACACTACTAGCATCTTAATATTCAAAATGTCTGAACCAAATATGTGATCCACAACTACATTCAAGTTCTTAGGTTCTTCTTTGAAGGTCTGAATTCACATTTCTATCAAATAGATTTTTTTTCCTCCTACAGTCCTACAGTTATATAGAGCAGCAACCTAAAGCATATAGCTCAAAATGGTAAACACCAGAAAGCAAGATGGCCATTTATCAAAAGCACAAATACGATGGTTTGATTACTCATTTACACCCCTAGCTGTAAGGTTCACAATATAAAAGAAAATTGACTTATAGCTAAGACCAGCAAAGCTGACTTCATAGTCTGAAATCACGATTAAAATATAAACATCCAAAATGAAAACCATAATCTTGATGAACGTGAACTCTCAAAATAAACCATCACCCCTCTAGGCCATGAATTCGGAGCAAGATTTTATCACAAAATGATCCTAGAAAACAGTACCAAATGGTTAAGTAAACAACCTGGTTTGGCACTCAGAAAATTAGACAAGGATCCTTTTTTCCTACTGCTGCATCATGTCAACATATAAATATGAACACGATGCCCCAAGTACAGCAATCGCAATGTGTTAACATGGCTCAAGCTACAAACATGACCAGAATAATTGCTCCGAGAAGATAGAAAAGGTCAAAGGTTTATAATAAAAAAGAATGGGTAGACTGAACCAAGTTTGAACTTGAGGAAGATTAAAGTGGGAAAAAGGGTAACATTCTCATCCACATTTTAACGAATGTAGAATCAGAATTTCTAAATAACTAATATGCAATGTGATGTACAGGTGATATTAAAATATGATTGCACTAGCCCACCACAATGCAAAGCCAAAGACATCATTTAGATACGATTCTATATGTCTTGAAGAGGATTGTCAGCATAGCTTCACTGATAAAAAGTTAAAAGAGGAAAGAAGATGAAAGAACCCACCTCCCCCACCCACACCCAATATAGGTATCGCAAACAATTACATAAAACTAACTTTTTGCTGAGAGCAAGATATAGCCACAACTATAAACAATTTTGTGAACAGCAAAATGCTACTACCGATCCTAATATTCAAAATATGTCTGAAACAAATATGTGACCACAAATACCTGCAAGTTCCTTAGAAGTTCTTGAGTCTTTCTTTGAAGAACTGATAATACCAAACAGATCTTTTAATCTTTCCCATTGCTTCCATTCGAGCTGATACCATTAGCTCCCTCGAGGAGCTTTGATACTAAATTGACAAAAGGCAGAATAAAAAAAAGTGAGAAATATGTATTGGTAACTTCTCTACACAGAGAACGAGTCCTCTTTACATGGTAATATCAGTACCTATGAAGGAATTGAATAACAGTTTAATGGAGCTATGCTCCTCGTAAAATGATTGAAACAGAGAAATTTTCTTTACAAGGTGATATCAGTAGCTATGAATTGAATAACAATTGAATGGAGCTATGATCCTAGTAAAATGATTGAAACAGACAAAATTTAACAATTCTAAGATAGGCCACTTCTCTACTCTCCCCCCAAACCAATCACCAATTGATAATTCTCCTCCCCCTCCTTTCAGTTATCCCTCACCCCCTTCTAATCTTTTCCAGCCTGATATTTTTAATCCCTTGCACCAATTTACCTAGACCACCTGTTCATTCGGTCATCTTAGCTGTCTCTCCTCCCTTATCACTTATTGCTGCTGCTCACATGCCTCTCCTCCACTTGCATATACCCAAGAACTTCAGGGTCCATCAGCCCATTAATTTCCTCCACTTCCCCCTCTTATCTTTTTCCTTTCCTCTTATAGACTTGTATATTGGACCAATAAAATGAATTCACATTTATCTCCAGTAGACTTGTTTTCCTCCCACTGTGATAAAAGTGATAGTTCAGCAACCTGAAACATAGCTTTTCATGGAAAACATCAGAAGCAAGACTACCGTATACCACATGCATAAATATGTCAATAAATGAAAATGATGTAAAAACCTTGCAATGCTAGTGTTAAAAGCATTACCTTTTCCACCTGCTAAAAGCCACATAATATGCTAGCAAGGATTTAACAACTAAATAAGTTCATCCTTGACAAAACAAAACTGTTTATCAACCCAACGGCTAGGAAATTAATGATTGACCCAGCGAGATTAACAAAACAAATGACTATAAAAATTCAGATTTACATAAACCCATCTGCAACAGAAGAATATCATTATATCACTACACGTGCAAACATATCCAATTTCATTTTCCTTGTCTTCTCAGTACAAGTGAAAAAGCAGATAACAGCAAAACACATAATTAGCCGTAAAAAATTATTATATAAACAACAGAGTCGTTAAGAAATTAAGGAAAAAGTTGGATAGGAATTGGGAATGTAAGAAAATAAGATTGGGAATTATCCCATTTATATTCCTGATTCCTGATTTGAAGCGACCTGAAGTTTGTGTGCTGTATAGGGATTATAAACAGTTATTTTAAAACATGTTTCATGTTTAGATCATTAATATATACTTTAAGTTTTCTTTTTTCTTAATCAAATAAACAAAATGCTGTCTACAACATATGAAAGTGATCAAACTTCTGAATTTCAGCTAGAAGGGTCACCAAAATCTGAACAGCCATGGCGTATTTTCTTCAAATGTCAGATAAACGCCATCCCACAACGTCAATTTTGGCCACTTTTCTCGTACCAAAAACTCAGTGTCCAAGCCCTCCATAGCATATTCACCAACCATCAACCATTCCAGCAATAAAAGACCACGCACACTTCTCCAAAGATCAAACATAACTTCAGCTCTTTAAAAGTGGTTACCACTGTCAAACTTCCATCGTTACCATGCCACATAAAATAAACTAAAACATATAAGTTATCATTTATACTCGTAAACAGGTTTCAATGGTTCTACAGCTAACAAAAAAAATCTAGAGCACTAAAACAGAATTGCATAATCACTCCAACACAATAGCAGCACCCAACTCCTTGAGCTTCTCCACAATGGGATTAGCCTCCTCCTTGGTGAGCCCATTCTTTAATACACAGGGAACCTTTTCCACCAAGTCCTTGGCTTCCTTTAACCCCAAGTCAGTGAAGGACCTAACTTCCTTAATGATCTTGATCTTGGCAGCAGCATCATACTTTTCCAACTTCATATCAAACACTGTCTTCTCCGCCGCAGCACTGTCCTCCGACCCAGGAGACCCGGCAGCCGGCGGTGCGAGAACACCAGCCACCGGAGCGCCATAGCGATGGAGACCCATCTTGAGCCGCCAGAGGACAGTGAAGTCGTGCCTGTCAAACCTGTTAAGATGGAGAAGCTCGTTGGCAATAGGCTCCACCTTCTGCCCACGCGCCTCCGTTGAGAGAGCACGCGTCAGGTTCACAAACCTTATGGCACACCTTGCCGCATGGTGAGACATTGCTTTTCCCTTCACCACACCAAATTTTCACTAAGTACAAATGCAAACTCAAATCGAAACCCGAATCATGAGAAACAACAAACGAAAAGTGAAAACATTGTTTGAGAACTAACGAAAAAATTGTATAACGGAATTTACTCCTAGATCAGAACAGTTCAAGTTTTGTGTTGAGATGAAGAACATGATTGGCAATGACGAGCGGTGGAAAGCATTATTAATTAAATATAATAAAAATTAGAAAAATATGAGAGAATTGGAAGATGTAAGGACATACGATGGGAGAATTTTCCGGCACCGGATGATGATGCAGTGCTGCGGCTACGCCAGGGGTTCGCTTATGTTTGAATGTTGTTATGTTCACAGATAAATAAATAATAAATATTTGGAAAATGTTATATAGATACATACATATATATATATATATATATATATATATATATATATATATATATATAATATATCTATAATTATTAATAAAAATATTATTCATGTTTTATGTAATTCTTTTATTTTTTATAAATATAACTCATTTTATTTATTTTGTTATTTGTAAAAACACAACCTAACATTAATAATGAACATTTTTAATCGTTTTTTCTATATCTACTGTTTTTTATATTTTTATTATTTCAATACCTTTTTCTTGTGTATATATTTTGTTTGCCATCTCAATTTTATATATATATATATATATATATATATATATATATATCAAAATAATGATTCTTTATTTTACACATACTTTTTTTATTAATAATGCATATTTTGCTAGGCTTGAGACATATCTATTTTTCCTTTTTTTTAATTGGTAATATGTTTATGAATTAATTGTGCATCTTTTGTTTTAAATATAGTTTGATATTAGTTTTTTTAATTTTTATTAAGTAATTAAATCAACTTCAAGTTTTTTATTTTTTATTTATTTTTTTATTTTTTTATTTTTATAAAAGCTTTTATGGTAGGCATCACTATGCAACCTGACATCTCAACTAGGCTGACACCTCAAGTAACAACAATCATCTGCCATTACATGAAAAAAGTATTATTAAAAAAAATAAAAAAAGAAAGAAAATACAAAAATATGGGGGGACTAGACCAAAACCCATATGTTAACAAAAACGATACATAGGCAGACCATACCTATTCATAAAGAATTCTAATAACAGACTAGATGGAAGTCTATTATACTAATGAAATGATTCTCTATGAATAAATCCTAAATTAGCCAACTTATCAGCACACACATTCTCTTCACAAAAGATATGAGTAATCTTAAACCTGATTTTCCCACAGTAATTAATACTAGTATTCCATCGATTACGAATCAACCACGGAACATTAGTCCTATCAGAAAATGCAGCACAAACCAAAGAAGAATCACATTCCAGCCAGACATTAGTAAGCCCCATCTTTTGAGCTTCCTCCATAGCATGTATAACACCATAAAACTAAGCAACAATAGCAGTTTGAATATCAAGAAACGCAGAAAAAACACCAATAAATTCTCCCATACTCCCTCGGAAAATACCTCCACAAGTAGCACGACCAGGATACCCCTAGCAGCCCCATCAGTATTAATTTTAACCCAGCCTTGTGAAGGAAACTCCCATCTAACAGGAAGAGGACGAAGAACTTTACCATTACGAGTATTAATACCAAAAAATTTAATCACGTTGAAATCCAACATATCATTATTCATTGAAGCTTTAGAAGAATTTCCCACTAGACAAGTTAAATCTTTAATTACCGAAATAGCCGTAGAAACCTCAATCTTTTCCTGAAATCTAGCAAAATTCCTCATACGCCATATCATCCAAATAGAAAAAGTTATCACAACAAGCTTAATCAATTTCACCAAAGGACTACCATCACTTTTAATAAAAGAAAGAAGATCATCCTTATTAGAGAAATGAGAAGTAACAAAAATCTGCCGAACCCAACTCCAAATATGCACCGCATTAGAACATTCAAAAAATAAATGCTGAATAGATTCTTCGTGCTTTTCACAAAGCGTACACATAGAACATATATGCAGACCTTTATTCTGAATATGTAGATCTGTAGGAAGCCGCCCATGAAAAACCTTCCAGAGTACTAGAGTTTTGGAAGGCGGAATAGATGAAGACCAAATGAATTTACCCCAACCACTGGGAACTCCTTGTTCCAAGAAAAAAGTCCTAGCCAATTTAAGAGTGAAACGACCAGATTCATCTAGAGTCCAATTAGGAATATCTTGCTCCTCCCTAACCATGATATGGTTAAAAAAATGAGGCATCTGCTGTAAAGATAAAGGAATATTCCAATCACAACCTGTCCAAAACTGAGAGTGTATCTAGAATGATAGCACCATCAGATAACCCTGCAATATTTGCTAAAGAAGTAGTAGAACACCATTTATCATTCCAGAAATTAATAAAAGAACCTGTACCAACAGTCCAAGAAGTATAATCAAGTATAGTAGAATAAAACTGCTTAATTCCAGGCCAAAGAGATGAGGATCTATAAACCATTTTAAACTCGTATTTTGATTTAAGAACCCTGGCTTTCAAGAGCAAAGACCAAGGTTTGTTGCTATAAGCAAAGTTCCAAGCAAGCTTAAGGAGATACGCATAATTTTCATGCTGAAGGTTAATAATCTTCAAACCTCCATTCTCAAGAGGGGAACAAATCGTCGCCCAATTAACGGTAGCGATGCCTTTTTTCAGAATATCACCAGTCCAAATAAAATTTCGACACCACTGCTCAACTTGCTTAAGAAGTGAAACAGGTCATTTATACATATTAAAGCTATAAGCTAGAAATCCAGTAATCACCGTATTGACCAATTGAATCTGACCCATCATGCTAAGAGATTTACATTTCCAAGATGCTAGCTTCAATTTGACTTTATCAGCCAAAGGTTGAAGAAATCGACACTTTGGAGCACCAACAAAGATAGGCACTCCTAAATAATTGAACGGCAAACAACCATGACTACAGGAAAAAATACGTTGAATTTTGGTGACAAATCTTGCAGAATTATCCATGGTGAAAAAACTACTTTTAGAGTTATTAACATATTGACCAGAAAAATCACCGTATGTTTTAAGAAAAATACTCAAATTTCTAAGAGACTTAATATCCCCTCTACAAAAAACAAATATGTCATCGGCATATAAAATATGAGAGGGAGTGAGATAACCTTGTGGACTAGCCATATGTAAAATTTTCTTATCATTCACAAGCTTAGAGATACCTCTACTAAGAACTTCCTCTGCAAGACAGAAAAGTAAAGGAGACAAAGGACCACCTTGTCTAACACCTCTACTGCAAGGAAAAAAATCCACCAAACTGCCATTTATTCTGATAGATAGCATAGCTGAATGGAGAATTGTACTAATCCAACCAATAAACGAGGGGTGAAAACCAAAGCGTGTCAAAACTAGTAATAAGAACTTCCAACTCAGAGTATCAAAGGCTTTATGAATATCAACTTTGTAAGCCACATTACCTCCTCTAACCTTTTTAGAAAGCATGTTAATAGCTTCAGAAGCAATACCAATGCAATCCTGAATCTGTCTACCCTGCACAAACCCATATTGATTAGGAAAAATGATTCTAGCAGCCACAAGTGCAAGTCTATCTGCCAATATCTTGGAAATAATCTTAAATTTGAAATTAGCAACAGCAATTGGCCTGTAATCTTTAATGGAATCAGTACCCGGAATCTTAGGAATAAGAGATACCACATTACTGTTCATTCCAGGGAGAACCCAATTTTGTTTAAAAAACTGTTGAACAGCATTGCAAACATCTGTCCCAATAATGTCCCAACAAGAATGATAAAAAAACTCCACCAAAACCATCAAGACTAGGAGCACTATTACCATTAAGACTAAAAACAGCAGTCTTAATTTCCAAAGAGTCCGGACATTTAATCAACATCATATTCTCCTCAAAGGAAACTATTTTAGGAATATAACAACTAATAAAATCCTCCATACTACTTGTATTTGGAACATTAGAAATAGACTCAGCATAAAGATTTTTATAAAAGTCCAAAAATATGATCTTCAATGAGTTTAGGATCCTCAGTAACCTCATTATCAATCCTTAGACAATGAATCCCACTAGAATTATTTCTCCTTTTGACCACAACATGGAAAAAAGCAGTATTTCGATCTCCATCTTTGAACCATAACATCTTAGCCCTTTCTTTCCAAAACAAATATTGACAGTGAAGAGCATGATCAAGTTCCTCCTTAGCAATCTTTTCTTGACAGAGAAGTCCATCAATATCAGACAAACTAGCAGTCTCTAAGTTTTGTTGAATACCAAGGAGGAGACCCTGTTTAAGAAGAACTGCATTGTGAACATTACCAAAAGAATTTTTATTCCAGTCTCGGAGCTCAATTTTTAGCATTTTTAACTTATGTTGCAAAATAAGCATAGGACAACCAACAACCTTATTAGCCCAAGAATCATGAATAAGCTTCAAACATGAAATGTCCTGAAGCCACATAGAAAAGAAACGAAAATTGCTAACCTTCCTCAAAGAATTATTTGTAAGACTAGCAAGAATAGGGGAATGATCAGAACAATTTTTAACAAGAACCTGATAAGTACAAGAATCCCATTCATCCAGACACTCTCCATTACATAAAGCCCTATCCAGTCTTCTATGAATTCTATGCAACCCTCTCCTTCCATTACACCAAGTATAAGAAGATCCAGCAAAAGGCATACAAGAAAGATCATTAGTATTAATCCAATCAAGGAATTCATTACAAGAAACCTGATTAGGAGCCACCCCCCCTTTACAATCATCTGCTGAGAGCACAGCATTAAAATCTCCCATAATACACCAAGGCTCTGTGAAGGAACTAAGGTCCCTCTACAAAAATCATCTAGTCAAGTATGTGTTAGCACCATAAACACCTGCAAAACTAAAACATTTATTATGCAGAAGACAAGTTACCGAAATAAACTGATCATTGATCGAGAAATTTTGGACAAGATTAGGAACTGACAAACACCAAAGCTTAGCAGCTTTATTAACAATAGGTGACGTAGCCACCAAATCCATATTAATAGATTTGAAAAGAACGTCGAAAGCATTAGTGTACGGCACCATGGGTTCAGGAAGAAAAACCAGGAGGGGTTTATGTATTTTAAGTAAACTAATCAACATCTCCACAATTTTGTGGTTTCCCAATCCTCTAACATTCCAGAAAAATGAAGAGACCTTCATTGTGATGTTGTAGTGAGAACTGCCTTAGCAGTTGTTTTGGATTTGCCAGTCCCTTTAGGTGGTCTCCCTGGTTTTCTTTTAGTGTGAACTATTTCCTCTCCACTATCACTGGCATCCTCCTCCATCTCATTAAGATTAACCCAAAATTTTGAAACCACCTGATTTTCAACAGTGATATGATCCGAATTAATTTCAACAATGGCAGTCGGAATAGTTGACGCACCAATATAAGAATCACCTCCCACATCAGTAGTTTCCAAACCATCAAGAGAGGAAAAATGATTTTGTAGGACCAACGATAGTGCTTTAACATCATCTCCAAGAGATTTAACCTTCCAAGAGGAGGTAGGAGGCGACGGAGAAGGTTCAGTAACAATAGCAGAGACCTCTACATTACGACTATCAATAGGAGTCTTAATTGATGCATCTGCATGTGATTTAGCCCTCTGAGGAGAGGTAGGACACAAAGATACAGCTATAGGAGCAGAGACCTCCACATGATGATCATCAATAAGAGTCATAACTGAATGTGACTTTGATCCCTTAGCTTGCATAACAGCAGGTGAATTCCTTAGCATCCCTGGTTCTGGGAAATCCAAAGTGGAAGTGGACAACCCCTGCCTAGGTGAGGACCTATCATTATCCGAGGCATCCTCGAGAGGAGGCATATCTGCGAAATCATCCTCCACACCACCTATTTTATCAGAAGCAAGGTGACTCAAGGGTGACCCTGCCTTAGCCCCACTAGAAGCATTAACTGTCAATTTCTCCATGGGGTTTTCCACGAGTTTCGGCTGCGGATCTTTCTTCCGATACTCTTTACGTTGTTTAGGAACCACAGTCCTCCCCTGTTCCTGTTCATCAGAAGGTTTATTTTGAGGCCTAGGACGACCCTGATCATGGATCGCCTAGTACTGAGCAAGCTCATGCCCAATCATTTTACAGTGAGAGCAAAATGGAGGGAGCCATTCATATTCCACACCAGCTACAAAAGCAAAGTCTGGAAGTTCAACCAAGAGGTGATCGAGAAGAGGGGACAACAGATCAATATCAACAAGCACTCTAGCAAACATACTCCTATTCTTTCTCATAGTATGCTCATCCAAAGATAAGGGAGTACCAAGGCCTCTGACGATGGAAAATATCATCCTTGGTTTCCAATACTCCAAAGGCAAATGGTAGATTCTAATCCAGGCCTGAGTTTTGGTACTCTTCATGGCAGTTGGCACAAAGTCTTTTGTCCAGGCAAACAGTCTCAAGAAACCAGGAGATAACTTCAAGGAACTCATCCCGAGGGCCCATCACATGTTTTCTAAAGAAGCGAACTCAAACTCATAAAAACCCTTTCCGAGAGAAATTGCTTTCCACGGTCCTAGAGTCTTCCACACCGACTGCAACTTTTTAGTTAAATCCAGGTGAGTGAGAGGTTTATCCCCTTAGATAAAATAATCCGACCATGAAGATGAGTCTTGCAATCCTCAAGGCCAGCCAAGTAATCTGCCTCATCAATCCGAACCACAATCATGTCTCCCTTAATACAAGGGTAGGTAGCTCGGACAAATGTATGTCGCATGTAGTTCCCAAAGCCTGAGCAAAAGTTTTCCTTTGACTAGGCATAGCATTTACATTCTTATCAGGAGCTGCGACTTCACAATTTTTCAAACAAATCCATGGAATAAGGAAACCCTTAGAACCCTCCGCCATTTCATAACAAGTTGCTGCAAGAACAGCCCCGCCAGCAAACCACAACTGCTCACCGCACCACTGTCGCACACAATCGCACAAAATGTTTTGTTGCGCACGCACACGCACACCACCGCACAAGACTCGTGCGTCTCCAACAACAACCTCAGTACCGCGCACTGCACCAGAAACTTCGTGCACAGTCAAACCACCCAACTTCAAGTTTCAACATATATAAAATTCAATGATATTTATCCTTGTCCTTTGATCCTTTTTTATTTTACTGTTATTATTCATTACACTATTGAACACATTATAAAGAGAGAGAAAATTTGTGTGCAAGACATTGTGTGTAACAAGTTGTCTTTCCAAAGTAAAAAATCTCAAAATATAAATATTTTAATTTAATTATGCAGTTCCTCATATTCAAACAAGTTTCAGATCAGTTACTTTTGGTAATTTTGATCTCTGATAAATAAATAATAAGAGAAAATGATCTAATTTAGTTTTTTTATATATAAATCTCTTATTCCTTCTAGGATAATTTGTTGCCAATAACCATTTGAGTCATGCCAACAATTTTTTTTTTCTACATATCTAAAAATGAAACATGTCATTCATATAATCACATCATGTTAATTTATCTTTACTTTGTTATCCAAACAAGATGATATTAGCTAAAAATTATTTATTATTCACATTAAGAATTTTTATGACAATTTTTTTTATCTTGTAGAGATATTACATCTCTAAATACCATAATTTCATAATTGTTTAAGGTTATTAAATTTTGCTTTTTTTTTTTTACATTGAATATGAGATAACTTAGAAACATGTAAGGTTTAGTTATACGTATTTAAGAGAAGAGTAATAAATATAAAGCAATAAGAGAATGAAGATGTTGAAGTTTTAACTTAATATCTAATAGTTGTTGATAATATTTACACAATTAATTCTTTATAAATGAGTTTGTTAGTGGAAGTTAACATATTATAAAATAAAAGTTATACGTTTTTTGTATTACGAGTTTTTTCTTCGTAAAAATGTCATTTCCCAAATTGGTATTAAGAAATGCATTATATAAGTTATTTGCATGCATGCATGGTACACCATTTTGATCATTCATAAACAAATTAATTAACCTATATTATAAACAAACTTTTAAAATTGAATTATGTTCAATGCTTATTTGTAAAATTAAGCAATGACTATGAATTCTTGCAGTGGTCTATAATTAGTGTTAAAAAAACTAAATTGATTTTGAAAAGTGTTGACCATTGAATTTGTTTTGTAAACATGAACTTGTTTTAAATCGGTTTTTAAAATTTAACTGTAAAATCAGGAAATGAATATGAATTATTAAAGCAATCTTTGAACTGCATTTGTCTGGAATCATATTTTAAAAAGTGTTCACCATGTTTTGAAAACATGAATTGGTTTTAAATCAAATTTTAAAATTGAGTTGTGTTTAACTTAATTGTGATCAGGCAACTACTACAAATTGTTAAACCAAAATTTCAATTTCCGTAGTATAGAATAATTTAAAAAAATTAAAATTTTCTCACTAGAATCCTAAGATACACAACAGAAAAATATTTGTTTAAAAATAGGAAAAAGATCGTAACATTAAGAAGAATATATTAAAATATTTCATGTATAGAAATGACCACTGGTCCATCAACTTTATCTTCAATGTTGAAAGGGACTTACCTATCTTATGATTTTAGAGTTAATATGCATGTTGTAGACAATATTCCAAAAACATATCTATAATATAACCACACCACACCAATAATAGTAATTAAGAAATATTATCTTATGATTTAATTGTATTGTAGTTATAGTATACTTATACTTATCAAAAACATGTTACTGTAATTTTTAATTGAAAGATTATATCATTTATTTATGAATTTGAGAAAAAAAATTAAATTATAACCACGAGACAATTATATAAAATCAAATTCACATGTCTCTGTATTTAACAAATATCCTTTTGAAATGTTTAACATTTTTTTTTTGAAAAAAAAAGTGTTTAGCAAAAATTTAAAATAACAAAAATCACAAAAATTAATCAAAACTGAATCATAAAATATTAGTTTGATTTGGTTTGTATTTTACATTAAATTAAAATTTAATTTTTTTTATGTTTATTTCAATGATAGGTTAAGAATTAAATATATTTTTCCTTTAAATTGGTTTTTTTTTATTAAACTTTAGACTTTCTAAATATGTAATAAGAAAATTTGTTAAAATAAATTTTTATCAATATTTTTTTTTATATAAGATGAATTGTATTATAAATTATAATATTGTAACTTTCAATAATGATGAATCAGTTAAAATAAGTTTTTATCAATATCTTTTTATATAAGATTAATTGTATTATAATATTGTAATTTTTCAACAGTAATAAATATGAAATATTTTAATATCTTGATTCATACTTAATCAAAATAAGCTTCTAAAAGAAATACAATTTTAATTTTTAGATATTTCTTGATTTAATCTAATCTAATTCATTTTATATATTGAATTAAAATTAGTTAAATTTTGATACAAAATTACACAATGAATTTAATATGGAATGCAAATTGTTTGAATTAAAATTGTTTGAATAAGGTGGAATAAGGAGATGGATTAATCCATTCCATTCTTGATGGGAGAATAAGGAGACAAAGTGTTGTCAGTGGTGTGGCCCACCTAGGTCTGATTCTCTGTAAACTGGATAAACTATGAACATATATGTATGTGTATAAGAAAGTTGAAAGCAATCGTATATAAAACAAGTTTCAGAACAAAAAGATTGAAAACCATGTAAGCTGCATTTCACAAGCAAAGTATATTCTCTTTGATGCATAAGGACGTTTGAAAAGTGACAACAAAAAAGCCATTACCTAATTAAATCTACCATTCAAAATACATCTAATTCTCTATAAAATTCTACCATCAATTTAATCTAATTAGGAAGACTCATAACTTCTTCAACATCTTCATCCAATGACATATAAAATTCATCTAGCCATGAAAGCTCAGTTCCACTGTCATTCTCATCGTTGTAACAATTTACACCTTCTTCAGATTCAGAACTTTTCTTCTCATAGGCTTTGCACAAAACCCATTTGCTCCTACATTGATCCTGTATTCCACAGTATCAGAAAAACTAATTAGCAAAATTAATGAATGGTTCTTCAATTTGTCAAGTTCAGTATATATATATCTATAGCTAGGTGATTATTATGGATTAATAATTAATCACTTACAGATTTTCTTCTTCCGCGAGTACTTGCAGTGCTAAAACTGGATGAGCAAATATGAAACTCTTGCATGACCCAACTGGTTTCAGTGCCTTGTGGAGCTTCACCAAGGTTGAACACAAGGTACTTCTTCATCCCCACTTTTTCAGATGCGGATACTACTGCTTCTGTCACTCCTATTTCCTTCCAATACCCATTTTCTGTGGATCTGTTTTCCTTCGCTCTGCTGAAGAAATAGTGTTGATTTCCACTTGACAACGCTTTACCTAAGTATATAAGCATGTATGATTTTTTATTTTCTTTTGGGTCATGTAGTTTTGTTTTTGCTTTCTAATAAAAAGAACAACTTCTATATCAAAAGTTCAGCACAACTCACACATGTTGGATCCATACATGCATGCATATGATTAAACAAGTTACACATGTTGAAAAGTAGAAAATGAAGTAGAGACATACCATTTAGCTGCCATGGATCATGCAGAGAGAGGTCAAGGTCTGGAATGATGCTGGGATGAGATGGTAGAGAGGTCTTGGGATAAAGAAAATGAAGGAGAAGTTGTTCATCAGTTGGAGAGAAGGAAAAGCCAGGAGGAAGGTTGAGATCAGTTCCACAAGCCATCATTTGGTTAGTTTAGTTTATGTGAAGGACTTTAACACTTAGGTCAAGTTTGTGAAAGTATATATTGTCAACTAAAGTAAGAAAGAGATTATATAATTCAGAAAGAGAATTTGCAAGAAAAGTCGGCGTTGCGTCAAAGAAATTAAGTAGGATCAAGAAAAAATAGCTAACAAAGGGTTATTTGAGTGATAATTTCACATCAAATAATAATTATTTGAGTTAGCAAGGATAAGCACTAGGGGAATATTAACACCTGCCTTATCTGCATCATTCATGTTTCCTCCTTTCTTTTAACTGTCAATTCTAGTTTCCTCCCACTTGCTACCATAATCTATTATCCTAAGATCTTAATTTTCATTATAAATAAATTATTAAATAAAAGCCAAATCCATAAATAAAATATAATTAGTAACTATATCACTAAATTAAATATTATTTTAGAAATTAAACAAATTATTAATATTTAAAGTAACTTTTATTATTAATAAAATTTATAAATTAATATTTAATTAGTTATCAAGTTTTTAACAATCAATAAGTTCAAATTTTAAAATTAATTATTTTAAATATCAAAACTTTTTTAATGTATTTTAATATCTAATTTAGTTAATATATATAATAATTAATTATTTTTATCTGTAAAATTAAATTTTATTTAATAATTTTATCAGTGATACTTCCTTAATTAATCTATTCTCAATGAACATTGGGGATTTGGTTTCATATTTTGATTTGAATCTGGAGTTTTGGTAGTGCTACTTCCATCCATGACAAGATGATTATGTGATGAGAATTAGTGTATCTAGAAAGATGTTCCAAGATTTAAATTAGTGTGAAAGTAAAATGAAAGAGGAAATATAATTTGAAAAGTGGATATTCCTAAGAAATAAATAGTGTGCGACGAGTCAAAGTTGGAGTGTGATGTGCATATAATTTCGGCTTTACTTTTTGACCTGTTTACTTAAATAAAACCATGGTAAAAGTAATTTTTAAATTTAACCTCCACAAAAACTAGATGCTATTTACTGCACAATCAAAATGTTTCCCCAACCTTTTTACTTACTAATTAGGGTTGGACACGAGTGGGTTGAGTTCATTCTAGTGGAGATATTTAAATTGATTAATGCTAATTAATTTTCTTAAATTCTCTTTTTCTTCAAGGCAAACTAAACCATCTTCTCACATGTCTAAACCATCAAATCATCTAAAAGAATAATAAAACCAGGACAAAAGCAAGTACAAAAAGAGAGAGAAAATACGTCATTAAAATGAAAAAAAAAAGCTAATAAACAATACCAAAAATCAGAATTATAAAATTAAACATAAATATTGTATAATTACACAACTTAAAAATTTGATTTTTTTTAATAGTAAAAGCATATATTGGTTTAAAAATCGAAATTAAATAGATTATCTAAATGAAGGTAAATTGATTTTTATGTGGTTTGAATTGATAAAATGATGAGATGAATAGTGTTAATAATATGACATGGTAAATAATTAAGTAGTGGATAAAGATGGGCATGAAAAGGGTTATTATAATAAATTTGCAGCTTTAATTATAATTATTTAGTAAGCACTAGTATATGTTGAATGGTGGGGCAATGACAAATGAAAATGGGTTGTGTTTTAGATGGTTTGAATAGCATGTGTGATAAGTGTTCTTGCTCACCTTCACCCAGGCATGAATCATTTTAACCCTAGCCATGGATGGACCAATTGTTAGGGGCAGTTCATACTCACACTCATTCAAATATTAAAGGCAACCCATTTCAATTTTTAATTATTGCAATTTGCACCGTTAGAGGAGCTAATTAAAGACTCTGAATGCTTAATTAGAGGCATTGGATTTGGTTTATCTCTGCCTGTTCACATATTCATAGGAGATTAATACATCATATTTTAAAATAAAGTCCCTTTTCTTCATTTTTCTCCCCTTATTTTCCGCTTCTTAATTATGAAAAGAAGTACCTTTGGTAAGTTCTGCCAGCTACACCCAGTACTTGCCTTCTTCATCTATTTTTTGCAACATTGATTCTATCAAATTAACGTTATTCTGGTATGGTACTTAGTGAGACAATATAAGAAACACAAATAATTTTGTTGCATTATAGTGGATGTTTTTATGGCTCTTAGTATCTGATTCATTAACCATCATTAGGCTTCACTAAAGGATAAAAGTTTATGAGATCTTGCGTCATGCAGTGGTTGGTAGGTCACACACCTTTTGCTCCCACTATGTCGGTTCATAAACAACTCTTTTGTTTAACTCTGATTTTATCCTCCAACCTTAACCTCAACCTCCTTAGAACCTTCGCCAACAGATACAAACCATATATGTGTGAATGCATAATTAATATTATGGGGGAACATTACCAATATCAACATAAAAAGCAACTAGACTCTTTCACCTTCTATCACCTTTTCAATTTTTGACCATCACAATTTGTTCTTTACTTTGTTTCCACTACAAACGCTTTTAAGTGTTCACATTCTTTCTCAGTTTATTACCTCCAACATTATAAAAAAAATTATTATATAAAAAATAATTTTAAAGATAAAATATTGACTATAAATTAGATAATTATATATAAAACAATTTTTATTATTAATAAATAATTTTTAAATTGATATTTAAATAATTGATAACTCGATAGAGATGACTCCATTATCAGTATCAGTATGGTTGCATGAGATAACTGAGATTGTTGAAAGACCACAGAAGCAATTCAGTACCATTGCTTTGCTTGTATGTGATAAGTGGGGCAAGGGCCACCTAAGGGGTAAAGACATAGACTAGCAATGGATGGAACCCACAGAACACGAAATTATTAGTGCTAGATAGATTATATATACTTGTCATGTCAGTTTCCGATTGGGACATCAAAGGGAATGAATGTGTTTTATCCTCTGAATTGCTTGCTTAACTTTTGTAGATGGCTCTTCGTACAAAATGTTAGGGTCATCAAACTCAGATGCCAAGCTTCGATCACCAAGAAGAGCACGGAATGTGTCTGCCACGGAATATGACAGAGACTTCAGATTATATCCTCCCTCCAAGAAAAACACACATCGCCCCCCACATAAATCTCTCGCTAGTTCTTTAATACCGGACGCTAGCATGTAGTATGTTCCAGTTGTATATTGAAGATTTGCGAGTGGATCCAACACGTGACCGTCATACCTAACAAATGAACACGAAATTCCATATGTAAATAAAGACAAAGGTGACAATTTATTAAAAACAATCCAAACTTCATAGTAGAATTAAGTGGAAGGGGCTTGGAATGGGAACTAGAAATTTATCAGGTATTCTTGAATGCTACTTGCTAATTGATTCAGTGTTTATTCCCTATTTCCATTTATGAGCATGATTCAGAGAAAGACTCACCCAGCAGAAACAAGAATGATGTCTGGTTTAAATCTTTGAGCACATGGTACAATAACTTCATCGAACACGGTTCTAATAGCAGTATCGCCTGAGCCCCCAGGAAGCGGCAGATTTAATGTGGTTCCTTCACCATCTCCATTTCCCACTTCATGAAATTTACCAGTACCTGGGTAGCTTCCATCCTGCGTCACGGAAGCCATTAGAAGGCTCAAAGTCGTACCTTTCTTCACATTTAGCACATTAACAAGTCTTTTACTATTTCTTATCTTAGTTCACAGAATGTTTCTCTCCCTCACATTACCTGGATACCCCCAACACAGGGCCACTTAAAAAAACTTCCATGTGCCTAGTGCCTCTTTACATTATCATATGTTATGTTGAAATGTGCAAATAAAGGGTAGGTGGTAGTCTGTTTGATTTTTATCCAATTGATATTGCATGCAAATTCGTGGGTACTTAGTGTAAAGAAAGGGGACGCTAAGGTATTTGATCTTTAGTTATTACTCTGAAGTTTTAGCTAGTTTATTCTGTCCAACTGTGTACATATATTCCAGCAGGGAGCATTACAATATGCAAAAGCACACTAGTATGTTGGTAGATAATATGCTTAAATCAAAGATCAGGGGAGATATTGCAGTTACACCAACAAATTAAGGAATAATAGCAGTTAAGTCAAGAATAAAACTATAGACATTATATTAATCCTATCGATCCAAAGGAATAATATCAGAAACTAAAACAGTTGGGCCATGGCTTCAATTTCAGAATTAGCACTGAGAAGATCTTGATACCATTGAAATGCAACATACATAAGGAATGTTCTGCAATTGCAGTATATTGATACGGTAAAATGAATTATAAAAGGTACAAGAGAGGGGAAAACGTAAAGAACCCAGGTGCACCAGATATGGCGAAGGTGAATCAATGGTCTTGTTGAATGTTACAAAGAGACAGACAAGAGAATGGAAATTAAAAGCAGAATAGCATTGATAAAGTAGCTATTTGTAAAATGTTTTAATATATAAAAATGTTGAATAAATATTTGGTAAGTAAAAATGGTCAGCGGCAATATATAGTATAACATATTCCCATGATCATCCAGAAACCACATTAGAAGTAAAAAACATTTCTTGATACAGTCATCTTTCCCTCTACCACACAGCATCAGCTCCAAGTAAAAATAAAATAAAGTTGTGCAATAATCTAAATTTTTTAATTTAACAGAGATGTAAAATTTCAAAAATCTTGGCAAATTCAAACCGAAGATAACTCTGCTATCATGACTTCTAATTTCTTAAATGTCAGTAAGCAAACATTGGAAAAAGAAACAAGAATCATTGAACACAGTTGGCATTTCAAAATCAACAAAGCACAAGAGAATATAACCAGAGCTAGAACTAAATTAGAACCTTACTTGATGAAACGAAAGGAAAAATACATCTGGATCATTATAAAAAGCATCATTTGTTCCATTTCCATGATGAACATCAAAATCAATGATAAACACACGCTTCAGTCCATGAACACGCTGAGCATGACGGGCTGCAATGGCCACATTGCTGAAAATGCAGAAGCCCATAGGTCCTTGTGGAACAGCATGATGTCCTGGCGGTCTTATCAGAGCAAAACCAGTGGGTGCATCACTCTTTATCTTTGAACCTGCAACCTGAATATGAAATTGAAAAGAGAAATTTATATCAAAATCTGAAATATATCCCCAGTTCACTATACTTCTTGAAACATTTATGTCCAAGACTAACTATTCCAAAATCCTTAGCTGTTTTAGTTGGAGGACCAGGATCTTCATAACCATGCAAACCCCTCATGCAAGAGCAAACTTGCAGCATAGAAAATGCACAGTATCTGCACCTTGTGCAGAAGTTGAACTTAATTATGACAAATGACAAGGATAAAAAAAACGATCATTTGGTCATACAGGCCTCAATATCATGTTTCTAAAAGCTTAAGCTAGAAAGTGGGGATTCAAGAATGCTTTTCTTTTATCCCCAACAACTTGAAATATATTGGACACAACCAAAGCCGATAAAGAACACACTTGATTTCCAAAACTTGTTATATTCGTGACTCCCCATTTCTCCCAAACATTTAAGATACAAGATAGATATCCGGTAAGGTCGGTCAATATCTGGTTCTGATAAAAACAGAGACCCAAATTTCCAACAAAGAATGCAATAGTCCTTTCAGTATGCAAGTCACTAGAAGAAGCAGATATGAACATATCCATATCCACTCACTCACTTACCCCACCCCACAACACACAGATTATTACCAAGAGATGGACATGCCAGGTTGAGAGATCACCACTGAGTCAACTAAGGCTAATCCAGCACCAGCTGCAATTTTTGACTCCTGAAAGGTCTGTATCATGAATACCACCATAAGAATGCAGAAAACACAATATCCATTATATGTTCCATGTATTTGCAACCACAGGGAACTGAAATATAAAGTTTAAAGCGTAGAATGACTTCCAGAAAAACCTATGAGCTAGGGAAAGAATCATAAAGTTCTTGGCGGAGAAATTACAGTGGCAGTGGCATATGTTGGTCCAGAACCTTCAACGAAAAGAAGGCCCTTCTCCACAGCTTGATCCATAACCTATAAGGATTGAGAAGAGTAAATATGACAAATTTCAGAAAATAAAATTCCAGTGCCATGGTAAAATCAAATACAATACAAATTATGAAATGCTACAACATGGCCAGTGTTGCTTAACACTCGAACTAAAAACTAGGATAGTGGAGATTAGACTGATCAGAATTCAGAAGACATTAGTAAACATCTATTTAAGTATACATAGCCAGTGAACAATTCAGTGCGAAGCAGAAATCCTTGTTTTGATGTTTTATTAACATTGTGCATTCAACTGAAGTAAAGCAGACATCAAGTGGAAGTAACTGACAAAAGTGATGCCAAAGCACATAACAAATTCATCAACTAAATAATTCTTAAGATGTAACATATTTAATTGAAATACGACAGCGAGATTAGGAGACACAATACAAAGCATAAATGAAAGTGTAGCAGCATAGGAACAAACATAAAAGATATTAGCATATTTCTAAATCACAAATGTAAAATTGAAAACATTATAATTTAAAAAGCACAACATCTTACAAAAATGGAATTGAAGAAAAGGAAAATTTTTAAGAATTTGGGCCAACAGCACTACAGCCCACAAAATCGGTTAGACTACTCAAGCCTTATAAGGACTACATTGGTCATATCCTTTGTCAATGCGGAATCTCAACACATCCTCATCCCTACAGTTGAACATTTGGAGCATGGCCAAATCATGTTGGCCCAACAACACCGCTCACCACCAAGACAGGATATATGGAACATGGGCAAATACCGATGGCCCAATAATGGATTTATGATATAATTTAATACTACCTTACAATTTTGACCTAATGACTGACTCAACTACAAAATTGGCTAGTATTGTCAGGATTATACAAGTTTTATGAGCTCTAGAGCCTACAATTTCAGCAGCCCAAAGAGGCTGCATTTAGCATGAGCTAGGAGTGACCTTCATGGGGAAAATTTCCAATAAAATGATATATACTCATTAGTTAGCTAGTTACATAGACAGTTTAGTTTGTTGGTTGGAGAAATAAGGTGTTTTTGTCAATAAATAACATGGGAGCTAAAAGAGGGATCCTCTTGACATTTTGAGCGAGAATTGGGGCCTTGGGCATTGGGAGACAAAGGCCCTCAAAGTTCTTCAGTGTTCTTCTATCCTTTGTGGAATTGTGAGTTTATCCCTATTTCTTCATAATAAGATATCAGGTTTTTATCCGAAAACCCAAAAATAAAAAAAAAAAGATTACCTTTTCAAGTCCAGTAACATAGGCTCTTGCATGCACGCTTGCTATATCATCTACTGAAGCAGGCTCAAAATGTTGAAGTTCAATTAACTCAGAGCCACGGAACTGAATCATACATAAAATGAAGTTGTTAAAATTAAAATACTTTACTATTTAATGCCACTATACCAGAATGACAAATCATAAGACATTTCACATTATCATCCAGTTAAGTCAGTCTATTTCTTAAATTGGCAAGCTTTCCCTAGTTGACACATGTGCATAAACCCTATAGGCATGGATTGCATAGGCCCTAGTGAAGCCAATTCGTCTATCAATCAAATAGAAAACGTTGCAAATTAACATAAGTTGATTGTGAAATATTCTTGAGGATAAAATGCAGCCTACTTCTGTGCCCAGAAAAAAACCATCATTAGTTTAGTGTTTGTTTGTTTGTTTGTTCCCATTCTTAGAAACTACGTTCCATTAAAAAAAAAAATCATTTGATAAGAGTAGCTTTTGAAAATTGTTTTCAAAAGTAATACCTCTTTTTCAGCTTTTATAAAAACCAGAACATTTATTTTCAGTTTTCTCTTACTCGTCTTCTTTCTAATAATACTGTATCATCTTCTTCCCATATTCCTACTATCTAAAAATTAGTTTTTGAAAACCGATTATAAAATAGAATCTAAAAACTAAAAAACAAAAAACTGAATCAAAATTTCAAACACACATTGAACAGAAGCAAGATTTGAATGAAAAAGACACTTTGTTTATTTACATTAAGTTTTCAAATGGCAATATCTACATGATATCAAACCTTTCAAAAGAATATATCACCAAGGCATGAACAGATGACAGGAAAAATTTCCAAAGCACAATGTTCAAAGCTTTTAGTACCTTTGAAGAGAGCTGCATTTCTTCTAGAGCGTTCACAATTGCTGGAACTCGAAAATGTGATTCTGGATGAGACTCCTGTAACGAATAGTACATCCAAATTACAATCACGTAGATGCAATGAATTAGCCATGGTGGCAAGTGACAGCACATATAATCTCTGCCGGTGTTTCTAACCAAAGAAGAAAACAGAATGAGTGCTACAGTAGCATAGCAGATATTATACTGGAACACAAGTACACAATCCCTCAACAAACAAGTTTAAGTTTAAAATAAGAGCATGCATGAACTAAGAATTTCAAAAGAAGAAGAAAGAATTGCAAACTAACTTTAATTAGCACACACAGAAGAAAAGAATAAGAAGTGAAAATAAATTGAGCGTGTATGTTAAAATCAACTTACGCATCCAACTTTATAAAAAGTATTTTCATTTCCATATCCAGAAACTAATGAAGATAAGTTAAATTTAGATTATAGAAAAGTCAATACATTTTACCTTCTTCTCCTTTAGATACTAATGGAAAAAAACTATCTAAAGATGCTCTAACTCTCTACACCAAGGAAGGAAAAAAAGTGGAAATTAGAATTCAAGAGAAAATGAAATGAGAGTTCTCCCCATTTTTTTCCAACCAAATAAAAGAAAGTTCATTGTATCCGTATGTTGTGTCCTTTCTGTATCCTTTTCCCTCGTCCAAACAAATCATGAGAATCACAAAGAGTCGAGGATCTAGTTGTATTACCTTTCAACAGAAATTAAAAGTTGGAATGATATACCTGATTGTGTCCCATAGATGCAGCGACAGAGTATATAACCCGTGCATCACTAAGCTGTTCAATAGAAGGGAAATCGTTCCTAACACCCGAACACGAAATGGACGCACCGAACCATCTCCGATTCTTGCGGCATAAACAATCATTACACGCTCTTGTGTCCAAAACACGATGACCCACCAGAAAAAAGGTATTCCCTGCGATGCAAGCACAGTTCTACGCAGTTGGAAACATTTAAGTTTCAATTTTGACAATCCTAAATCCCAATCCTCATTCTAGCAAATTGAAATGAGTAAAAACCCTCGTTTATCACACAAAGATTGCAAAAATGGTCTTATGATAAGTAAAAACCCTCGTTTTAGCAAATTGAAAGGAGTTGAAATTAATTGTATTGAAAATTGAGGTTGAAGTTGCTGTGATAGTGCATGTATGAAAGGAAGGAGGAATAGTTACCGAAGTAAGAAGGAATGCTATAAAGCTTGTGAAGGTGCATGGAGAAGTGTTAGAAAACTGTTGCTACCATATCAACACACAACTTCATCAGTTATCAGTTATCAGTTATCACAAACTTGTGAATTATCTCAACTTCACTGTCTCTGTTTTCGACCAATTTTTATTTATTTATAATTTATAAATAAAAACAAATAATTTGAGAATTCTTTTAGACTTACAATTTTAAAGATTTTCACATAATTGTTAGCGATTGGATCAAAATATATAATTAATAATAGTTTTTATAGAACAAGACACTTGTTAAAAAAAATCAAAAATAGAAAGCTTTCATTAAAAGTGTTAATAATACATATATAAAAAAATTATTTTTTATTCGTGGAGCAACACCTTAATTATTTTTTGTAGTGTACAGCTTTTAAATATGTAAAGTATATTATGATTTTAAAAGGAGGAGCTTAAATTGTAATATAATATTATTTTAGTAATTAAAAATTAATTTATATGTAGAAATAAGGCGATAAAAAGAAGATTATTGTTTTGTTACTGAATATTAAGAGGGTACTGATTTTTTTACAGTGAATTAATGAAAAGTATTTACCTATACTTTAAAGTCATATCATAAATCTTGTGATTTAAATTCAACTAACTTTTAAATTTTATAACTAGAAAAGTGGTTTGATTTGATTTTTTTTTAATTTAATGCTAAACATAAAAGTAGGCAATTATGAAAAATAACAAGAACTACTGTCAGTTAAAAAAATCAAAGTGAAAAGTATGCATTATTTAAAATAATTTTTAATTAATGTAATTGTGATATTCGTTGAAACCGTGAATGTGTATTAAAAATTAAGATGGTAAAAAATTTTAAATAATTAATATAAAATTAAATTTAAAATTAAGAAAATAAATGCTTTATATTTTTTTAATTATTGTTTAAGAAAAATCATAAAAATGTGTTTTAATTATTTAACTACCACAAGATACAAACCTTATATCATTTCTAAGGATGTGTTTGTTTTACTCAAAATGAGTTTACCTAAATACCTTGAATGTGAATATAAACACACCCCAAACATCTTAATTAATCATGGTCAGAAACACATGTCAGTTATCATTTTGTTTAGGAATTGTTTATTGATAATACTATCATTTTGTTCTGGAATTGTTTGAAGGACTAGTTAATTATCTGATTATATATTAATATTTTTTAATGTTAAAACTGACAACAGGTTCAGCTAACAGTGTGCTAATAAGAACAGGTTTATTACTGGATATAGCTGGTTTTTGGATCTACATTTTGAATTTCAAAAACAATTATCACAATCTTTTAGGCCTCATGCTCCTAAATGACACGAGATGACACAACAAGCAGATTAATAAACAAGCAAGAAGGAATAATCATGATTTTAGAGGATTATTTTGTATATTGATTTTATCAATAAATGATACACTTTACCCTCCAAGAACTTCTTTAACAAACCTCTCTAAAGATAAGGAATTTCAGTGAGGAATTGGTACCCTCTATGTTTAAATTAAAGAAAACTCTGAAATAAAGAGAAGGTTAACTGGGTTAAAACAATTTTGGAAGATTGATTATGAAATCTGCATATAGTTTACTGTTGTATATTACTATTTTCTCATAACTACAACCCTACTAATTCACAGAAATGTTTCACTAAGCAACAAAAGACAATATGCATTAATCTGCAACATTTTCTTGTTCTTGGGATTTAGATCGTATCCTGTGTAGAAGGCAAATTACAGTGTATTATGTTCAGGGTCGCATCGAAAAGCATTGGTGGAAGCATAAAACTGTTCTCAGCAAAGACAAAAGGAAGAGGCCACAACATAGCATCTTCTCATCTCATGAATGAAGGCTAAGGAAAAAAGTGACATATGATCAAAATAATAACAACAATAGTTAAAATGATTGAATCCATTAGCTTATAATAAGCAAACATCCTTATTCCTTAACTAACTCAAAAGAAAAAAAAATCAAAATCCAATATCATGAAGTCACTTGGAATGAATTGGACTTTAGTGGTGCAGCAGATTTTGATTGTGTGGAGAGGAGTGATGCTTTCAATAATTGAACAGTGAAAGGGAAGGGGTTCACGGGCAAGCTAAGTGTATTTTTAAAATTAAACTAATTAGTTTATTCTGTTTATCAAACTTGACTTTGTTTCTTGGTATTGATCCAAAGTAGTAAAAATGGTACTAATAATGAGTTGTTTTAGGTGGGGCAAGTGACAAGTGAGAGAGATACAGGGTGTACCCAATTGACCACAGAAAGAGTTCACGGGTGCTTCAGTTTCTTCTATGACACTGAATTAGATATTCGAATCCAGACAAACTTTCTTGAACAAATAAATAAAGTGAAAAGAATTCTTACTACAATCTAGAAGACTTCAAAAGAGTTTCGTGTTAGATTTCTGTTAGGTTTAAAAGCTCTACTGGTAAGTGGTCACAGTATTACAGACCAAATTAAGAGAAACCAGTAACAGAATAAGAATAATGTTGTCACAACTTCATCTTACTCATAATTTATTTCATAGAATTTTCTAGTAACAACATTTTTAACATTACATGACCCCAAATCTGAGGTGCAATGACAAAATTATTTTTATATTCAATTAGATATGATCACATTACATTCAACAAATTCTTATGGTTTTAAAGCGATCACATGACTCCATCAAACTTCACATAAGGGTTGATTAAAAATGATATACTTTTTTCTAGTTTTAATAATTAGACAGATAAGATGATCTCATGATCGTGTACATTTCTAGACAATGTATTTTATCAGTATGCTTAATATAGAATTGGAGAAAGTTGTGTATGGCAGAAGATAATTGTATGTAGTTAGTGCTTTGCTTGAGCTTCAAGACAAAGATGAAAATCGGTGAGCTTATGAAATGACACAGTTATGAAGGATTTTGATTCGTTGTGAAATTTCAGCCACAAACGTGAAGACCCAAGGGTCCACCACTTTGGTAATTGCCAAATCGTAATGTCCTTTCATGCAACTCCAAAAGTGTACTTAAGTGTTTTTCAATAATTCCATCATTATCCCTTCATAGTTTTTGTTCCAACAATATCTCTTCTGTAATCAATCCTCATTAAATACACGAAAATTTTCAGTACTCTGCTATACTCTCAATATTGTTCCTAATTTTGTTTTAGCTAATTTGATCAAGACAAACTTGATCATTGTTTGTACATATATATCACTGTTAAAAGGTTCCCATTGTTATTATTGCATGAATTGGATCAATCGCTAACACGACATCAAAGTGTTAAAAAATTGTTTCAAACATCATGGTGCAGGTAAAATAGTATAGTATTATGTAATAAACAGTGTAAGAAACTGAATTGTAATAAATAAAAATATGTCAGCACGTTGATGAACGAATCTAATCCCATACCGGTATCAATTATGCACCAAAAGACCAAAACCATTCACAGTTGACATTGGCAACTGGCAACAACATCCAAGTTATGTTTGATGCATAGCTGTCCATTAAACAACGAGGAACCAAAATGATTCACGTGAATTATTCAATGTTCCGCGTCAAAACCAGGGATAAAATTTTAGACATTCAGTTTGGTACGTTGATCAACAAAGATTATCTTTAGTTAAAGATACTTATCATCTCTGAAAAAAATATTAATTCTTACTGAAAGCATGTTATATCCACTAGCATTAGTAACTATAGAGAAATATACTATTATATTATTGAGTTGTTACGTTTAAATTATTAGTTATTTTAAATTTATACGAGCATCTTTGTGTCCAAATATGTAAAATTGGTGAAAAAATAGCAAGAAGTGCACGTGAACTTTATATACAAAGTTCGAGGAGCAGAGTGTCTTTGCAGCTAAATCCCTTAGAACCACACATTGTTTCACTGTCAGTAGCAGAGGCCAAAACCACTGATTTAAAAAAGAATATAGAACAGAGAGGAAGAGAGCAAAATGGGTTCGGGAATTAGAAGAGAGTAGAAACTACCGAGAGAAACACATAGAAAAAGGAGGAATTGCAACCTATTCAAACGAAGATGCAAGGCTGTGAGGTTGAGGCCATTGGCATAAACTACACCATCCACACACACAAATCGGAGCATCCTTTTAAAATCTTCAGCAAATCTGCACAACTTGACACTGAACAAGATGGTAAAGAGCCAGAAGAGGAAGCAGAAGCTGAACATAGTTGCAGTGGAGTAAGGCATGTGCTGAAGAATGTGAGTTTCCAAGCCAAACCATGGGAGATCCTTGCAATTGTTGGGCCAAGTGGAGCAGGCAAATCATCACTGCTTGAGATTCTAGCTGGAAAACATAGCCCTCAAAGTGGTACTGTGTTGGTGAACCACAAGCCTGTGGACAAAGCTCAGTTCAGGAAGCTTTCAGGGTATGTGACACAAAAGGACACTTTGTTTCCTTTGCTTACAGCTGAAGAAACCCTGATGTTTAGTGCAAAGCTGAGGCTGAAGCTTTCTAAGGAGGAACTTTGCTCCAGGGTCAAGTCATTGATTAAGGAGCTTGGACTTGACCACGTTGCTGACACTAGAATTGGCGATGATAGGGTCCGAGGCATATCTGGTGGTGAGAGGCGCAGAGTTTCCATTGGTGTTGAAGTCATACATGATCCAAAAGTGCTGATTCTTGATGAGCCAACTTCAGGGCTTGACAGTACTTCGGCTCTGCAAATAATTGACATGCTTAAGGTCATGGCTGAGACAAGAGGTAGAACTATAATCCTTAGTATCCATCAACCCGGGTTCAGAATAGTGAAGCTGTTCAATTCATTGTTGTTGTTGGCCAATGGAAGTGTTTTGCACCATGGAACTGCTGAGTTGCTTGGTGTAAATCTAAGGTTGACCGGTTTGGAGCTTCCTCTTCATGTCAATGTAGTTGAATTTGCCATTGAGTCCATTGATACCATTCAGCAACAACAGAAATGTGTGCCAGTTCAGGTGGAAACTCCAAGGCAATTGCCAGTGACAATGCAACAGAAGAAAGTTGATGATGAAGCCGGTGAGATTAGGAATGGTAAGTTTACCTTGCAACAGCTGTTTCAGCAATCCAAGGTAATTGATGAAGAAACCATCTACGTTGGAATGGATTTCACTAGTGATTTTGCTAATTCTAGATTGAGAGAAACTATGATTCTCACTCATAGGTTCTCCAAGAACATATTTCGTACAAAAGAGCTATTTGCTTGTAGGACAATTCAGATGCTGGTTTCTGGGTTGGTTTTGGGTTCCATCTTTTGTAACCTTAAGGATGATCTAGAGGGAGCTTATGAAAGGGTGGGTCTATTTGCTTTCATATTAACGTTTTTGTTGTCAAGCAGCATAGAAGCTCTACCCATTTTTCTGCAAGAAAGGGAGATTCTAATGAAAGAAACATCTTGTGGAAGCTACCGTGTGTCATCCTATGCAATTGCCAATGGCCTAGTTTACTTGCCATTTCTTCTCATCCTAGCCATTTTGTTCTCAATGCCCTTGTACTGGCTTGTTGGTCTCAACCGGAATTTCTTGGCCTTTTTGCACTTTTTGTTGCTGATATGGCTGATTCTTTACACGGCCAACTCAGTTGTGGTGTGTTTTAGTGCTCTGGTGCCTAATTTTATTGTTGGTAATTCAGTGATTGCTGGTGTTATAGGGTCATTCTTCTTGTTCTCTGGGTACTTCATATCAAAGCAAGAAATTCCAAATTACTGGATTTTCATGCATTATTTATCCTTGTTCAAGTATCCCTTTGAAGGGTTCCTGATCAACGAGTTCTCCAACTCGGGGAAGTGCTTGGAGCACATGTTTGGGGCATGTCTTAAGAGCGGAGAGGATGTGCTTGAAGAAGAAGGGTACGGGGGAGAGAGCAACAGATGGAAGAATGTTGGGGTCACTGTGTGCTTCATCTTGGTTTACAGGTTCATCTCTTACGTTATTCTTAGATACAGATGTTCCCAAAGGAGATTTGGCAAGGTTTTCACCAACTAAGTCTTTGGTGACTCTCTCTCACTCTCATTCACGTGTCTTGGATTTTTCTTCTGATAGGAACCGATGAAGATATTCTAAAAAAAAGCATAAAGAATTATAGGTTTGGTCAGTGCCAACAAATTGTACTAACAGGATATTATGTTGGTTTTGCTTTACATGATTACTTAATTCACAATATTGTGTTTCTCTCATCATCTAGATTCCTTCTCCCTTCATTTTAAATCATCTCAGGCTTGGCCAATGTCACTGCCTTTGTCCTGAAAAAAGAACAAAGAAAATGGGATTATTCTATACCAAGCTTGCACTATTGATTATGAATGAACTGAGCAACTTTTTTATGCCAAATTATTGAGCATTTACAATTGGCAAACATTACGATAACTATTCTCTGGTCACTTGCCGCAGGATTCATTTTTAATTATTTCTAAAATTAACGAATGTTAATACCTAAGATATATAAAGAAGAGGTGTCTGTTCTGTAATGTAGCACTTTTCTTTATTTTCAGCTCATTGTTCTGGCAATCAAGATTATGCACGTTTAAAAAATTGTAGAATATACAAGCTCGTCGACTAAAATGTCCGATTAGTTTAAATTCACTCTGGCCGTAATAAGTACTATCATCAAGTGGCACAACATAACCAAACTAGGTTATCTTTTCTATGGGAACTCTCAACCAAATACATTTCTTCTTTCGAAGGTGTCTTCCAGCTTTTAGCATGAAAAGTTGAAAAGCATACACGAACACAACACATCCTCTTGCCTCGTCTGTTCCCTGCTCTCAGTCTCCCATCCCATCACATTTCCCAATCTACTAAGCCAAGCAAAAATATCTGAAATTCAATAGAATGCTACTTTCTTTTGTTCGTTCTTTCACTTCCTTCCTACTAAGCAACTGGTTTGAATGAGAACTGAATTATAACTCATTCCTCATTATCACGCAAGAGGGCCCCTCTTACTTTGGTCCTGCCGAGAAAAAAAAGTTGAGTATTACTATGATGAAAGCAGTACACAGTAGGACTATAATTAAGGCTAATAAGCTAGTAGGAAAACTTGCCTGCGATATGCTGGCACCTTACGATTCTTGACTTTAGTAGAACCTCCATCTCTAGCTGCTTGCTTATCTGCATGTCACCAGGAATGTGAAACACATTGTTTTCATTAATGCTTGAAGCACTAAAATCCAAGAGATGATGAATACAAGCCAAAACAGTTGCAATAAAGCAGCAGCAAAATATAAGCAGAAGCTCCCAAACATAGAAAACATTCAAGTGGGGCAAGAGGTTGTCTTTCTTCTCTTTTTCCCTCAGTTTTGTTTTTCTTCTTGATTCATAAGAAAATATATCTAAGAAGACTGTTACCGTTTTCCTAGCAGAAGAAATAGTTAAACAACTAAAAGATGACAGACAGACCTGATAATTCATATAATTTACTTTAGTGAGCATTGAGACATTTTGTTCAGTCTCACCAAGTATACCATGGTACTACATACAGACAAGTTGGTTCGTAAGACCTTCGACTCAGATGACAAATTCGGAAATACTTTATCAGCAAAAGACCGACCCTTTACCTGGAGAGTTTTGCAATCCCTCATTAGAAACACCATTCTCTAAGTCGCTAATCTTTTGAAACTTTTGCCGCTGTTCCAGCTGAATGGTTTCATTTCTTTCCTGATAAGCATAAAAAGAGTATTCATGTTAAGCTTACAATGATAATAGGGGACAATCTTTACCAACTTACAACTAAGAGCAGATGGGTGAAATTTAAAACTTTCATCCCAGACACCAAAGAATAAACAAAATCCCATTCTAATCAAATTTTGAGGTTATCTTGAAGGTGATATATAATCTAAGTTTTTAATATAAATCATTCAGGCAAAATTACATTTTGAGCAAAGAAAAAACCCACAATTAGCCTATGAAAATGAAAGGAATCGTATACTGTGATGGAGGGTTGAAACCTACTATTAGGAGGGTGTAATAGGAGAAATGGAAAGGAAGGAGAGGATTAGACCCCTGTTCAACTAAACAGCTACTAAATACACTTAGTTGCAAGTAGAGTTAAGGAGAATAAAAAGGAAGAGAAGCGCATTATAAGGCTGACTAGGAAAATGTGGAGAGTTCAGGCCTCTTGAATACCTGATAGTTCTTCTTGATACTTTCATTTTTTGTGTGAACTAATTCTTATATTTAATTTCAATAAAGACATATTTTCATCTTTTTCATCATCTCTGGTCCAGTTTCTGTTAAACTTGTAATTCATAATATAACAATGAATTTCACACTACGAATGAGAACTCTATAATATTCAGCCATTATTAATGACATTCAGAAAGTTTCGAATAAAACTTTAACACCAACACAAAGGAGGAATGCAAATCAATTCATTTGCAATCCCAACCAAAAATTATGATTATAGATACCAACCAGAAAAATTATAATATATATAGAGCCTATGCTGTAAAAGTTCGACTCAATTTGGCTATCCAACCTTTTCAGCTGCTAACATGTTTGTCCGGGCAGAGTGCCCTTGTTCTGAAAAAACAAAAAAGTAACAATGAACTCCAGAGCAAAGGCTATATAGGTCCAGGTCTAAGTTTATATACGTGTTCCCCACATCTGTGGAGGGCACATCTAGATATGAGTTACAATGAATCAAAAACATGAACAAATTATCAATATCAGAGAAGAAACATAGTCCTACCAATTTATCATCAAGACCACATGGCAAGCATTTTTTTATTTTTTAAGTTGACCATTTTTAAAAGCCAAAGCAACTCATATCTTCCAATTACCACTATATAATCCAAACCTTTTCACCAAAGAATAAAAGAAATGAACTACAAGAATATGTTGTATGACAACCACAAAACAATTTAAAATAACAAGTTTTAAGCTAACAAGTTAGAACAATGATTGGTCCAGTCATGAACAATGAATTTCCGAATGATAACTATGCAACTAAATTTTATTTTTTACAAAAAATTAGCTTTCAATGACTAAATTATAGCCTAAAAATTCAACATAATTAAACATAATGTATTGGTCATTTACAAACATGATTAGAAAAAAAAAACACGACCAAAGATTCAAAAGATTGATAATTTGAAAGTGTTGGACACACCTTTTACAAGAGAACACTCCATGCTTTTCATTTTGAATGCATCAAAGAGGCTTGAGAAAAAATTGAACTTAACTTCCATAGCAGTGGAGTCCACAAGTTTGGTAAGAGGAATGGTGATCAAAGGCATCCCTTTTGATTTCTTAGCTACTAATTTCGCATGACTAATACCTGAAATATTAGCATTGAAAAACAACGAGCAGTGACCAATGAGTATGCTTACTTAAAATGAAAAATAATAAATTATTAACTGATTACTGAATCAGGACAAAAGATAATCCGCAATAACAAGAGAGCAACCCCATTTCACAGACAGCAGCATTAGCAGGACACAAATTGAATCAAAATACAAGGATTGAAAGATATCAAAATCAAAATGATATCAAGATGCTATGCAACAGAACAACAAGAAAATCATGCTAAAGATATCAAAATTAAGCAAAGTTTCACTACATATATGCAATGCAACAACTTTATTCTTTGATTTCTTTCAACTTAGATTGTCCACTCCATAGTCATCTACTTTGCAATTACCTCCATAACACAACATTTAACCACATGTGACACGGCCACCATCTTTGATAAGTCACCAAAACCATCTTCATTAAGTCTAATGCCAAACACTAATAGCACAAATGATCATGAAGGTTAATGCCAGGCACTCCCCTTAAAGAACAGCCACAACAAAGAGTTTGATTATGCACCTAAAACCTTAAAATTTCTTCAAAACAATATGGGGGCTGCGCTTACATAACATAAAAAGGACTTATTTGGCCCCACATTTGAACATGAGGTGACAAATTTCTTAAATGGTGATACGAACTTTAATTAATTCAACTCATGTTTCCTATTTAAATTTCACAGAAGTTTAATGCATACACACTTATAGAACAGAACATATATATGTTTTTACAAAATCATAGTCTGAACGCAAAAAAACTAATCCCACAGAATTTCATCGATCCAGATCTTCAAGAAAGGACTGAAATCCAAAATAAAGAAGGTGGTGCTCACACACTTCTGCACTTAACTTTATTTCGAAAAAACAAATACATTGTAAGATGTTTCTTATTTTAAAATTTCCAAAAAAAACGAAGACTAGATGTTGTTAGAATACTAACTAGCATCAGAATTTGAATCTGCCTCTAGAACCAGCTTCAGATCCTGTGACTTAAGGGATGTTATAAAATAATTGGCAAACTCTGACCAGGACCCCCCTATTCCAACAATATCCCTCTGCACAAAAGGTCACAAAATGGCAATCACTATTATAAACAAAATCATAGCAATACTTTTTTCTCAGAAATTTTAAGCAAACTAACATAATAAAAGAAAAAAAAAAAACATTTGAAATTCAGGATCAATAACATCACAACTCAAGCAAAAGTTACCAACAAAAGGCATTTGAGCCTGATTTAACCTCTTTATCAAATTGAATCAACAATTTTTTTTTTGTTTTAATTTTTAACAGTTCTTCTCTGAACCAACAATGTGACTCACATTTCTTCCTTAAACAGATAATGATGCAAGCAAGTGAGGGTGATCAAGAATGCTCACAATGTCCTCAAGCATGGAAAGTGAAAGACGAGCCTCCCAGGCATCACAGGTATTAGTGACATGAATTACAAGGTGAGAAGAATCAGGGGCATAAACATGGACGAAAAAGGGACACAAGGGAGAAGAACTTTGAGAAGTCCATTCCACTTTGGGTTTACTGAAGATGGGATCAAAGCCTTCAAACGCCATCCCAAGTCAAGATTATGCTTCAACTGTGACAAAGCTACAAACTTTAGAATCCAGCTTCACTCAAAAGCAATAAATTGGAGTTGCTATCACATAATTGGAAGAAAAAAAATTAGGGTTTCTATCCGGTCTAAAAATGAAAGAGTGATGTAGAAAGTATAGCACTAGTAGTTACAGAAAAGAATTACTACGACTAGGTGAGGGTGTGTCATTGAAAATGACATGGAAAGAACAGAGGGGAAAATTATTGATTTGAACCAAAACTGGAGAAGAAAGCAAGAAAAAAAAAAGAAAAAGGTTTTGATTCACAGTTGCAGGTTAAAGATTCAACTTTTATTATCTATAACAGTATAGTGTGTTTTATTGTTTTTCAATATTAATGAAAATACATATGTTGAAATGAATATTTATATTTTTATTGTATTGTTGCATTATTGATTGAAATGATAGAAATAAATAGATTTTGTAATTAAAATATAGAAAATATAATTATTTTTTTTCTAATTATAGTTTATTGTTATTAATTTTTATTGCAATATTTATTTTCTGCCGTGTTAAATATTACTTCTTTTATATTAGAAATTAATAGGTGTAATAAGAAAAACTAATATATAAAAAATATATTTTTTTTACAATAGAAGATTAATGACAATAAATCATAGTTGAACAAAATAATTATATCTTCTATATTTAAAAACGAAAAGACATTTTTTTATAGTATTTTTCGTAAAAAAATATATATTATTTTAAACAGCGTCATAATTAACTAAATTTTATTGATAATTATGAAAGTAAAATATGTTAAAGCATATATCAGTTTTTACAAAAAGAAATAAGAGGTAAGTCTTAATTAAATGTCTTAAAATATGTTCAATATCACACACACCATGTTTGTGAAACACTCTTTTGAAGAAGAGATGAAATTTAATAGTGTTTTGACCAAAAAAATTTAAATATCTTTTTTTCTATAGCACTTCCAAGATACCTTAAAAAGATGGATAGCCTCCAACTGTTTTATTTTGGTAATTGTATAAAGTGACTTTGGGTCGAAATAATTATTAGCCAAATTTGTATATAGAAACTAATTATTGATAATAAATAACTATTATCAACATCAGGTTACAGCACATTTGTTGGAGAAACTTGGTTACTTAGAGCAGTAATATGTTTTGTGGCTAAGAGCAGTGTAAAGGTTGAGTATAAAGCAATATCCCAAGATATTCTACAGATTGAAAGGATCTTATCCAGTAAAATTGTATTCTAATAAAATTGGATTGTAATAACAAGACCCTAATTATTATAACCCAAAATCACTTCTACATGACTAAACTAAGGTGGTAGAAATGGATAGACATTTCATAAATAAAGGAAAAGGTTAATGTCATATTTGAAAATAAGTAATCTTACTAAAGAATTGTTTAAGCCCAACTTTCAATTTCTTGTAAGCAAGTTGAGCATACTGAACATCTGTGCACCAACTTAGAAAGACTCTTCGAAACCATTATTATTCTGATATGATTGATTTTGGGTCAAAATAAGATTCTTCCATTTTAATCTGGTCCCTTTTATTTATTTTCCTTTCTAAATTCATTATGTGATTGGCTGCAGTTTATTTAAATCTTTTATTCCTGAATAATATACAGGGGAAGTAGTCTTCCTCTTCCATTACTTTCTCTCTAGAGCAGTCCATTACATCACAAGATCATTATACTTGAATCATTTTCACTAAAAACGAGATCGAGATCAAGATAAACGTAATACTTTTCAATAGCAACTTGACGTCTGCAAAATTGTTGCAAATTTTGTAACATTTATGTAGGGAGATTTATTAGGCTCCAAGTAAACCGAAAATTCAAATCTCATCCCCATAGAGAAATTTTCCATTGAAGTATCAAAATGGTACAACATTATTAGACTCAATTAAAATTAGCTGAAGGTCACTCCCTTGCCGCTTATAATTTCACCAATGCGGTAGAATTTGTCAGTTTGGCCTCTGTTCTCGAGTATTCTGTTAGCTGCCTCTGGACTAACCACCAGGATCATCCCTATGCCCATATTAAAAGTCCGTCTCATCTCAGAGTCTTCTATCTTCCCAGCCTAATGTGAGAGGTTTTCAATCAATTTAGTGATGTATGTTTTCTTTCCACAATAAAATTTTGAAAACCAAATCAAGATACATAGTTGTTTGATAAGAAATAAGAAATTATTTCTTTTCTGCTATTGAGTATATTTATTCAAGGAGCGTTACAGGAAGATGTATTACCTCCTGAAGCCACTTAAAAACTGCCGGCACTTCCCATGAGCCGTCGTATATTAATGCTCCGAGGCCTTCTGGAAAAACCCGGGGTATGTTATCCGTGAAACCGCCACCAGTGATGTGGGCAATTCCCTTCACCCCTCCCTCGCTAATTAAATCAAGTACCTATTTAAATAAATAAGAGTAAGTCAAAGGAAGGGATTTAAAATAAGAAATGGTATTTTAAAGTCTGTCATAAAGAATGTAGAATGACCTGTTTGACATAGATAACAGTTGGGGCCAACAAAGCCTCTGCAATTGTAATATTGCTACCAGGAAGTTGATCTTTCAGTGAAAGACCACTTTGAGCAAGTACTCTGTTAAGACATATTATTAAATTTAAGCAACTGATAATCCATAATAAGTAAAATCTTATAGATTCTATACTCGACCAACCTTCTTACAAGTGAGAAACCATTAGAGTGAACTCCACTAGATGGTAGACCAATAATAATGTCACCGGCAACAATGTTTGTCCCATTGATCACAGAATCTTTCTTCACAATACCAACTGCACAGCCACTAAGATCATACTCACCTTTTTTATAGAGACCAGGCATCTCTGCAGTCTGAGAAGCATATAAAATCAGGTATATGTGCAAAAGGAGAAATATAAAAAACCATACTCCCTTTTATCACATTTATTACAGAAGAGATATTGACAACAATATATTCATATACTTAATCGTCTTGGCAACAATGTAAGATCACAAAAATCTATACGATAGGTTCAAGCTTAATAAATCCAGTTCCAAGAATCCATGTAATGCAGCATTTAAACCAGCAAAGGTGACTAGCCTTTGTTCTATTACTCTTCTCACAATGTCAAGCCACCCCCAATAACTGCTCCTCCAACCTTTTTCTCTCACTAGCAGTCGTTCCCAATCCTATCTGTTCTTGTAAATATCCAATCATTCATCTAAGTACCCTCAACTCAATATCTGAGAGTCGCAATAAGTTTTAAAAAAAAATATAATTTTAGCAGTGAATGATCCAGTTACATCACAGTTCAAACGTGAATGCATGACAACACGACATGGGAAGACCGATATCCATCCAATTATATACAGTGAAAAAAAAAAGCAGAAAAACTTATCAATTACCTCCCCTCCTAAAAGAACGCAATCAGATTGCTTACAACCATCAACAATGCCTTTTACGACCTGAAGAAAATGAAATTATAAGGAAATGGAAACACGAATAAGCTTTCACAACTCGCTCAAAGTTTAATAGAAAGCACAGAAATTACCTTTTCAGCCACGTCCACGTCAAGGTGGCCAGTGGCGAAGTAGTCAAGGAAAAACAGAGGCTTCGCCCCCGAAGTCACGATGTCATTCACACTCATCGCAACCTAAACAGAATAAACAACGCTCAAAACTCCAAAACCAAACACAAACGCAAAATTAAATTTTAAAAAATAAATGAAGAATCACTTTGCATAAAAGCTTTTACCAGATCAATCCCAATAGTATCGTGAATTCCAGTTTCGAACGCAAGCATCAGCTTCGTTCCCACACCGTCGGTTCCGGCAACGAGGTACGAGTCACCTACTCAGATAACAAGTTCGATTAAAATTCAATTACAAGGAACGAAAAACAAAGAGTAAAAAAAAGAGTCAAACGATACCGAGAGGGAATAAACCGCCGAAGCCTCCAATCCCTGGCGCCATCTTCGCTATCCTGCGCACGAGCTCGGAACCGGCATCGATGTCCACGCCGGCGTCCCTATAAGTAAGACCTTGACTAGCTTCCGCGACTATTCTGCTGGTCTTCCTCGACCGAGAAACTGACAAAACGGCGCCGTCGCGACCAATTGGACTGCGTACAGCGAGGCTTGTTACGGCGGTGGCGTTGGACTTGCCGGAATTAGGTTTCGCGGATGCTGCGGCGGCGAAACAACGTGATAGCTCTGCGCATACTGAAAGACTCATTGTTGAGACTGAGAGAAGATGTTTAGATACGACGAGTGAGTGAGAGAAGCAACGACGGCGACGGAATCTGCGGCGGAGACACGGTGGCGTGGGAGGCCGGGGAAAAGCGCGCCCTAATGGGTTTATAGTGGGAGAGAGATTCTTGTGAGGGTGTGTGCACTAATAGAATAATTGAAACAACGTCGTTTTGGTTAATGAAAGGATAAGTTCGTATTAGAATAAAATAATGTAAAAATAAAATAATGAGATGACAACGTAGTTTGATAGATAATTTTAATGTTTTGGATTGGATGATCGTAAACTTCAAAGTATGGCTATGTCAAGATGACACACATGATAAATAAATTAAATTATCAATTTATGTTTTTATTTATTAACTTAGATTTAATTTGATGTTTTATTTTCAAAATGATTAATTTCTTTTTTATTTTTAATTATAGTAATGATTAAAAATTGCCATTATTTTATATGTATTAGAATTTTTTCAGAATTTTTGTTCTAACCTAAAAAAATTTATATCAAAGAGATATAAGCTTCACATGTAAGGATGTCAATATATAAATTATATGATTTGTATCTACAAGTGCAAGTTACAATTACATTTACAATGTTAAAGAATATACATGGTATAAAAGTGAAATTTTAATCATGTTTCTAAAATTCACAAATAAATTAATTTATCTTTTTCATTAAAAAGTAAAAAAACAAAAATAATATAGTCATTAATTTTTATAATAAACATTCCAATTACAAAAATTATTCATAAAACTTGAATTTGAAGTATTATTAAGACTGGGTTTCTATCCTTCAAATCACTAATTTATTAATATATATCAAAATTAATATACAATATATATATATATAATTAATTAATAAAGATTGTGTGATTTGGATTATTTAGATAAAATATTAGTAGCATTCAATGATTTAAAATCAAATCTATCGATTTTACATAGTTTGTCTCTAGTCGAACTTCATTTTGGAGAAAATAAAAATGGTTAAAATAATTTGTATGTTAGGTAGAAAAATTTTCGCCAAATTTTAATACTGTTTTCGAAATAAACATACTCATATCAAAATCACTAAATTTCAAAATCAGTTTTAAGGAATGCTTATCCAAACCTGGAATTTTACTTGTTCTTTAATTTCTTGTATATTACATCACCAACAAAATATAATGTCACAATTGATTTTATCTATTGATTATTGCGAGAGTGAGAACAGTTTAAGTCTGATTCTTCATCTTCTCAGACCATAAAGAGATAAAATAAGATAGAAATGACTTCGTATGATAAAATAAGTACAGATACATAATTGAAGTTATAGGTAGGATGTAAATCAGTTGGCATTTCTAAGCTTCACAGTGATCATTTTTAGGGTGAAACTTTAAAAAAAACAAAAACAAAAAAACAGACACATGTAATAGCAAGAAAAGATAAGTAAAAAGGTTAACTAAATTTGAAAATTAAATGCCAAAATTATTCTCAATATTCTGACATGAAAAGTGAGTTTTGGTTCAACAGAAAATGAGGAAATTGGTAACTCAAAAACATAATCCGTTTTCACTCTGTTTCTCGGATAGATAAGCTTGTAACCAGATACATAGCTCACAATAAAAATAAAATAAAGAAATCTATTCCGATCGGAAAGAAAGTAAATGGTGTTTTTAATACAAAAACATCTTTTACAAGTCTCAATACCGATTTTTTATTTCACTCTGCTCTTATGGAAATCAATTATAAGACAAATACCTCCATAGAAACTACAAAATCATTTCAAATTGTTCAATGAAGGCCATGTCAACTTTAGTCATGCCTATGATATTTATAGCTGATGCCTGTGTGGTTATGTTCACCTAATTGTTCTTTCATTAAAAATGAAAATGGAATGGGGCTGTACGGTCTCCCTACTTTTCCCATTTAGTGAGAAAACAATAAATTAACATCATTGGACGTAAAAAAAAAAATTGGTCTTTCTAGACCATAAATAATGGACAGATTCTGGTTTGCTAATGCATTTGTAAACAAGGAGAGGTGCCTAAACTATGACAGCCTATATCTGAGCAACAAGGAGTTCGTTCCATGTATCTGGAATACCAGGTAGGCACCAATGCAAACAGTCACTTGAATTAAGAGTTCCTCTAGTAGTGTAGCGTGACATGTGAGCTTCATCTCTCAATTGGGAAAGAGCAGTTATGTCCAGTATCTTAATCTTTGTACCCTTTAGAGCACCTTCAATAGTTGTATCAGTAGATCCTTCTTGCATGACCTCACTTCCATTGATTAATGGGATAGTGTTATCACAGCTTCCACCAGTGTTCCAATCTCCATTGAAGAAATGCCTAGGAGATATAGTCCTGAAGAAAGCTTTGAGCCGAGGATGCGACACAAGTTGCAAATCAAGCCATCTGGCTATACTGTAGATTGTTAAGTTTTTGGCATTTGCAATTACTTCAATCTGCTTGTCTTCATTTGGCTTTCCATTAACATGCATTATCCACCTGTTCGCAGTAAGCTTCCCCCGGTTCCAGTGGTGTCCTGTATTAAGAACCAAAACATCAAAGCGATGGAGGAACCGACTCATGAAAGCTGGGGGACGGTCTAAATGCATGGCAACGTTTGACAGTTTGTCAGAGATATTAAGGGGCTGCAAATCACTTAAGCTAGCTGACCAATAATATAAGATGGTGGTATTAGTCTTGGGAAATCTGTAAGCCCAACCATCTGGACGAATAGCTCCACGTGCTTTTACTAAACCATACTCCCATCCCACATTTTGAACCTCTGGGCTCTCTTCCCCACCAGTGGCCATACACATTAGAGATTGAAATTGTTGCCGGCCCAACGAATCTCCTATGAAAGCAATTGTTTTGTCCTGCATCCTACATTCCACATTAGTATCAAATACCACTTAGTAAATACTATTTAGGATCCGATCGAAGAAATTTTTATATAAACACTTGTAGAAAATATATAAGAAAAAAATGAAATGTGTTTTTTATAAGTTAAAATTAGCTTATACATAAGTTAAGCATAAGCATTTAGAAAACTATATGATAGAGTTTTTACATATCTAATTTTAATTTATGGAGAAGATCATCCATTCTTTATCTCCTGTAAGTGATTCCGGAGAAGTTTATCTAAACAGATCCCTAAATTGAAATTCACACACTTCCGTTATATTTTTTTAATCCAAAGAAAAACAAAAAAAAAAAATGTAAAGACAAAATTATTAGAAATTCTGATGTAACCAAACACAAAAGTACAGACCGAATAAAATGAAGATTAAAATGATGTAAGGTTATTTATGTTTGACATAAATCAGAAAGCTTTTAAGCATATTTACATATAAGCAATTGAATAAACGTAGCAGGCAGATAATTTTATTTTTAAAAATGTGTTATTAACAACTAGATCTAAGAAGAAGAAAGGATTATACCTACTTTCTCAAGAATGCAGACCGGTCAAACTCTTGCGTTTCACAATTTTCTGGCTGCCAGCGATATCCCTCAAATGAGAAATCTGGTCGTTGTGTCATTCTACATGACCACATTGAGGATAACCATTGCTTACAGTTGAACCCAGAATACAGCGGTCTCCTGCTGTCGGCAACCCACTTACCCTTGGCATAATTACAAACTGCAAAGGAGAAATCCAATTAATACTAAGTCCAACCAGCGAATTTCTTTGAAGATACAAGACTTTTGTGTTTGGGGCATTAGTTGGAGCAATGTGGCCAAGGTCCCCAGTTAGAAAGTCTAGATTGTACTAGTAAACACGTAACTACAAAGAAGAAGCTAATCTCTGGACTAAGAAACCATTAGCACTCTGGTAAGATAATCGTCTAAAAAAGTAATAAACTAACTAAGAGTGCTCCTTTATGGGTAAATGTTCTTACAACTCAAGTTTCATATTCTAAGACAGAATATCAATAATCAAATATGGGGAGAAAATGTGAATAACATGAGGCACCTAAAGGGTATAATCTATTCATTGCCCAAAGATAATAAAATCGTGCATAAATTTTTTATCAAATATAAAAGCGTAGATAAATACTAATCAAACATAAGACCTCTAAAATAATTAAAGATCTTTAAAATAATAGGAAAACTACATTCTATGATAATATAACTTTTCCCGAAAATACTATAGCCTTTCAATATGCATAATCCATTCTGAATCAGGAGAAGACTCTCAATAAGAGTTTAACCTTCTCTTTTTTAAGATCTCAAAAATACTTCCCAAAATATTTGAAGTTATTCAACAAAGTTTAAGATTTGAAAGTAAAATTCAACTTCTAGGGCAAGGTTGCAAAAGTTCATGGATATCATGATAGTGGAAGTAATACTTACAACATAACTTGAGAAAGAGAAAGAAGAAAAAAACTCCAGTAAAATAACTTATGATTCGCAAGTAAATAACCAATTTCAAAGAGAATATCAAGTTAGGATATTAAACTGCTTGAAATGAATCTTTGTTACCTTGTTATCCAATTTGAATTTCACATAGGCAACCAGTTCAAAGAGAACAATTTTTTTTAAGAAATTAAAAGCTTTAAGAGGAAAGTTTCTTATGTCATTGTTATCTTCAACTTGTATCCTACTTAAGCAAGTACTAAAAGTAAAATAGATAGGAAAGTGCTACTTATCCAGAGTGTTTGATAGCAGGGGAACCAGAATCTATTGGCATACTTCTTGACTCTAGGGTAGATGAGGGATCCCATTAGTTTGTCTTATTAACAACCACCCTTAAATAGCAAAATTCTTCACTTTGTTTACAGCTTAGACCAGTACTCAGTAGCCAGAGAGCAGCCCAAGCAGATTCTCAAAAGCAGCTATTTGAAGGGTTCCCAGAAAACAATAAGTAATTGCAGAACAATGATGACAACAAGTATGTATTCATAGAGTGGAAGAAAAAGTTAATTTTAATGAATTTAAGAGCAGAACAAAAAGAATCTACCTTGACTTCTGGAAGAAGCTGTGACATTTTGATTGTATTGAGTTTTTGGAGATTCTGCAGGTATAGAATCTATAGCTGCCACACCCTCAGAATCAAGTTGAAGTCTTGTTCCATTTTCTGTGGTTGGGGTTATGGATTTTTTCCCACCCTTTCCCAGTGTTGGAGTTCCTTTACTTCTGGAAGGAGGTGTGAAATTTTGATTGTATTGAGTTTTTGGAGATTCTGCAGGTATAGAATCTACAGCTGCTACAACCGCAGTATCAAGTTGAATTTTTGTTCTATTTTCTGTGCTGGGTGTAATGGATTTTTCAAGTGTTGGAGTTCCCACAGATTTGATATTGGCATCTGCTGTGGATGCATTCATAAAAAAATCCTCAGTGTACAGTTAATAACATGAAATAGCAGGTTTAGGAAATGGTAATTACATGGTAACGAAACCAACAAGATGCAAAAATCAATTAATTATTAGTCAATGGAACAGTGATGAACAGATCCAACAAGAGGCAAATACAATTGAAAATGTCAAACTTATTTGGGAAATTGACAGACACACATGCAATTAACAGGGTTTATTTTTACCATGGAAATTGTTAGGGACCAATATAATGTGTCAGGAAGGAAAGAGCAGAGATTGTATACTAGAAGAAATAAAAATAACAGTGTTGGTAGGCAGGAAGTTGGACAGTCAATCAGTTATGAGAGTAGGTAATAGAAAGAATAAATAACAGAAAGTGTACATGGGGGAAAGGGTATTGGGAAATCATGGACTAAACTCAGAACATTGCTCCGTTGTAAGGGGAAATCCCTGGAAGAGAATAGTCTCCCTGATTTTGTAATAACAGTGACAAACTATTCGTTCATGCTTACTAACCTGAGTTTCTATCAGAAATTCTCCATAAGCTCTTTTAGAAGTGAAAAATAAGAAGAAAAAATTAAATCAACTTCTTTATATGCTAAAATTTAGAGAGGCTATTTGAGAGAGTTTCTACAAGTTAGCTTACGCATAAGTTAATTTTAACTTATGAAGAAGTTAATTTCAATTTTTCCTTTTATTTTTCTCTCCTGGAAGGAACTTATGGAGAAGTTAGTACAAACAGACCCAAAGAGATATCTAGATCCTTATCAATAAAGTCTAAGTTCAAGAACCTTACCAAGCTTCTCTAAGGTATGTTTCATCATATGAATGTCAAGATCCTTATTCATTAGTCTAAGTTAAAGAACCTGGACATATCAGATTCAAAGACTATTTAAATTATTGTTAATATCAATATCTGAACATGCTAAAAAATTACAGGTACAAGCATTCCTCCTAGTAAAATGTTTCGCTTCTAGCAAGTAGTTTATCTACTCTTGGAGCAGATTCCATTTTAGATTTTGTTAAGATACAGCATAAAGTGTTTCAAACTCAGGCAGTCTGTACCAAGGATCAAGAAGACAGAGGTGGTTAATGTCATTATGTACTTCCTGGCTAGAATACAAACCTGAAGGTAAGTGGTACCATTCTTGAGCTGATCTTAAAGTCATAGCTATTATTGGATTTCTCTCCCATGTCCACATTAACGTGGTAAAGAGAACAAGGGTAACCAGAGCCAGGAAAATGAGCCTCCCTTTAAAGCTATAAATATGTCCTCCTTTCATCTGTTCCTAATCGATACAGCAAATACAGATCTTTGACTCAGACTGTACATTCAGGAAATATCTATCACACAATATCTCCAGTAACTCTAGTTGTTCCAGAGGCTTATCTGTGTGAGTATAAGAATGAAAGGATCAGAAAGACAAATAAAGACATGAAAATAAAAATATATGGAGATAGACATCTATTGAAGCAAAGAAGTCTACAATTAAGTAAAGAAAGAAGCAAAGTCCACGTGACAGCTCATTTTATCTTTCTTTCCTCCCAAACAATTTAAAAAATTATCTCACACTTCCCTTTTTTTCTTTCCTAATGGAACTGTCTAGTACTGGAAAGTATACATACTCTTTCATTCGATTCGTACTTCACAGTTTAGTATATGCATCTCCTCTTGCACAGTTCGAATAGAAGACAATGCAATAAAAAAAAATTAACACTCCGTGCCTTTGTGTTATCTCTCTACTACTCGAACTTTTTGGTTTTAAAAATGCCCCACTAGGAAGTCTAGTCTCATCCAACCTAAAAAAATGTTTTAGCACCCAAATAGGCAAAGCAAACAAGTAACAAACAATCACTTCCTTGGAACCGCATTTCATCTTCCACGAACACATTATTCACCTTCATAATCACACTCCACACAAACAAACACACTTCTCTGTCATAGACACATACTCAATCGATAACAACTTCCCATTGAACCGATCCCAAACTTTCCCTTTGAACAGAATTGTATTATCTTATCACACCAAAACACAGATTTATGTTCATGAAGCAAAAACAAGAGTGTGGATGTATTAACCGATGCTAAACACACATCATGGAAAAATCAAACAAAACCTCCATTGATAATTCAATAAGATCTCCAAACATTCAAAACCAACAACCAACTGATGTAGCCGTTTCTGCCTGCTAATGATCACGACTCAACGTATATATTTCCATGCATAATTGCAACACAGACCTTCAAATTCAAAAGGATGCCCGTAATGTATAAGCGAAACTAAAGCTAGAGAAATGAAACATAAAATGTATTCCAGCATTAATATCAATAATAACAACAATTTTAAAAGAAGGCAATAGAATAAGAACCTGTGGTGGTTGCTGGTGCAACTTGATTGGCTTGTGTAGGGTTTTTCACAATGGCAGATCCACTGCCTTTGTAGATGAAAAGACGAAGTTAGCCCTGATTTTGATGAAGAAGAAGATGAGGAGGACGAAGAAGATGACGATGATGGTGACAGTGATGCTCTTGTTTTACTGGTTTTGTCTCGTTCGTGACTCACCGCCAGGGATCCAATTAGATACCTTGCTTTGTTTGGTGACAGATGAGGGATATTTCTGTCATTAATAAAATAAACGAAGGTATTATGGGAATCGTGATTGCATATGATGATTAGTGTTCACTTCCCCTGAGAATAAAAGCATAAATCTTGATCTTAACACCTAAACATGTGCTTAAATTTTATTTAACATATCTAGACTATATAATAATCTACTTACTTCCATGGACAAAAAAAAGAGATAAATAAATATTAAAGATATTTATGATATTCTTATATTAGGAGTATAAAATAAATAGAGTTTATATATTATTTTTCAATTGTTATATTCCTTTACCCGTTTTTAAATATCTTTTACATTTATCATAAATTAGATAAAAAATAGTGAAACTTATATGAGAATGTTAGAAAAAATAATTTAAACGATAATATTAATTATATATTTTGTATTCTTTTATATTATCTTTTAAAAACATGCAAGAAACATAGGGTGTAATAAATTACGAACTAACTCAATTTTTAGTTTTTATAATTTTGTTAATGTGTAATTTTAGTCCGTACAAAAATTAATGAAAGTCCTTAATCAATTCAACCTAATATACCGTCCAATTATTAAAAAACATACTAACATACTTTTGTAATGACACTTTTAAAGTTTATAATTAGACATTGAAATTAACATAATACCTAAATAATAACCAAAAAGTAATATAATTAGATATCGCTATTAATATAATGACTGTAAAAAATCTTTTAGAAATTCAAAAACTGTATCAGTGAATTATAATTGCTTAATTTAAGAAAAATAATTACTGCATCTATAATTATTTTTATAGAAATTGAAATTTTATTTGATTTAGAAAAAGTATTCTTTCAAAGGAAAAGTTAAACTCACTTCCGTATAGAATACTCATACTCATTATAGTTTAAAAATATATACTTACCTTTCTTATATTTTAACAAAACTCACATTTCCCATTTATTTTTAAATAGATATTTACCTTTTCATGTTTTTGATAAATGATATTCATTTTTTTATTTATAAAAAATATTCTTTATTTTTAAATTTTATATTCTATATTTTAGTTTTTGAATCTTCATAATTTTTAATATGATATCTTTAAAAAAAATAAATGTCATTTATTAAAAATATAAAATATTATTTTACTAAAAATATAACTCCACATTATTAAGTTTAGTTTTTTTTATCATTTTTTATAAACAAAACCATTTTTACGGAGTAATGATTAAGGTTGGTGAGTCATACATATTTTGGAACAAATGCATTTATAGTCCCACGCGCTAGATAGGTTAATTCATGAACTCGGATTACTGTTTATTAATTTCTTATGTTTATTTTTAAGTACAATTTAAATAAATGCGTATATATAAATTAATTAAAATATTAGATAAAAGATAAGAGTGTAATAAATGATAAAATAGCAGTTAATTTTGTTTTAAATTTTAAAAACAATAATTAAATAAAAAATATTTTTAAGAAATTCTGAGACTTTAAAGAAAAAACAGAGTATAATGTACACTCATGGGTTCATAATGTTTGCCATTGCTTTTATAAGTGACAATATAACGAAAATACGTTACAATTCTCTTTTATGAGCCTTTCATTCTTTATACTGAGTTAATGGTACGTCAATATTTTTTTCTTCATTGAGTTTGATTCAATTTTCAAAAACCACTTTTGTGTGTAGAAGTCAACATGGGAGCCATTAATGAGCCTCAAACATTCCATTACAAGCAAGTAATTCCTTCAACTAGTTTTTCTACTTCAATACTAAAAACTATGTACGTGTTTCCTACATGTGTCTTTTACCATTATCAATGTAAATCCAAATAATTTGAGTTAAAAATATATATACTAAAAAAATAAGTAGTTACCATTTTTAAATTTTAAAATCTAACGTAAAAGAAATTAAAAAAATATTAAAAAATAATTATTATTTTGGTTTAAATTATAAAATAAAGTGAGTTAAACTTGATGAACACAACCAATAACAACATACATCAAAAAGCCATTATTGTGACCAAAAAAGGCATAACAGCGCGTTTTAAAACAAAATAATATAAACAAATAATTATGTTTTTGAAGAGGAAATTAATTATGCATATATTGATGTTTACTTGTAAAGTATCATTTATAATAATTAATTAACTCTTTCAACATTAATTTTAAAGAAGAAGTGCAATAATTTTTATTAATTAACAATATAATTTATTTTTAAAATTTAAATTCGTTGAAATTAATTTTGGGGATATATATCATTTGTTTTTTTCTTATGCATAGATGAAAAACCCAACTCGTGACCATGTCAGTTTGTCTCCAACCCAACTTTCCTTAGGCGTCCTTTTCAGTCTCAACCGAAGCATGACATGCCACATTATGCAATCTTCTAAATTTAAATCATCACACAATTTTTTTCCCTATTTATGAATAAGTAAAATTAAAGAATAAAGAAAAAAGAACCCACCGACTCAAAATTCTCAAACTTTTGCACTTGTGGTGGGAGCCACGTTACAGATCTCGATGAGCTTCATCTGGAACGTATTATTTAAGATCAATATTATTTATTTCTTTAATTTCTAATTATTTTTTTAAAAATTAAATTATGAGTGTCGGGTCCAATGTTTTTGTGCTTAAGTTGTGGGCAACTCTTTTTAAAAAACAGTAGTACCAGAACTTGTTTGTGGAGACTCGAGAGGGAGCACATGCAGGATATTCACTAATATGACAATTTCCACCATATAAAAATTATTTTTTTAAATAAAAATATATAATTGCACTTTATTACCTATATATCCTCGCGAAATTACTGCGACATGGTCTTTGTTTGGCAAACCCCAACACGTTGAAATGTTGATCCCCACCGGTTTCACGCCATTTATGGGGACGTCACTTTCTCATACTACACTTAACACCGTCTTTTGACCTTTGCCCCTACTTTTTTTCTTTTCTTTTTTTTCCCTCTCTCTCACAAACATCACATTCACTAAGATTTCCATTTTTAATTACAAAACATAAATTCTTTTAAAATATTAATATTTTTAAAAATTTAGTTTAAATATTAAAAAAAGACAATACTATATTACAAACGCCGGTGAAACGACAAACGGTGCTCTACCCCACCCTCTCGTTTTGTTATATCTACCTCAACACTTCCTCATTGCACTCCAAATTCCGAGTTTTCATTCCGCGTTCTTCTCTTTCCACCTTCGCCATGCGCAACACAATGCGGTGATAGCCTCTTCCTCTTCCTTCCTTCTCAGATTCGCTCTTTCCCGAACAGTAATAGGTTTGTCCAATCAACCTTCCTTTCATTTCAAGCTATTCAGATCTACGGACACATTCACCGGAATCGCGCTTTTCTCTGTTTACTTTTCGCATTTCGCGGTTTCGCTTGTCTCGGTTCAACGTTTTTCTTTTACCGTTTTCTTGTTGCTTTTTTTTTTTTTTAGCATGCATCTGCGTGACGTTTATGCTATACCGGTGCAGTTCTTTTTCCGGCGGAGTAGATCTGCGCGAGAGTGTTGTTGATTTCGAGTTGAACGCGTATATGCTTCTTTTTCAATTCGTGGAATGTCTTGAATCTTTGAAATCTGTCGGTTCCGTAATTCTTTGCAATGGAATCTTCGTTGTTGATTTTTTTTTTCCATCCGTTTTTTCTGGTTGTTTTATCTCTTTAGCTCGTTCTTGTTTGTTGAATTTGTTAGATCCGGTCGTTTTACTTTGTGAGACGATGTTTTCGGGTTGAGAGAGAGAAACATGCATTTCGTTGTCTGTCTGTGTTTCCCCTGGAATTGTGCAAGGCTTTGACAGTCGTCAATGTCGTGTATGAAGAAATTCCGTCGCCTTATGTTTTTGCCAATTTTTTGTGATTATTTCCAGATTTGCAAGCTTTCTATATTTGATTTTCGTTTGATTTGTTGGTTCATGTATGTATTTTGTCATCTAACTGCATGGATATTGGCAATTGAGTGTTAACACTGTTGATCCATGGCTAACAATTGGGATGGTGTTTAATTGTTGTTTTGCTAATGTCCAGGTCTAAACTATCTGTGAAAAGTTCCACCCTCTTAACAACATGGCTCAAGCTAAATATACTAGAATAGATAATAATAAGCGATCGGCGTCGAGTTACTTTTCTACAGTGACTATTGTCGTGTTTGTTGCTCTTTGCTTGTTTGGTATTTGGATGATGACGTCGTCGTCTGTAGTGCCTGTGCAAAACGTAGATGTGTCTCAGGATAATAAGAATGAGGTGCAGGATCAGAGTGGGGTGATAGAACAGAGCGAGGGGAAAGAACAGGCAACTGACCCCTCTAATAAAAGTTCTCAACAGTTTGAAGATAATCAGGGTGATTTGTCTGATGATGCAGCCAAAGGGGATAGTAGTGTCGCACCTGATAAAACCTCTGACGGGCCAGAAAAAGGAGAAGATAAATCGGATGAAAAGTCTGAAGAGAAACCTGCTGATGAACCAAAAACAGAAAATCAAGATTCTAATTTTGGCGAGAAGAAATCAGATTCTGAAGAGAGCGTGAAGAAATCAGATTCTGATGAGAGCGAGAAGAAATCAGATTCTGATGAGAGCGAAAAGAAATCAGATTCTGATGAGAGTGAGAATAAATCTGGTTCTGATGAGAACAACAAAAAACAGGAATCCAATGGGATTGAAAGTAAACCCGAATCAAATGATAACAAGCAGTTAGATTCAGATTCAGATGACAAGAAATCTGATGATGCAGGTGAAACATCAGATAAGACCGAAGAAAAGGGGGAACAAAGTGGTAGCAAAGACTCTGATGAAAATTCCAATGAGAAGAAAACCGATGACAGTGCCAACAACCAGGTTTCAAATGATGTATTCCCTTCTGTGGCTCAGTCAGATCTTCTGAATGAAAGTACCGCACAAAATGGTTCTTTTTCAACTCAGGCATCAAAGTCAAACAATGAAAAGAAATCTCAAGAATCCTCCAAGCAGTCTACTGGGTACGATTGGAAACTGTGCAATGTCACTGCTGGCCCTGACTTCATTCCATGCCTCGACAACTTGAAAGCAATTAGTAGTCTTCCAAGCACCAAACACTACGAACACAGAGAGAGGCAATGTCCCCAAGAACCTCCTACCTGCCTTGTCGCTCTTCCTGAAGGATACAAACGCCCAATTGAATGGCCCAAAAGCAGAGAGAAGGTAGACATTAACACAAATGCTCGTCAGTTACCATACTTGTTTAAAATTTTATTCTTTCAATAAATAACAAACTGTTTTCATGCAGATATGGTATTCTAATGTTCCACACACTAAGCTTGCTGAATATAAGGGGCACCAGAATTGGGTGAAAGTAACTGGCGAATACCTTACTTTTCCAGGTGGTGGAACCCAATTCAAACACGGTGCACTTCATTACATTGACACCATACAACAGGTAAAATGTATACCCTATTTATGTGGCCGTGATATGTTTTCTTTTTCGATGTTTGAGTTTTGTACTTAACATAAGGAACTTTTATGCTGCAGTCTGTACCTGATATTGCTTGGGGCAAACGCACACGTGTGATTTTAGATGTTGGATGTGGTGTTGCCAGCTTTGGTGGCTTTCTCTTTGAAAGAGATGTACTTACAATGTCATTGGCACCGAAAGATGAACACGAAGCTCAGGTACAATTTGCACTTGAAAGAGGGATTCCTGCTATATCCGCTGTGATGGGCACAAAGAGGCTTCCCTTCCCTGGGAGAGTATTTGATGTGGTCCATTGTGCACGCTGTAGAGTTCCTTGGCATATAGAAGGTAGCAATAACCTAACTTTGATTTTGATTAGATGAATTCTTGTTCATACAAGCTTGAAATTTTATATAGCGTAGTACTTGCCCGGGCTTGGGATTTAGATTTTAAGAGAACTTGTAGATAGTGTGTACTTGATGTAAAATTCATAGAAATTTAACTGGGTTTTGTTGGGACTTGCTGCCTGTATACGTGTAGGTGGCAAACTTCTTTTGGAGCTGAACCGAGTTTTGCGACCTGGTGGTTTCTTTGTATGGTCTGCTACTCCTATTTACCAGAAGCTTGCTGAAGATGTTGAAATATGGCAAGGTAGACAAGAATATACTGTTTTCTGCATCTATTAAGCATTTTAATGTTGCTGAATTAGTTCTGACTTTTTCTGAGTTAATTTGCAGAAATGAAGAAACTAACAAAAGCATTGTGCTGGGAAGTTGTGTCCATCAGCAAGGATAAACTTAATGGAGTTGGTATAGCTGTGTACAAGAAGCCAGATTCTAATGAATGTTATGAAAAAGGATCCACTGATCAGCCTCCTATGTGTCCAGATTCCGACGATCCTAATGCAGCATGGTATTTCTTTGTTAATTGAGACATCAACAATTTTTTCATTAAAAATAAAAACAGAAAAAAGGAGTTTCTAACGAATTTAATTGTTGATATTCATCTTTCACTCTAATATAAATATTGTAGATTTTTCTATTATTGTTTTAGTTACCAACATTTTATACTTGCAAAATGTTATGTTTTAATCCCTACACCTAAAAACTATTCATTTTATTCTCTATGCATACATTTATAACTTTTTTAGTCCATTCACATTCACATTTTTAATATGTTTTTTAGTTTCTACACATTTTTCAATCTATTTTAGTCCTTGGTGTCCAAATTTGTAAAGACTGAAACATTAAAAAAAATGTGTCAACTAAAATGAGTAGTTTTTATGTGTAGAGACTAAAGTGTAAAAAATGCAAAGGTGTAGGGACCAATGAGTAATTAAATATTTCACGGTAATATAAATGTTGTAGATTTTTCTATTCAAGGTTTAGTTACTCCTCTAGATTTGTATTTGCACAATTTTATGTTTTAATTTCTACACCTAAAAACTATTCACTTTAGTCTCTATGCATACATTTTTAATTTTTTTAAGTCCCTTCACATTTTTTAATCTGTTTCAGTTTCTACACATTTTTCAATCTATTTTAATCCTTGGTGTCCAAATTTGTAGAGAGACTAAAACAGATTAAAAAATGTATGAAAACTAAAATGAGTAATTTTTATGTGCAGAGACTAAAGTGTAAAAAATGCAAAGGTATAGGGACCAATGAAACACATAAACAGTCACAAATCAAAATCTTGTACGGTTCTTTTGTTACAAACAGAGTCTGTTACGAATGAACAAATGCTTTATTTCTGTAGTCTCTACTTTTTCAATAGTATTAATTTTATAAGATAGAACACTGATAATCTGACACTACCTTTTTTAAACTTCCCTTGTGCATTAATTGGATCGTTATTATGCACCCAAAAAGGTGTAATATATATGGCTGCTGCCTAATCTCTCTGGCTGCAGGAACGTTCCATTACAATCTTGCATGCACAAATTACCTGTGAATTCAACAGAACGTGGGTCACAATGGCCACAAACTTGGCCAGCAAGATTGACGAACTCACCTTACTGGCTGACAAATTCTCATGTTGGAGTTTATGGAAAGCCCGCCCCTGAAGATTTTACTGTTGATTATGAACACTGGAAACGTATAGTGTCCAAGTCTTATCTTAATGGGATCGGAATAAAGTGGACCAATGTGCGGAATGTGATGGATATGAGATCAGTCTATGGAGGGTGAGCGAAATTTGGTTTCTCATTTTTCTCTGAATTATGTTAACATGCTGTTATTGCCACTATGACAAGTTGTTTTTTGGGTTACAGGTTTGCTGCTGCCTTGAAGGATTTGAATATTTGGGTCATGAATGTGATTCCAGTGAATGCTCCGGACACGCTTCCTATTATTTATGAGCGAGGTCTCTTTGGCATGTATCATGACTGGTGTGAATCATTTAGCACCTATCCGAGGTCCTATGATCTACTTCATGCAGATCGTCTATTTTCAAATATTAAGAACAGGTGCTAACAACTATTTCATTTCTCATTCATCACCAGTAACATTTATTATATACTAATGTTCTACGGTCATGCAGGTGTAATTTGAGAGCTGTAGTGGCTGAGGTTGATAGGATTCTTAGGCCTGAGGGAAAGCTTATTGTGCGGGACACTGTCGACATCATTAACGAGATAGAAGTTATTGTGAAGTCCATGCAGTGGGAGGTTCGCATGACTTATTCTAAAGATAAGGTGGGCTTTTTGTGTGTCCAAAAGTCTATGTGGCGGCCTAAAGAATTCGAAACACTCGAGTATTCTATTGGCAAGATACCAACATGATTCTTTCCTTTTCGCTGCTCAAAATTCTTTCTACCTTTACTTCCGCCATTATTTATGTATCATTTTAGTTAGGCACTATGTGTTCGTTTTTTTCCCCCTTTGGTAACTAATTTTGATCCCTGTTACGATTTGTCTTTTGCTGTAACATGGTGCTATAGTTAAGAAAATTTGATCCCATTCTTTCAAATGTAGAGGCTTTTGGTAATTAGTTGAGATTCTGGGAATGTTATAGGGAGATATACACCATACCATAGTTGGTGGTAATTATGTCATTCAATACATGGGACAGGAGCTATATGTTGTTTATTCAAATATCAAATACTGGAAGTGAAGGCTTAATATTCCTTATTATGTCTTACAATTTTTTCCTATAGAAAATAAAAGGACCATTTATACATATCTATTCATTTTCTTCTTTATCATTCTTAGCTAGTTTCTTCTTATTTTGCGGATTTCATTTTTTAAAAGCTATCAATTTTTTAAAGAATAATTAAAATTAAAGTGACACTTTTATGCTTCAAACTATTTTTCTATGATTTTTTTTTTCTTATCATGTTTGTTCCGCATTTGTTTTCTTATCTATTCTTATATTTTATAAAAAAGCATCAGTCAATGATCATAACAAAAGAATTGTGATGTTGGTATATGCAATATGCATTCCATGCTCTCCAATTACAATTATGTCTAAAGATATAACATCTTAGCTAAATACTCAAAATGACTAGTCCCAATAAATCATTTATTCATGGTCTATCCAGTGAAACTCCAATTAAAGGCATCCAAATATAAGATTCCTTAAAAAAAAAAATAATATACAATTAAAAAATACAAATTAGAATAATGTATAAATTTGCCTGAATGAGTTTATTCCTTGAAACATATTAGAAAGCATAGTTGGTGGAGCATTTAATCTCAAAATTGTTAAATGATGTTCCTATTAATAACAAATTTTTTACATATTGTTTAACAATTGATATCGAAATTGGTATTCATTTATCATTTGGTTGTTGATTTCCCTTATTTTCAAAGAACACTTTAAATACTGAACTAAGAGAAACTATAATATAATCCATTTTAAGTGGTGTAAAAACTACAATACCCCCAAAGCAATCATAATCCATTTTGGATCTACCATCTCTTCAAAGCATATTAGTTAAGTGACTCTTGGTCTAATTCCATACTATAATAAAACAGAGGATCTTGTGTTTATTATTTGTAAGTTATTTATCAAAAACTGAGTTACATGTCTTTCATGCTGATTAAAAAAAAAAATACATGTCTTTCATTCTCATACACCAAGTTTATCAAATTATCAAATCTCCTTCGCCCTAATATTTGTAATTCCATACCAAAAGTCACCATGGTTGTGATCATTTACCAACTTTGAAATTGTACACAATCCTTTTTTACTCACACTAAGATGTATGCTGATTTTTGACAATTTGTTCTTGAATATGATTTTTCATAACTTTCTTCTCCTCCTTTTGGTTTATTGTTTTAAATATGCCTCCGAGTAACAAAAATCTTTCAAATTCACCAACGTTTCCTCATTATCATAATACAACTTCCTCCCTTTTTCTTACACTAAAACTCATTTTTAAAGTAGCATGTGTTTGATTATAGACTTCATCTTTAATGTATGCAAGTTTATCAATAATAATACTTTAACCTCGTTAGTATAAAGTAGTGATTGACATTCACTTTGGTCCCAAACAATATTTATTTTTAAAAATTGACTTCATTGGAAGATATAATAAATATAATTGATATTTTAATCTAAAATAGCAAAACATGAAATAAGAAGCAAATGGAAAATACTACTTATAATGATTTTCTTACTTTAAGGTTGACCAACAACATAAAATAGGAAATAATATGTACTTTGTCCATTCATTCCATCGCACTGAAAAATAATCATGAAGTATTGATAAAGAAACACAAATCTAGGACAAGATAAAAAGAATTCTAGTTTTTATTATGATTCCAGAGTGTGATAATAATATTAAAAAAAGGAATAACATAGAAAAGATTAGGTAGAAGATGATATATAATTATTATAAAGTTGATTATTTAGAAGTAGGAAAATTGATTGAGATATATATAAGTGTAGGAAGATAAAGAAAGAAAGAGAGTTTTGGAGGTCAATAATAGTAGTGTAATCTAACATCTGGAGCGAGTCCGGTGGATTTGATTGGTGAAAATCCACAGCACCCATTTTTTTGTTTTCGAATTTTCCTTGTCCTAACCCTTCTTGCATGCCTATTTTTGTGCCTCTCTTTCAGTTTATCTATACAGTAATATGCAACATTATTAACTAACTAATATATATCCAAATCTTCATTTCCTTTATCTCAAACATTTGTATCTGTGATGATGGAAGATGAGAACCATGCCACTTTGCCAAATGCTTTTAACTCCGGAAGCCCCGAAAGCCCTTGCTTAAAGACAACCAACACCAACATCAACAACATCAACATCAACACCAACACCAACACCCCAACCACACACAACAACATCAACAACAATAATCATAACCATAATAACAACAACAATAACCACAACAAAGAACAAGACAGGTTTCTCCCTATTGCCAATGTGGGAAGAATCATGAAAAAGGTCATTCCTTCCAATGGAAAAATCTCTAAGGACGCAAAGGAAACTGTCCAAGAGTGTGTCTCTGAGTTCATCAGCTTCGTCACTGGAGAAGCCTCTGACAAATGTCAGAGGGAGAAGAGAAAGACCATCAATGGTGATGATGTCATATGGGCCATCACAACCCTAGGGTTTGAGGATTACGTTGAACCCTTGAAAATTTACCTTCAGAAATATAAAGAGATTGAAGGAGAAAAACTTAACATTCCAAAGCAACTTCGTTCTGAACAAAGGCTACAACAACACCAACAAAATAATAGTAATAGTAGCCAAGAAGATAATAATCAACAACAATTCAATGCTGCATATGCCTCAACCAATCTCATTTCTCAGCCTCCATATGTGGCCACTGATCAGAAGTTTTCACTACCCTTCTCTCCAAACTCAATTCAGAATCACCACATTGATTCAGTGGGCCACTGGTACGAATAAATCGACCAAGCTTTTCTATGTTTGGTTTCATTTTTAATTTTATAGACATTGCGTATAGAATTTATTTTTTCATAATAAAGTCATCCACCAGCTTAAAGGTTTGCTTTTCTGTTTCTTCTTGGATACAATCACATGTCACAGTTTCAGAGGTAAACCAAAAGCACTTTTGGAGACACAATTCCATCTTTTTACAACAATTTAAGCACTTTTAGGTTTCAATAACATGTTAATTCCTTTTGCATGTTTTGCATGTATATCTACCGTAACACATGCACGTCAAGTACTTGTGGGTATATAGTTGTAGCAACATGAACTCAGATTTTCTGCTTCTCCTTCAAGTTTTCTTTCTCTCGTTCTTTCCTTTTCTCAGATTCAAACTTCATCAAATTTCACTAAGGATTTATGGTTCTCCTATATTTATTGAACAAATAATATTGTGAAAAAAAAGTTAACCTTGTGCTTTGAATTTCACAGATTTTTATGGTATTCAAATATATTAAATTTGAATACATCCATTTTAAATAATTTTATTTTAAAAATATTTTCTTTGATAATTATTTTAATTTTTTATTTCATTAAAACGTTTTAATTACTAAATATAAAATATTATTTAAATATATCAAATAATTTGTCAGTAATTCAAAAAATATTGATCCAATAATTTTTGTAGTCAATATTTCAAAAAAATATAATAAACTGTTAACTAAGAATAATATTCATGTTAATGATAAAAAAAATAATCACTTAGACACTTATAAGAAAAAGAATCACAACAGACTTCAATACAAAAAATTTAGTTCACATTAGTTAAAAAATATTTTTCTTACATTAGTCAAGAAAATTCTAACTAATATTAAATGAAAAATAACAATCATCTACAATAATAAAATAATTTTAATAATCTAAATAAAAATTAACTTTTATTAACATTAATAAAAAAATTATGGTGTAAATCAATCAATAGCTCACCAATGTTCTGATCCTAGTTAAGTCACAACACTATAACCAAAAATTATTTCAGAAAAAAATACAATCAAATTTTTAAAAAATAAATAAATAAATAATTATTATCTAATTTTAAATACTCTCATAGAATTTTAAGATTTTAATTTATTTTAAAAAATTATTCAAATAACATATTCCTATCATAACACATTTCAAATTCTATATAAAAATTAATTCCCTTCTTAAAATTACTTCTTCTTGATTTTCTTTCACTTTTTAGTTTTGAAAACTTGTTAGAATTATTTTTGAACAAACTCATGACAAACAATTAATTTCTTCTGGTTTTGAAAACTACTTTTAAAAACCAAATTAGTTGCAAATGTTTTCTCAGCTTTTTTTTTATTCTATTTTTATCTTGTTCAACTTTTCCTCCGGTTAATTTCCACTTTTAATTGTTTTCGATCAAATAATAATTAGATCTTTATGAATCACTACACATTAACATTTCTATTCTAAATTTGTTTTTTCTCAGCATACAAAACTCAACAGATTTTATTCTTTTATTTTTCAGTAATATTCTATTAGTACTTCAAAAGCTTATTCATATTATTAGTTGCATTTATAAATGAATAAGTTCATATTTAACATATCCCTTTTCTCTAGAGGAATCCACATTTTTTTATTTCATCATAAAGTTGTGTAATTGTATTTTTTAAATATTGTTATAAATTTATACAGTAATGTTTTAATATATGTAAAAAACACAATGTATGTAAGAAAAGACGAAAGAATTGAAATAAAATCAGAAAAAAAAAGATTTAATAAAAAATAATATTTTTTTTGTCGATATTAATCAAAATAGAAAGAAAAAGATAATTGAGGATAAGAATATGTATCTCCATAAAAAAAAAAAAAAAAAAAAAAAAGTGAGAATGGGATCAAAAAGAGAAAATAAAGAATGAAAAGGAAGTAGGTTTTGAAATAAGTTATTTAAAAAAATTGTAACTCATAATTTTAAAAAAAAGAAAAGTTATTAAACTGACAAGAAAAATTATTAAATTAATAACTGTTATTTTTTCAAAATAAAATTTAAAAAATTAATAAATTAAATTATTTGTTATTTCTTTAGGGATAAAATTGAAAAAGAATATATATGTACACTAAAATAGGGTTATGAATATAATCCTCGTTATATACTGTTATATGTTATACATTCTGATATAATCCTCATGTTTTTCGTATCATTTATACATTTGAACATTTATATTGTTTGGTTATTTATAAGGATTATCATAAACCATTCCCCATGTTTATTAAAGGCTTGTAGGATAATATATTCTTCCTTTAAAAGAAATAAAAAATAAAAAAGTAATAGCTGTTTTAAAAAGTAAGTATCATTGAGTTTGAAAATGCTGGAAAGGTAATCAAATTAGTTTAAAAAGGCATAAAAGTTTGGATTATGATGAACCTTTTGGCAACAACTCCATCACTTTGAAACAACATTGCAAAACAAAACGTATTTCACATTTGACAAAGAAACAGAAAAGTTGGAGTGCACGCATCAAAAGGACCACTAAGTTCAACTAATACAGTGATAATTTTATCCTTTCTGATCATTTTTTTTTTCACTTTTTTTTTATTATTTCCTTTAAATATAGTCCAATTAAATTTACTTGCTCTTAAAAAAATTGGAATACCAAGTTTTAAAATAAATCTGATAACAACTTAACATTTCAGACCTATTTTTAAGCAATTTATTAATTTTTCCTTAATGAATAAGTTATAAATTACGCGTTAACTTATATCAGTTATATTTTAATTTTTTAATGTTTTTATCGTATTTTGTAAAATTAGTTAACAATATCCTGTCTGAGAAAATGGTCAATGTGGTCACAGTAGTATCTAGAAAAAGCAGCGAGTTGTAGCGCTTCATTCAGTTTGAACTCAGATTCGTTTTCAATCTCTTCGCTCAGGTTACTCAACTCTCTCTCTCTCTAAAACTGATATGATTCTTGATTCGTGCAATTGACGTTAGTTTTTTGAATTTGTGATGCAATTGCAGAATTTTCAATCCAGTTACGGTTATGGAATAAATTGAAATTTTTGTTTTCCGGTGATGAAATCTAATGTTAGAAACCAAACGTTGTTTAGTTTATGGCGAGTAATGTTTGGCAGAGAATGTGTCCTAGCTATTGACGGAATACTCTCGAGTTTTGATGTTTTTTTTTTTCTGTTTCTCGTCTTTGTTCTGTAGCTTGTGGAACCTAACTTTGGCAGAGAATACTTTCCGATTTCGTTTCAGAAACGAGTTAGTTTGCTAGTTATGGATCTTACATGGTTTTCAGAAACATGTATTGCTAAACTAATGAGTCTGGTTTATCCTTTTAGAAAGCTAGCTGTGAAAATGAAATGCTATATTATATGTTTACACTTTATATAAGCTACTGCAAATGATGCCTAAGCATACTAAAACCGTAGTGGTTTAATCCGCATATTTGTTTCTTGTTATTTTCCCTGGAAGGTATACTTCCTCTCGATTCAAATATAAGAAAAAAATAGTAATGACCATGTTTAACAGATATAACGAAATTCCGACTATCTTAACCTTTTTTAATGTTATTATTTCAAATATACTTATGTTTGCACTTGAGAATCATCGGAATAAATATGACTGGGGATAATTTAGTTAACGCACTTCTTTATTTCATAAAATGAAAAATATTTAATGAATTTTAACTATATAATTCAATAGTGTGAACTTCGGTAATTTTGCTTACATTTGTGTCCTGAGATAGAATTTTACAACTTACTATGAATTTTTATCACTTCTTTTGTTGTAGTTCTCATTTTAATTTGTTTTTAGCCCTATTGTTTTTATCTCCAATCCAATTCAACATTGTTGTCTATTTACTTTTAATTTTCATATAGGTGAAAGGACTTTAATTATGGGAAATAAAGAGTCAACGCATGATTCTCCTGCTGATTTTCCCCAGCAGCCCCCTTCCTCTGATGGAAGTTCAGAAAATACTAGCTATCAATATCATCAAACCCCTTCTTTCGATGGAAGTTCAGCAAATGCTAGCCATCAATATCATCACCCCCCTTCCTATGATGGAAGTTCAGTGAATACTAGCTATCAATATCATCAACCGGTTCAACCTTCTTCATATGCTGGGAGTTCGGTGAATACCAAACAGCAGCATAAGCAGCGACCCACATATATAGCTGACAATTTCAGTTCATTGGATCAGGTTTTTGCTGCTGCTTTTGCTCATTGATTCAGGGGAAATAGTAATTATTAATCTTATCATTCCAAGGAAAACTTCTTTCTGGTATACTAGAGGATGAATCATCGATCAGGCGTGTAGGAAAATTTTAGTTTGTTTGATTGTATAATTTCAAATCAACTTGTGTAAGACATTTGTTGATCAGTTGAACTTCTCAATTTCTTGATAGTTTTCAAGTTGTCTATATTATCTACATATGGGCATACTGATAGTCATTGAATATGTTACAACTTTCAAATATAAATTTATTGATACCTGATTTAGTTTCAGGAGAGATATGAACTACGAAGAAATGTGGTTCCATTTAGAAAAGTTGGCATGGCCTGCACCCACACTTATAAAAGCTAAACACATTGCTTTTAGGTCAATTTGATAAGAAAAAGACTAATTAACTAACTTGTCATTAACTCTGTGGTTGAGCTATGAGACTGAAAACAATTATATGAGGATATTTAAGGACACAACAAGATAATATCGAATGGAAATTGTTAGTTTTTGAAAAATGTTTAGGCCAACATCCACTGGCAGAAACAATTATCTCCCCTCACTGAACTTGATTTTCTGTCTCGTGAGGGTGTCCTAAAAAACTTAAGCTTTTGCATTTTACATTTCAGGTTGTTTCCGCTTTGAGAGAAGCTGGTTTGGAGTCTTCAAATCTTATAATTGGTATTGACTTCACCAAAAGCAATGAGTGGACAGGTTATTTCTGTTGAACATAAAATTAATAATATACACATATATAACTATAGAGTAGAGAATGCGGAAAAGTCACACATTGGTAATTGTAGGCAAATATTCTTTCAACCATAAAAGCCTTCATTATATTGGAAACACTCCTAATCCATATGAGCAAGCGATCTCTATTATTGGTCGTACTCTCTCTTCGTTTGATGAAGACAATCTGATACCATGTTTTGGATTTGGTGATGGTGAGAAGCTGTTTCTAATTTACTTTTCGAATAAATGTATTTTTTTTCTCCTCTATTGATATCATTAGTATACTTCTGTAGCATCTACACATGATCAAAATGTCTTCAGCTTTTATCCTGATGATCGCTATTGTCATGGTTTTGAGGAAGTACTTGCACGCTACCGAGAGATTGTGCCACAATTAAAATTGGCAGGTTGAATATTATTGTCCTTGCTGACTATATTTTACAATTTTATATATCAAATATATATTAGGACCTTCAGAATAACCCTCCTATAGTGATTGTCTAGAAATACTTGTATGGTGATGATGATGGCAAGACTCCATTGTAAGAAAAATTATGTAATGTATATATGACAGATAAATAATTGATGCAAGGAATTGATGTGCTGATCCAATGACCTGCAAAACTTGAGAAAGTAATGGGTTTTGTATACATTTAATAAGAAAGTGTTATCTAAATGTTGTGGGTGTCAAATGCAAACCACATGAAAGCTGTTCCTCTCTTCCTTCCCAGTCAGAGTAAGACAAGTGGATATGATATATTTTGCTGTTTCCATTAATTGCAGACTTTCTATTGACAATCGTATTTAGGGTCATGAAAGCTCTTTTCTGCAGCTTCCTGAAAGAGTTTTTTAAAACAAAATAAAGTGCTTATTTCTCTAAATTAAGCTATACATAAATATATACTAAATTTCCCTTTTAGGTTGATGTATGTGCTCTGTTTTCCCTTTTTTTTTTCTTTTGTTTTATATCATTTTTAAGGATAATCCTGCATTATATTTCCATTTTTCTTTAATGAACTATTCTTTTAGTCCAAAAAGGAAAAAAAGTCAAGGAGATAGATGACTTGGGTATCAAAACAATGATACGATTCTTACAGTTATCTCCTTGTACATAGGTCCAACATCATTTGCCCCTGTAATCGATGCAGCAGTTGATATTGTGGAAAGAAGCAATGGTCAGTACCATGTTCTTGTCATTATTGCTGATGGACAGGTTTTACCTATTTATGTTATTTTATACTATCTTTTCATGACATGATTTAATTATTTTTCATTAAATTTTTTGTTTGTTTCTGAAATATTTTTTTTTATAGGTTACTAGAAATTCAGGTACACCACATGGAAAGTTAAGTCCACAAGAACAAGCAACTATTAATTCTATCATTGCTGCAAGGTAAAGCAATTTCTTTTGAAGTCTTTTGCTGCTGTTCTTGGTATCTGTCTTTATTGTAGAGCTATTCTGATCATCATTCATCAGTCACCATCCCCTCTCAATTATTTTGGTTGGAGTTGGAGATGGTCCATGGGATGAAATGCAGCACTTTGATGATAGCATTACTCAGCGCTTTTTTGACAACTTTCAGGTATTTGACTGATGTATGATCCAAGTATGTGTTCTAGCGTGAGTTTGTAATTAGTGTTTGGTATTGTTTAAATTTTTGGGTTAAATGGCTAAGGGTAAAGAAATGCTTATAATTAGATTCTGAATATAATACTGGTCTTATACCCCTCTCTCTGCCAATAATCTAGGTCCAACACAGATTATTTTACAACTAATCAATGCCCCGCCCAACAACACTGAATATGCACTGACACAATAAAAACAATAATACTCTTTTACATGGGATACGTTAATATTCTGACATTTCCCATCAAGATGAAGCTAACAAACAACTTTGTCTATCAAAGAAAATTCATAAAAACATACTTCGCCAAATGAGCCAAATTAGTCATGACAGCTTGTAATGGGCTTCAGAAACAATACTGGAACCACTACAATTGAAAAGAACAGGCAGTCGGCCACTGCTTGAGAGACAACAGCAACAGCCTAAAGCAAAGTACTGCTGAACTACTTGAGATATAGCCAAATTGTATTGATATCTGCATCGACCAGAGATATAATCAAATTATAGTATATAAACAGGTACAAACTAATTTTATATAGTTGAATTACACCTAAATAATCTTTATAAAAGGTATAAGTCCAGACATTTTGAAGAAATTGTTCTGATAGATTTAAACATAGCATTAGTATGTGAATTGGAAGTAATCAGTTTGAAAATGACTGGTTAAACGTAGAAAAGACTGGAAAACCTTAGGTGTTCCATATTTTAGAATACCACCTTTAGTTGTGAACCATTTATGATATTGAGTTTTTATTACTATTATTATTATTAATATAATATAGGCATGTTAGCCACTTTATGTTCCTTCTTTTTCCTTCAGTTTGTGAATTTCACAAAGATCATGTCTGAGAACAAAGATGCATCAAAGAAGGAAGCAGCATTTGCACTTGCTGCCCTTATGGAAATTCCAATTCAGTACCGGATGACCCAAAACCTACAATTTGCAAAGTAAGTAATGAAATACAGGTCTGATAATTCTAAATTATATTCAACGATACAAATCCCAAATTATTCTGGTGCAGTGAAAAGTCAATTACCTATCAACGTAGAAGGCCTTTTCCTCCGCCTAAGGAAGTAACAGATCGTGACAATGCAGTTCTAGCAGTTCCAAAATTTGAATCAGTTGAGCCATCAGCTCCAGCTACGGTAGAATCAGTATGCTTCCTGTACCCCGATTGAGGTGTCTTTCTCCTGCGTTAGGTTCATTTTAAGATCAAATTATGCTTACGAGATAAATTTGTTTCTTGCTTTAGGCATGCCCTATTTGCTTAACCAATCCGAAGGACATGGCTTTTGGATGTGGTCATACAGTAAGTTTCTGTAATGAACTTATTCAATGCTTATGTTTATGTGCCATAGGGTTTTTAACTATTTATGTTTGATGATCATAATTTTTTTAGTTGATGCTACTGTCAATGTTAATTTTAGGTTTCAAGTTTAATCATGTTTAATGCTTATGTTTAAAGGAATTTTAAGTTAAAAAATTTCATGTTTGGGGAACTCTTACTTTTGTGCTGGGGATGAAAATTGATGGAAAAATGAAAAAGATACTTTCCATGCTCAAAGTCGGAATAATGCAACGATTAAAATTGACACGTGATTTTTCAGAAAAACACATCAACACCTAAAAATTTAAAGCTCGTTTGGTGGTTAAAATACAATTGGGTAAGATATGATAACTATTATATCCCAGTGTAATCAATTGTTTAGTACACCTACATGCAAAATATGATTTCGTTATCCTCAGAGAAGAGTTGGGTTAAAAAGTAAGAGGATAGCATAGTTGACCTAACTCCTATTTTCATACCACCTCACCTTTATTATAATCACTATCATTATTGTCATCTTGTCATCACCGTTCTCATTGTCATTACCGTTGTTTTCATTGTTGTCAGCCTTACCACTTCTACTATCTTTGTTGTTGTTGTCGTCAGTGTCCCCATTTCCTACTTTTGTTGTTTCGTCACCACCCTATATATACATATTACTTGTTATCATCATTATTATCTTCGTCACAGCAACCACTATTGTTAAAACCTCCACCATACCGCAACAATAATACGAATAACAGCCAATTCCATCATTTTTGTTATAATTTTATTACCACTTCCACCATTATTACCATCAGAATCATTTTTGTCATTACTGACATGTCATCTCCGTCATAGCAACTACCTATACTTTGTCATCACCACCATTTACTCCTTGTCATTGCTACTGTCACCATTGTTGTCATAACAGCCGCCACGATTTCCACCAATGTTGCTAAGTCATCATCTCATTATTATAGTCATTTTTAGCACTAATAGTAATATATGTCTTGCTCTTGTTATATCATGTTTCTATCTTATTTTACTGACTGTATCATACTGCGACCATCAAAGGAGTCCTTAGAGTTTCATAGCTATAGATTTGTATTGTCAACAAATAAAAAATCAACATTGCTATGACCTTAAGTCTTAAGAGAACGTCAATGAATTTATTATCCACAGTAGTTTCTGATTAAATAATAGTATAAAATAATTTTTCACTCTCAGTACATAGTCCATAACAAACTCGCAAAATAGCTGGATGAAACGATCTATTTTCACTTTCTTAAATATTATTGAGTATATCTTATTTATTTGCATTTTGCTTTTGATACAGACGTGCAAGGAGTGTGGCGTGACATTATCTTCATGCCCTATGTGCCGGCAGCCAATTACAACTCGCCTGAGACTATACACTTGAATTGGACATTTCTTAACAGTTCATTCATGCTTTTTATTTCCGCTATTACCTGTATAAGAAATGTAATGACCACCTGTAAAATCTCCTTTATAAGATGTACATAAAGGTTTGTATGTGCAGTGTATTTGTGTTTCTGTTCAAACAAAATGTTCATTGTCATTGAATTCCAAAGTGTTTGAATGTCTGCCCTACAAATTTGACACTTCCGTCTTAAAGTGGGTAAATTTTTTTATGGTTTTTATTATTTTTAAAGATGTGTAGTCTTCTTTATTTAGCATGCTTTTAATCCCTCCATCAAATTTCTCTCAATTAATTGTTTTAAACTTTTTAACCTTATATTTATTTTTCATCACATGCTTTAATTGGTCGTAATTTTAACTAATATTTTCCAACTTTCATTTCCATTATTTTGGTAACATGTGCATAAAATGCAAGAAAACAGTTTCATTATAAATTTCGCTATAAAATTAAACACCAAAACACCAATCAAATAAAAACAAAACTACCTACAAAATACACTAACAAAAAAAGGGGAAAAAAAAAACTTAGTGTTGACAGAGTTCTTCAGTTTTTATTAAAAAAATGAATGAACAGAAAGAAACAGAAGAGAAGTTCAAATTTAATTTCATTTGCCTCTCTTGACGTTTTCATCACGTGCAGCTCTATCTATTTTGAATGTGCTAACACGTGTGACAGTGATTTCTCTTTCGTATTTGAGCATGTGCTGGACCCCCACCCCACCCCACCCACAACTCTCTTCCTTTGCTTACCTCAAGAAAGTGACCCTTCCCTTCACCTACCAGATGAGGTTTATTTGGATAAGGTGGCATTCCAACCAGAGTTCATACCAATTAATAAACAGCCAAATACTTCAAATCTCTCCTCAAGCTGTTTTCATCTATCTCTATCGTTACAAGCTTAAATTAATTTGTAAGATAAGAACTCAATAAATCATAAAAATTGGAAATCATTTTCATTTATTTGTTAATTCCTTTTCTGTAGACAGTGCAGCCTATGTTCTGGCCACAGCATGCAGTGTAAAATGGTTTAAGGATGAAAAAGAAACAGATTAATGAACTTGTTTGTAGAAAAACAAAGAACAGCACAGATTGCATCAAGGGTCAACAACATGTTATGATATTACCACAACACAACTAGGAAAAGAAAAACAAGACAATTATTTGTGATACATGGAGAGGATATATTTTACATGAGTAGTGGAAATTGAAGCATAACAGTTAAATGAAGGAATATAGAAAAAAAAAAAAAAAAAACAGAAAAAGGTTCAGGAGGAGGCTGAAGAAGAATTGGGCCTGAAGAGAATGTCCCTTATGATCGCATTTTTTTTTTCTGCTCGGTTAACCGGAACGTTCCCGAATGAACCCGCGGGATGCGGCCTCCTCACCGGTGGGCCCTGACCCGACCCGTTTCCGCCGCCGTCGTTTCCACTCATACCTCCACTCCTGCTCCTGCTGCCACCACTTTCTTTCTTTAGGTCAGTTGAATCTGCCCTCTCTCTTCGTTGTTAAATAGACCAAGATTTTACCTAGTGCCGTACGAATTTATCCCTTACATGAAAAAACTTAAAATACAAATCTTGGAGAGAAAATAAAATAAACAAAATAGTATATGAATAATTTGTAAAAGATAAAATAAAAATTAAATGTGTAGGAATATATAATAATATTATTTTTTTAAAAAGAGAGAGAAGTTTTAGATTA